>JAXQQM020066760.1:0-68328 GCA_034641835.2 Pinus albicaulis | reverse complement strand
ACACTATTACGGAGGAGTGGCATTAGTGGTGGGACAAAGAAATTTTGGAGGGAGATTGATTGCATGGAGGTAGTGACCTAATTGAGTGGGGCCAAGGGTGAGAAGGCTCATAACTTATATAAGGAAGAGGATGGCAGGCATATGGTGTTATGTTTTGATTATTATTTTGATATGTTTGTTTAGACTTGTTTCTCTCTTCAGCTGTTTAGCTAAGATTGTTTGTGATGTTTAGCACATGGTGTTATCGATCAGGAATCACACCTATTTCCTTGAGAGGCCTCTTGGGAGAGTATTTCACTACCGTTTCCACTATCCGGCATCATGCCAAGCTACATCTTTTTTGTACAACGCAGTTTCTGTAAAGTATTGTGTTGTGTAGCAGGGTGTAGCAGTGGAGAGTTGATTTGGGTCACTTCTTTTCTTGATTTCAGTTGGAGGAATGTTTCCTTCCATTGGGAGACCAACAAGGAGAAACCCTGAGCTTTATTTCATCGTCCAACATCAAGTTAAGGTGCTCCTATTAGTTACAACGTAGTTTTATGAAGGAATTGCGTTATTTCTGGGTGCAGTTGTAGTAGAGGGTTTGGAACCCTAGTTGGGGGAGATAGATTTTCAGTGAGGGGATCAACCTCTCATTTGCATAATTTATAGGAGGAGTATTTCATACATTTCTAGATCAGATCAGTGGTCTCCTATCATCCATCCAATTGCATATATTATTCAGCCCTAAGGCCATATTTGTATTTATGCATTTTTGTATATTTCAGGAAGCCCTTCCTGGGTTATCTTGGAAATGTACTTGGGAGATTAGATATTTGTTCCCAACATTATTTGAGCCATATAACTTCATATATATGTATTTACATTATTCAGAAGTAGTTATATCTAATAAAACTGCGATGTCATAGCCTTGGGTATTTGTGGTGTAGTAGTGTTCTTCATATTTCATGTACACGTTCTCTTGAGGCTTGTTTTGACAACTTGAGTGACTATTTCCTCAAGAAATTGTATACATTTTGTTGCTATGATATTACTATGATGGCTATATGATATTATTACATTTTATGTGTTGATTTACACTGCTATTTCCAGTTTTTTGTTCATATATTTCTGCTTCCCCATTTGGGAATATTACACTGGTATCAGAGAAAAATATTGGTTCAACTTGTGGATCTCAGCCATTATGCTATCAAAAGAATAAAAATAAGGAGAAAGAGATCAAAATGATGGATATATTGAGTTTTATCTCATCTCTTTTCAGATATAAGAGGGACCTCACCAAGGATGTCAAGAAAATAAAAGTGGAGAAAGGCAATGAAACCACACTAGGATTTCAAGATGAGGAAGGTCCATGTACTTCCTATCAGCAAAAGAAAGATCTGTTATTACATAGAGCTACAAAGAAACATTCTATGCCCTTTCCTTTTGAAGAAGAAGACAAAAGGCATGGATATGGAGGACACTTAGATCATGAGATTCTAAGTGAGTATCTTGTAGAATATAAGTCTCAATATAGAGCTTTCAAGGAGAATCTAACTCTCCCACAGTTCATTCAGATCAAAGAAGAAAGAAGACCTTGCAGCAATAGATTTCTATTGCCTACATTTGATGAGTTATCCAATTGCACATCAAGAGCTTGGGGAATGAAGTTGGATGCATTTTTTGTGCTACATCCAGTAGTAGAGAGAGAAACTGTTGATATTGCAGCGCTGCACCTTGAGGGTGAAGCAAACATTTGGTGGTTCAGCCATTTGAGTCATGCAAAAGTGTCTGCATATGCAGATTTCACTCAAAGGTTGATCAAGAAATTTGACAAGAAGAAATTAGAGGAGAATAGGCCTTCACCACCACTTGTTTCAAGAGCACTTGCATCAGGAGAAGGAACACTTGCACCTTTGCAAAGTGGTCTTGATCTCTTGATAGTTAGAGTCCCATGCACCATTCTAGAGATGCATGAGGAGGAGGAGACTTGTACCAGTGCTGATATAGCCATCATCATCAGTAGTTGGGGAAGCCATCAAATTTGAGGAAGGAACCCTTGTAGCAGTACAAGATGTTCACAAGCTTTACCAAGGCATGCAAATATTTCCATTTCCTGTTATTTCAGCACATCATATGGAGGATTATGGAAACATGCTGTTAGGGAAAATGCATGGCCTAGGGTTAAAGCACATTGATGATTTGGAGTAGCAGACTATGACTGCGCTGAGGACCCTTTATGTGTTCAAGGAGGATATATACATTTATCCTAGTATATCATTGTTGAGATGCACAAAAATATTGGGGTTGGAGTGCAGGATTTTGGAGGATGGGATGAACATTGTACTGAGGAGAGAAATGAAGAACTATGTGTACAACATTGAGCATAATCTTGAGACATAATATGCACCACCATGGAGATCAACAACACTGTCATTGAGCAAAAATTATGAGTTGGGGACCCAATCTTTATTGGAGCATTCCAATGACAATTCTACATGTGTAGCAGGATGATAGGCAGATGGTTGATGGAAGGCATCTTATGCTGGATGACATCTTCCATTATTATGATAGATACTTCTTGATAAGCACTCCACATTTTGATAAGAAGTCCTTGCCTACATCTTATTTGGATCCTTATGGGGTCAACATGGTCATTGATGAGTGGTATTCATTTGGAGATCTCCAGGAGATTGCATTTCAAGATCCCATGAAATGAAAAGATAGAAATCTGACTTGGGAGGATGGTATTCTTCATTGGAGGGATGCCAATTTTGGGCATGACGATAGAGACTCAACATTGTTTGGATGGGTGATGTTGATGAGCAAGGGGTTGGTAAGCCACTTGCATATCTATGACACAGGGTAGCAGGAGGCATGGCTGTGTTGGCTACTCTTGAAAGAGTTTGGACATCATGTGACATATCCTTCTTCAAAGGGTATGTTGGTGGATGGAACTTGGCATGGAACTTGCATCATATGGAAACAAGGATTTTGGGTGTATTGGGGTCATGTGATATCTCTCATGTCAACCATCATGTTTTTTCTCTATATTTTATACATGGTGTGGGGAGGCAACAAGAGTTATTGTTTCTTTGGAAGTTATTGGGAGAGTATGGGCTGAGTTTCTCCCATGCTTTGCATAATGTTGCAGGAGTAGGTGATGGAAAAATCATGGTGCCAAGGGGCTACTTCTTATCTTTGGAGAATCGGGAGGTACTTACACTTTGGAAGAAATCTCCCATATATAGCAGCATTATGGTAGATGACTTTGGCATTTGGCATGTCAAAGAATGGAGCTATGAGATGACAGGAGCCTTATTACAAAGGCCACCAACTCTGTCACTTGGGAGCTTGGGTTTATTGATGGAATGTCCCCAGGATCACTTCAAATTTGATGCACTTGATGGACAAGTAGGAGATGAGGGTGATGGAGTAGTGGATGTAGACATCTAAAACCATGATATGATCTTCTTGAATTGGATTTCCAAGCATAAGAAGAGAGATCTTCATACAACACATAGTTCATTCCTCTTCGTACCACTATGGATGGCTCATTCATGGATATTATTATCATTTTACTCTTGGTACATGTTAAGGATTATGTTTTTTCATTTATTGATTATCTAATACAATATTTTCATTCTCTTACCATCTCTCTACAGTGTATTTCTCCACAAGAGGGCAAGCCTCTATTTGGGCTTCATTGTCATTTTTGGACCAACATCTATGATGGAGATAGCCATTTATTGTATGGATTTGGGAAAGTGTTGTATTATTTTTTGTATGATCAGTTGATATACAAAGCCATTTACTATTTACTAGTATATGTGATGACATACACAACTAGAAATTTGTTAAGAGACAACTTGCCATGTTATTTTCTAAAACAATAGTTATAAAAACTGCGTTGTGACTACTTGGGAGACTATTGGTACCTTCCCACACTATTTAAATCCTTCAGTACCTATCTCATTTGGATTCCATATGATGATAATGACATATTCATTTTATGTGGGATGATCTGGGCAAGAACCAAAGAGTGGGACTTTGAGGATCCTATTGCCTTTTTTCTTCATGAAGGCAACATTATTGCAGCCCAATATCAACAACAACTCTACACTTTCCATAAGTGGAGAGAGATATAGCATGGAGTAGGCCATTTTTTCTACCATGTTCAGTTATGCAGCCCACCTACATTACAGGAGCCAAAGGTGGAATAGATGTTTCATGAGTTGCCATGTTGGAGGGTGACTCAATTTTTGTTGATGATAGATTGGGGATGGAGGCTTCCAATGGGAATGATAGTTCCTAATATATTTCATATTCCATGCCTCAAGAAGGCCTCTAGATGACATATAGTTGCTTCCATGGATATTCCACTTGTTCATGATGAGATACATTGGGATTTTTCATGAAAGGCATACTTATACACTTGGGAAGAGCAACTTGGAGACTTATTGATGAAATAACATCTTGTTCATTGGAGGAACTTATCATATGAGGATGCTACAGAAGGAAGAGGAGTGGTTCTTCAGTTCTATCATTTCAGTTTCGTGAGGACAAGCAATGTTTGGGAGGGGAGGACTGTAATATTCCTAAATGAGCACATAGCTAATTGGAATATTAAATTTTTATTTTTCTCTTAGATAGAAGAATAAGAGGGTATGGAGACCCATAAATCTCCTTAGTAGGAATAAAAGACACTCGTAGTGTGAATGGAGGTCATATAAAAGTTGGATTGAAGACCCTTAGGTGTGAAAAGGGGCTAGAGCATGAAGACTGGGTCAATGTTGACCAAATCAAATAATGTTGTTATGGAGGAGTGGCATTAATGGTGGGACAACGCAGTTTTGGAGGGAGATTGATTGCACGGAGGTAGTGACCTAATTGAGTGGGGCCAAGGGTGAGAAGGCTCATAAATTATATAAGGAAGAGGATGGCAGCCATATGGGGTTATGTTTTGATTATTATTTTGATATGTTTGTTTAGACTTGTTGCTTTCTTCAGTTGTTTAGCTAAGATTTCTTGTGTTGTTTAGCACAGGGTGCTCCCGGTCAGGAATCCCACCTCTTTCCTTCAGAGGCCTCTTGGGAGAGTATTGCACTACCTTGTCCACTATCCGGCATTAGGCCAAGCTACATATTTTTTGTATAACATCGTTTCTATAGAGTTTGTGTTGTGTTGTAGGGTGCAACAGTGGAGAGTTGATTTGGGTCACTTATTTGCTTGATTTCAGTTGGAGGAAGGTTTCCTTCCATTGGGAGACTAGAAAGGAGAACCCTTGAGCTTTATTTCACCATCCAACATCAGGCTAAGGTGATGATATCAATTACAGTGCAGTTTTTTGAAGGAACTGCATTATTTCTGGGTGCAGTTGTAGTAGAGGGTTTGGAACCCTAGTTGGGGGAGATAGATTTTCAGTGAGGGGATCAACCTCTCATTTGAAGAATATATAGGAGGATTCATTCACACATTTCCAAATCAGATCAGTTCCATCCTATCATCCATCTAGTTGCAAATATTTTTCATCCCTAGGGCCATATTTGTATTTCTGCATTTTTTTATATTTCAGGAAACCCTTCCCGGGTTATCTTGGAAATGTGCTTGGGAGCTTAGATCTCTGTTCCAAACATTATTTGAGCCATATAAATTCATATCTATTTATTTAAATTATTTAGTAGCAGCTATATCTAATAAAACTACATTGTCATAGCCTTGGGTATTTGTGGTGTAGCAGTGTTCTTCATATTTCATGTATATGTTCTCTTGAGGCTTGTTTTTCCAACTTGAGTGATTATTTCCTCAAGAAATTGTATACATTTTGCTGTTATGATCTTAATATAATGGCTATATGATCTTCTTACATTTTATGTGTTGAATTACATTGTTATTTCCAGTTTTGTGTTCATATATTGTTGCTTCCCCATTTGGGAATATTACAAAAAAACAGAAAAAGAGGAAGAATAGTCAGACCAAATAGAAAATGAACAGCATAATGAAAAACATAAGTCTGAAACTCAACCTCTTTGGAGCATGAGCTTTGATGGTTCTTGTGGAAAAACTGGTTCAGGAGCAGGTGTTTGGGTTCACAACACTGAGAAAAACCACACAAAAAGTCATTCATATAAACTGAACTTCCAATGTACAAATAATATAGAAGAATATGAGGCACTCCTCCTAGGGCTACAATTACTCAAGAAGGTAGGAGACAAAAGGATCTCTATCCATGGGGATTATGAGCTAGTCATTAGATAGATTAAGGGAGAATATTCAACTAAAAATCCTAGCTTAAGAGAATATAGGAACGATGCCCTTGAAATCCTAAAAACATTCAAATAATATGATCTTGCCTTCATCCCAAGAAACAAAAACATCCTTGCCAATGGACTAGAATTTGAAGCCAGTACTTGTCAAAAACCCCATCATAACAAAAAATACACAATACAAGTCAAATGTAGACCAACAGTACCTGATAATATAAAATATTGGCAAGGTTTTGAAGGTGACAAACAGATTGAAGATTTCCTATAGTCCAGAAATGAGTTTGAAATTCCAAATTTAGATTCAGATTAGGAAAAGGACTGCTCTACTAGAGAAAAAACATGTAAGGAAGATCCCACTCATTATGTTGATATAAATATGTTAGAATAATAACACCCACATGGGACAAAACTGTGTGCAGATCCATAAAAAGTATATTTTTAAGTATTGCAGTTCAGAGACAATACATTGCCAAAAGGGCTGGTCCCTCTAGAGGAAAATTTTGATTTCAATGATGTTGCTAAGAAGCCAAAGGTGGAATCCACTTAAGAAAATGTAGAAGAGTGCAATATATGTAGTGAGCAAGAGCCCAAAATGGTAAAACTGTCAAAGACACTACCATCACACCTAAAACAGAAATATATTGAGCTATTCATAGAGTTTAGTGATGTGTTTTCTTGGAGCTATGAAGACTTGAAGTATTATGATACTGATATTATTCAACAGAAAATTCCACTCAAAGAAAGTCAGAAACCCATTAAGCAGAAGCTGCATAGAATAAACCCTATTCAAATGCAACTGGTTGAGAAAGAAATAAAGAAAATGTATGATGCTGGAATAATAGTCCCACTCAGGTACTTAGAATGGGTTTAAAATCTTGTATCTGTGAGGAAAAATACAGGAGAAATTAGGCTCTGCATAGACTTCAGAAATTTAAACAAAGCATCCTTCAAGGACAACTACCCTTTACCAAAAATGGATCAAATATTGGAAAGGGTAATAGGCTCCAAAAGAATATCTCTACTTAATGGCTTTTCAGGGTACAATCAGGTGCTGGTACATACAAATGATCAACATAAGACAACTTTCACTACACCTTAGGCACCTTCATGTTTGCTAAAATGCCTTTTGGTTTAATGAATGTTGGAGCTACTTTCCAAAGAGCAATGGATATTGCTTTCTCAAAAGAAATAGGTTACTTCATTGTGATATACCTTGATGACATCAGAGTTTACTCAAAAAATGATGAAGAACATCTATCCCATTTGAGAAAGGTCTTTGAGAAGTGTAGAAAGTATGACATGTATTTAAATCCAAAGAAAATTTGTTTGGCCTTCAAGAAGGGAAGCTTCTAGGCCACATTATATCTGAAGAAGGGATCAAGATTGACCCAAAGAGGATTGAGGGAATATTTCAAACCAGTCATCCTAGGAACATCAAAGAGCTTCAGTATTTCATTGGAAAGATAAGTTTCTTAAGAAGGTTCATACCAAACCTTGCATAACTCATAAGAAACATCACTAACATGCTGACAAGAGAATTAGGAGTCAAATGGAACAAAGATGAAAATAAATCTGCGGACTTGGTAAAGCAAGCTCTTACACAAACACCAGTTCTGATCAGCCCTAATTTCACCAAGGATTTCTTCATATTTTATTTTTCATCAGAACACATAGTTGCTGCTCTATTACTGCAGAAAAATATGAAGGGACAGGAGCAGCCCATAGAATTTTTCATCCAAGCATTAAGAGATGCACCTCTGAAATATAATATCATGGAAAAGAAGGGTTTTGCCTTGGTTAAAGCATGAAAATATTTTAGAGTTTACATTCTTCATTCACACATCATTGCATTTGTACCTCACACAGTGGTTAAAGACATACTTACACAAGATTCTGATGGAAAAAGAGGTAAGTGGATTGATGTCATCTTGGAATATGATCTAGAAATCAAACCCACCAAGCTAATAAAAGGACGAGGGATGGAAAAACTAATGGTTGAAACAAGTTTTCAAGCACTAGACATCAATGTGAATGACTCATTGGATGAACAAGAGGAGTTGGCGACTCCACCTATTGAGGAAGTATTCCTAAACTCTACTTGGTATGCTAATATATTATATGTGATTTTTAATCTAAATGTTCCTCCTGGTTTGTCCAAACCAAAGGCCATATTCTTGAAACTAAAGGCTGTAGATATCTACATTCTAGAAAAAAAATTATATTGGAAAAATTCTGGTGGTGTATTTCTTAAATGTTTGTCTGAAGAAGATGCAGATAATATAATGCATCAATTTCATGAAGGAGAATGTGAAGTCACCTCTATTGGAAAAACATTTTTAATACAATCCTTAGGGCTGGTTTCTATTGGCCTACCCTTTTCCAAGACATCCACAAAATGGTAGTTTCTTGTCATAAGTGCCAAAGTTTTTAGGGTAAAAGAAAACTGCTTCCTTTTCCATTACAACCAATTTCTGTTGAAGCTCCTTTTCAAAAATGGGGTCTAGATTTCATTGGAGAAATCTACCCTGCCTCCTTTGCCGAGCATAAATGGATCCTTATTGCCACTGACTATTTCACTAAGTGGATAGAGGCCATCCCTTCTAGAACTACCACAGACTCAATAATTATCAGTTTTCTGGAAAACAATATTCTATATAGATTTGGTTGTTCTAGGAAAATCATTACTGACAATGCTATTGCTTTTAGATCCAAGAAAATGGTGGATTTTTTCCATAGATATCACATTAATTTGGGTCATTCTACAACTTATTACGCTCAAGGTAATGGGTTGGCTGAATCCTCTAATAAAATTTTGGTGAACATCATTAAAAAGTTGTTGGAATAAAACAAGAAATCATGGCACAACAAATTGGTACATGCACTATGGGAAGACAGGCTAACAAATAAGAATTCAATTGATATGTAACCCTATCAACTGGTCTATGGACCAGATTCAATCTTCCCAACAATCTTGGGAGTACTAGTAATGAAGTTCATTCAAGAGGTGCAGTCTGATGAAAATGACATAAAAAGAAGGATAAACCAAACTATTCAGCTGCAACAAACCAGGGAAGGAGTGTACAATAGAACACAACTGTTACAAGAATATCTTTGACAAAAGGACCAAGGCAAATTATTTCAACATCGGAGACAAAGTGTTGAAGTGGGATTCAAGAAGAGAGGACAAAGGCAAGCATGGAAAATTTGATACTCTATGGAAAGGTCCATACACCATTCACTCTACAAGAGGTAATAATGCATTTTTCTTACAAGAAATTGATGGAACAGAGTTGTTTGGAGGTCCTGTCAATGGCAGGATGCTCAAGCATTATTTTAGTTAAGAATCTCAGTTTAAAGTTGTCTTCATTGAATATAACATTGCTTGAATGAAAAAAAAATCTCAGAAAAATTGATACAAAAAGAGAGAAAGAAAAAAAGAAAAGAAAAGAGGGCAGATAAAAAGAAAAAGGTAAGCCCCATACCAAAAAACAAATATTTTTGAAAGTGTGTAAGTCAAAATGCCACTAATTTTGAAAAGGTCTTGTTCAATCATACAGCCTAAACATGATTGAAATTTTTTTGAATTTTTTTCTGATAAGTTAGAAAATGAATATTTTCCAAATTGTTTAAACTTGGCTTATCAGTAGGTAGATAGAAAATGACATTGGTTCCAATGTCTAAATCTGAACCAATAAGAAAAACAAGGTATAAGAGATAAATGAAAGATTCAATATCAAAGCCCTCAATTTTTAGTTTACTTTTTGCAAAATAATGTTGTGTGCAGCTTGTCCAAATGCCACAATTTATGATGATCAAATTGCTTAATCATGATTCCTTCATGTTTTAAATTTCATGTTGATAGATAGTGAATAAAAATCTGTCAAATTGTTTAATCTTGGCAGATAAGTAGTTAGGTAGAGAATAAAAGAGCTCGTTAGACTAATATGAGCCTTTAGAAGTTATAAGGGTAGAGATAGATAGTTTTCTTTCAAAAGAAAAATATGTCAAGGTTTGCAAGTCTAAATGCACCCAGAAAATGAAGAAAAAATATTAGACTAGAATGATGGGTAGGCGGAATTCATATGTAGGAAACATGGTTTTCAATTATTTAAAGTCACAATAGCAAAATTTTGCAGTAGATTAACATTGCAAAATGGAAAATCAGCCAAATACAAACATGATACTGATCTACAAATGTTCTTGACGCCTCCTAAAGGAGCTGCCCTACCCAGCTGGAGCCACTGTTAGTCTCCTATATTCTATAGTATCACTAGATGAATATGGATTTTCTACAATCTGCTGAAAATAACATTCTCTGACTATCATTTATTTTCATAAATCTCACTGCCTTCATTACCTTCATTTTTTCTATTTGCTATATCTAATTTTACCTTCTTAAGCACTCTCATGCTCTAAAAATACCCAGGTTTAACCCGAAAACCCCTCATTTGGCATTTATCCTTTCTTAAAACCTTTTTCCCTATGCTAAAACCCCATTTTCCCCCACTAACAAATCTCCCCCTTCACTCATTTCCATCTATTTTCATTCAAAACAATGTAAAAACCCTTTTTACATTGTTTTGAAATTCATGTTGTTTCGAGACCCACTCTTTTTAAGTAAAACTTTATTTATTTAAAAAAAAAACCTGACCTTGTTATATTAACCCCCCGACACCCCTTATACGTTTAAAGCCTCCGCTTTAAGAACCTAAACCTCCGCTCTCATATGACCCTGGCCCCACCATTTATTAAGCGCCTTCGCTTCAATCCTTACCTCGAGCCCTGCGTTATTAATACCCCGCGCTATATTTAAACCGGCTTCTAGGACCTACCTTTCAAAACCTATCCACAATCAGATCGCCCGATAGCCGTCCAATCTCCACCCTTTGATCTAACGACCCTAACGTCACATCACACACCCAAAAGCTAGAGGGTTAAAAATCTTTGAGGCTTGCGAAATAGGTGGTTTTCATGCCCGTCCTTTCCGCCACGTGTCGCTGCAATGTATTACTGCATTCCCATGACCAATACCATTAACCGCTTGAGCCCCATGCAAAAACCACGAAACCACCTCCCTGCCTAAAAAAAAAACCGTTGACCCCCGTTCAAACATGCCGAAGCCCTGTATCACTGCGATAGTCCCCAAGCCACTATGTAAAACCCTGCGACATCTTTAAAAGACCCAGAAAGCCACAGTTAAGCGTAAAAATGAAAATCCACCATATTCAGACTCTGTCCACAGTTTTCCCTGCTGCCTACATTCCACCATTGCCTCCCACCCCGCGAGATCACGTTTTTATTAAATAAATTGTTTTTATTTTGGATGTGCGGTACATGGCGGAGAATGCATAATTTTCATTTCTAGGTCCAAGAATTATTGAATCAGGGTTCTCTGGGTGATGATCCAGTAGCCTTATTTATTAAAGGATTAGGAGCGCAAGATTAATCTGAATCAGCAATGGATCATGACCATTTATGATCATTCAATCACTCCAAAGGGAAGAAGAGTTCTTCAATGGATATGATAAAGAAAATAAAGGATTTTTATAGTAGCAACACAGGCAGAGATGAAGACAAATGTAAAGAACACGATTAAAGAACGGTGACAGTGAAAAGATTCACCATGATAGTGAAAGTAAAAAGGGATTAAAAAATCAGTCAAAGTTTAAAGTTAAGAGACAAATCATAATTAAAGGCAAAGCATAGATAAAAGAGGTAAAAAGGAAGTAGCCAAAGGTAATAAAAGAAAACAAGTGAAAAATACAGATGAAAAAAAATTAAAAATCAAAGGACAAATCCGAGCTAAAAGACAAATCAGAAAAAAATCAACAAAGGAAGAAAGATTTGAATGACAAAGCAAATCAACATTTACCTCTTCCAAATCACATTAGCCTCCTATAGCTAGATTTTGATTCAAGACAAGCCACCTCAGTTAAATGTTCAGTCAGAGATATTTTTAGCAACTCAGAAGTTATTGTAAAAGTTAATGATAAAGGAGAAAAGTAAAAAATATCTTAAAGTTATCTCATCAGTTAAGTTGAAAGTTATTATTACATTGATTCAGTGAGTGATATTTTGGAATTGGGCTTTGCATGGTATTAATTGTAAAAAATAATTTACTTTGTAATAAATACAAATATGTCACCCTAGATTAGGGCAACCTCCTCATCTACAGTTAAATACTGCATGCATTGTTCATTATCATTGTTGGTGGGTTGGTTGGTTAGTTCGTTGCTAGACTGGATTTAGAGCAGACTCTGAGTTGCAAGGATTATTGCACTGGAGCATTATAACTGTCTTGGACATCAGTAATACAAGAACGTTCACTGGATTCTTGAGCTATGTAATGGTGATGTTATTCCTCTTTGTCATTGTTTCTCCTTTCTTTACCATATTGTACATCGGTTTCTCTGATAATAGAACATAAATTTTAGATTGAGATATGTTGTTTGGGCACCTTAACTCTGTCTATTACTTTTATCTAAATGTTTTCTTTTTCAAGGTATAATTAAAGAATTCAGGGGCGTTCCTCTCTTTAGTTTCACCTAGCTTGTTTCCTTGAGGTTTTACTAGTAAGGTAGTAAATAAAGAATTCAGGGGTGTCCTGCTCTTTAGTTTCATTGAAATATTATCTTGATTGTTTTCTTTGTCTAAAAGTAGTAAATAAAGAATTCAAGGGTGTCCTACTCTTTAGTATTACTGGATTTTTGTCTGAAATGTTTTCTTAGTAAAGTTTAGCTAAAGAAATTAGGGGTGTCCTTCTCTTTAATTTCTCTTAAACAGATATCTTAGATGTTTTTCTTGTTAGAAGTATAGTTAAAGGATTCTTAATTTCCCTTTACTTTTACTGCATTCACAACTTGCTGTCATTTCATATTTCATCTAATATAAAAAGATCCATCTGATATAGTTAGCTTTCTTGATGAAAACCCTTGAAGAGTTGATGTACAATTAAAACCTTTTATGACTTCATAGCCCAATGGATTAAGCTTCTCACATTCTATCTATTCAACCTACAAAAAATCAATCAAACAAACAAACAAACAAAACAAACAACCCTACAACTTCATAACTAGCCTAAGATCAAAAAAAGATAACCATAAAGATAAATCAGTTAATCATAAACATAGAGAGAGCCCTCTTTGAGCCCAGGAAGGCTAGGTCATTGGACTCCAAAGTGGTTTGATGTGGTTCCCTGCTACTTGTTCTTGCCAATCTTTCCAATCACGGGGAGCCAACAAGCTAATTGTTAATTATTTTGCAAATGCAATTAAATGTTTTCAAGAGTGACTAATTTGATTTTTTTCTAAATAACATGCCTATGAATTCTTTGCCTAAAAAGGTAATTCAAATTCTAAAGGATTGGTATCCAATAATTATGAATTCATATGTGAGCTAAAATTACAACAATTGACTTACCCAAATTTGACTTTGTCGACATGAATTTTTAATTCAATGGAATTATCACACTTATTCATTGAGACATTTCTAGAAACAACTTGGTTGAAAATCCTAAATTCAATTAGACATTTATATATATAATTCATAGATTTAATTATCTATAACCATTGAAGCATTATGACAAAAAATTTTCAAGCATGAAATGTACAACCATTGAGGCATTTTTTCAAACACTTACAACCATAATCGTTTTAGCCTATTACACAACAATTAGCTAACATGAATATAAGATTACAAAACTTCATTTTTCATTGTCAGTAATGCCAATAATTGAGCTTAACATATAAGTAGAGCTATTATCCATCTTCATTTTTGCATAAATACTAACAATGTAGGAACATAAATCACTATAAACATTTATGAAAATTTTCAAATAGCTCGCAGTGATGTAAGCTACAACCATTGGCGAATTTTGACAAAAAGTTAGCAGTCCTAAAATTTTTTTCCATAAAATTATTTAAACTATCAAGGTATTAACCATTGAGACTTAAAATCAAAAGTTTCAAGTGCATATATAGGTTAGTTTCATCAATATATATCACTTGGTAAATCCAAGATAATAATAATAATAATAATAAAACAACAAAAGAAAACAATAGGCATTGCATACAAGCAACAACAAATATGAAAAATAGACTATATTAGAGAATAAAAGTCTGAGAACCTATTTTTTAAAATAAAATTTGGGGTGACATGGCCAAAGGGTATGGATACCCCCTCATGTTGAGACGAATCGCAATATAAATTCCTAGGAATGTGATTCTTTAAAACAACAACCAAAAAAATTCCTACTATCTCATTATCACTTCTGTCAAACACATAGTGTGCAAACTTATCTACAACTGTATAAGCAGAATAAAAACCCAAATTTATGCTATTAATATTTTTCATCAAACTCATGGCAGCATGACTGATTTAGCCTTTACGACCTGTTGTCAATCAATTTGCAACAAAATTGTACAAAAAAAAAAACTTACATAAAATGAACTACAATTATTGCAAAATTCCTTAAACATTTAGTGTGCAACATTTTATAGACATCTATGTTTCAACCAAAAACCATATAAGAAAATACCATGTAATGAACTACAAAAAGACAAAATATAATGATATCAACATACCCGTCAGTGAATTTATACAACTCCAAAAATATGGAAGTATGCTTAAGCTCCAGTGCGAGTATGTTCCAACTCCAACATCCTTACCAACTCATTGTGAACCATCCAGTTTTCCTCCCTCCCATATCCAAGAAGAAATCATTCCCCTTAAATCCTCGAGCTTCGAAATCTCACAAGCAGTACCAAAATAGAACAATAGAGGCTTATGCAATGTAAACTAAGGAAGAAAATTTTCACTTCCTCTCGATACCACTCATAGTCAACCTCACTAGCTAGATCTACTAGCAACTAGCTACTCTCCATATCTCTCCCTCTTACTGTAATATTCCCAACTAGCCATGAGCTAGTTGGAATATTAAATTTTGTTTTGCTAGTTTGTTTTATGAATAAGAGGATAATGGAGGTCCATAATTCTCCTTAATAATGAATAAATCAATGCCAATGTGAAAAGGATAGATATTGGAAGCTTAAATGAGCACCCTTAGGTGTGAAAAGGGGCTGGAACACCTTGAATGGGTCAACTTTGACCAAACCAATGATGTTGTCATGGAGAAGTGGCCATCAATGAAAGACAACACAATTTTATATGGAGATGCTTTGCAAGGAAGTAGTGCCATTATTGGATGGGGATTAGGGTTTGGAAGCTCACAAATTATATAAGGAAGAGGATGGTAGCCTTAGATCATTATCTATGCTATGTTTATGAATTGATCTTTTTAGATCTTTGGTCTGTTTAGACTTTTCTTTCTTCAACTGTTTAGCTAGGATTGCAATGTTGTTTAGCAGATCGTGTTCCTGATCGGGAATCCCACCTCTTCCATTGAGAAGCTCTTGGAGGATTATTTTACTACATTCCACTATCAGGAATTTGGCCAAATTTACAGTCTTATGGTACAACGCAGTTCCTGTTCAGGGTGTGTTGTGTTGCAGGGTTGCAGCAGTGGAGACTAGATTTGGGTGATTTCTGATCTATGTTTCATTGGAGGAAGGTTTCCTTCCATTGGAAGGCTGGTGAGGAAGGCACTTGAGCCTTATTTCAGAATTTGGCATCAGGACACATTATTTTTTTCCCCTACAACGTAGTTTCTATCTTGGGATGTGTTATTTATAGAGAGGAGTTGCAGGGTGTTTTCAGTGCACCATTGGGAGAGGAGATTTTCTAGTGAAAGGGATATACCTTTCATTTAGAGGATCTATTGGAGGAGGCTATTCTATTTTGCATATCATATTAGCCACAACTTTCCATCTATTATGTTGCAGTGAATATTCAGCCCTAGGGCTTTAGATCCCATTTGTATTATGGTGTATTTATGAAAACCCTTTCTGGGTTCTTTGTAGGTGATTGTATAAAGCCTAGATCTGTATTGTTTATATATTTTGAGGCATATGACATCCCTACATATTTTTTGTGTTCATTTTCTGTAGAAGATCACTTATGACTGCATTGTAGTTGTCTTCCAACATTTTGATATAGCAGCAACACCTCATTTTGAGGGATTTATTCATTGGAGGCTTATTGTATCTTGTTCTATGCTTTTTGGCCTATCATTTTATACATTTTTGCTATTTTTATAATGTATTAAGAAGCTCCATGTTGGCCTCCATTATTGATGTGATTTTTTACACTTCTATCTCCATGGTTTTTCACTATATTCTTGCTTTTCCCATTTGGGAATATTACAGTGGTATCAAAGCATAATCTTGGCATGGCCTGTGCATCTTGAAAGCCAATATGTCATATGAAGAAGGATATCCTCTTACTGATAGAGAGAAGAGGTATGAAAGAAGAAGACACCAGAAGTTTTATTTTACAAATGACAAAGAAGACAAGAGTAAAACCCCTTTATCTGGAGGAGAAGATGAAGAGAAAGAGTTTCCTAAGATTCTTCTCAAATCCATACAAGACATTGCTAGAGAAATAAAGAAGATTAGGATGGATAGATACAGGGAATCCCCTAAAGGATTTGAACATGGTGAAAGCTCCGACATTTCTCATCACTGGAGTGGTCAACCGGTGCAGCAGAAACAAGTTTCTCAATGCTCTACAATGCCTACATTCTTGGAAGTGGGAAATGAAGGGTTTCAAGAAAAATAATCTGTTAAATACTTTTTCATGGAGCATAAGTCTCAAACTCAAAGATTCAAGGACCAATTGAGTTTTCAAGAATTTTTTCAAATCAAGGACAATAGGAGACACAAGCATCACAATAGAAGTGGTGCATTCATTCAGAATCATGATCTACATCACACTATGGGCAGATTTTTCTTACCCAACTTTGATGGGTCATCTAAATTCACTTCCAAATCATGGGTAGAAAATATTGACATCTACTTCCAGTTGAACAAAGTTCGAGACATGGAGGCCATTAATATAGCAGCGCTGCACCTTGAGGGTGAAGCACATGATTGGTGGTTCCATGGCTTGTCTACATTGGGTCATGCCAATGTGACTGCATATTCAGAGTTCACAAGGAGGCTGGTGGAGATGTTTGATAGAAGAGATCCTAAAGCACCATTCATGGGGCTTGCAAAGCTAAAACAATAAGGTAATCTATAAAATTATATTTCTGAATTTTTGAGACTTTCTGTTATGGTTCCTGATTTATCTATAGCAAGAAGGGTCTATATGTTCATTGATGGGTTATATGAACCTCTTCATGGGTTCGTTAAGTCTACCAAGCCCACTACCCTTCAAGATGCCATTGAAAGGGATAGAGATCTTCAAGATGCCTTGCCAAAATAAAAGGCAACTTTTTAGCACAAGCCCTCTTTTCCATCAAAGGGAAAATATGAGAAGGCTCCTCTTTCAAAGGAGAGCCAAAATTAAAAAACTCTTGATGATGATGTCTGAAGAGATTTGAGGAGGAGGACTCTTTGCTTCACATGCAAAGAATCTTGGGCACCTAAACATAGATGTGCAGCAGGAAAGGCACACTACATAGAGGTCTCCTCAGATGATGAGGAGGAAGAAGAAGATGAAACAAGAAGAGGTCACAACGCTGACACAATAGGAGATGAACCAACACCATCAGGAGATGGGAATGGGGCATTTTCTCCAACTGGAGGGGCTCTTGCATCATTTAGAGGAGTACCTAAGTACTTGACCTTGAGTGTTTGATATTCCATCTTAGATCAGAGGGTTTCTGTTTTGGTTAACAGTGGGGCTACACACAATTTTATTGATGCCCAACTAGTGTAGAGGAGGGCAATACCCACTGATGCTTTTGAGAGATTTTCTGTTTTGGTCCCAGGAGATAGAACTATGCAATGCATGCATTATTTTCCATCCTTATAAGTCACCATGGGAACATATACATTGACTGATCACTTCTTTGTGGTTGACATACCTGACACCAATGTGATATTGGGTGTACAATGGTTGATTACTTTGGGAAAAGACACCACAGATTGGGAGAATTTGCAGATGGAATGGGTGGATAGAAAGAGTGGCAAGACTCAAATTATTAAAGGCATGCACACATATCCTCACATACAACTTCCACATAGAAATCAGAGATGGATTTGTGCAGTGGAAGCAAGGACCTAATAGTCCCATCTATTATTCCTATGAGATTGGTTCATGGGACATTATTATTTTGTGGGAAACCACCTGGGAGGACACCTGATCCAAATTTGGTGAGAGATGTCTCACATTATGATGCTCCATTCATAGATCCAGGAGTTATGGGAGAATTAAAAGGCCAAGATACAACGGTGAGAGTCTTGGGTAGACTCAAGGAGGATGGAGACATTCTCCCAACATCATCATTACCCACTCTCATTTCAGATTTTGCGTTGTGGGAGGAGAAGCATGGGAAGGATAACAACCTTCCAACATATACATTTGGAAAGTGAGATGTGAAGGAGAAGGACAACCATATGACATATGTTCTTTGTGATAGATCATCAGCATTGTCACTATGGAGGATAGATCCATATTGGAAACCCCAACTGTTGGTGGATTATTCCAAGGATATTTTCACATGCATGGTACTTGATGACCAACTAAATGAAGAGGGCTATTCATTAAAATAAGAATTCATCTACTATCATGGTAGGATATTCTTATCTAGAGCCTCCAAGCTCAAGGATAAGTTGCTACAAAGGGCTTATGAAGATTTCCTTTACAACCATACTTATACCATGAAGGCCTACAACACTATCATGGAGAGTTACACTTGGGAAGGCTTTCAAGAGGAACTATATCAACATTTTCAAAGATGCATGAAACATGTGAAGTTGGAAAAGAGACATAACTCAATGAAGGAGTTATCACAACCACCCCTTTCCTCTTTTGGAATGAGAGGGGATCTATCTATGGACCACCCCATTTATATGAACATAATTTTTGGTAAAGAACATGCTTATATACATAATGTTTCATTTGATGATTACTTGCATTCCTTTACCATGTATATTCAGGCCATAGCTCCAAGGAGGAGAATTATTACATATAAAATTCATGGCCAGCTTTGGGCCATAAACATTTCTCAACATGGCCACTCCCTTGGAGGACATAGGGAGATATTGTGTCATTGTGGGTGCACTCCAAAAGCACCAAACATATCTCACACTTTCAACCATTGTGAGAAGACTTGGGCAGCAAGTAAGTGGTGGGTGAACTACTTACCACATCATTATCTGATGCAGTCAGGAGATATACTACGCTGGCTCCACATGTGGGACTATGACCCACCTCCATTTTTACAAATTTATATTTGCATGTACTTAGTTTTAAGTGCATACATTGATGATGTACTTATTATTTTTATGGGAATGTTTGGAGGGAGGATGGGAGGAATGTATGTGCCCTATGGAAGAGAGATTCTCCATGTTCATTATGCTACATGTTTCAAGGATAACATTGGGAAAACCATGTTTGTTTCATTAGAACTATTGTCTCCTTGTGGGGTGAATTACATGCATCTCATAAGAACTTTGGAGGAACATTTCATGGAGGGATGGATTAGTGGAAACTTACATTATGAGGGAAAATTATAACATTTTGGTGTCACCAATGATGGAGGAGAAGAGTTTAAGCACTCACCTTGTCAGTTGTTTGAGGACAAGCAACATTTGGGAAGGGAGGACTGTAATATTCCCAACTAGCCATGAGCTAGTTGGAATATTAAATTTTGTTTTGCTGCTTTGTTTTATGAATAATAGGACAATGGAGGTCCATAATTCTCCTTAATAATGAATAAATAAATTCCAATGTGAAAAGGATAGATCTTGGTAGCTTAATTGAGCACCCTTAGGTGTGAAAAGGGGCTGGAACACCTTAACTGGGTCAAATTTGACCAAATCAACAGCGCTGTCATGGAGGAGTGGCCATCAATAAAATACATCGCAATTTTAGATGGAGATGCTTTGCAAGGAAGTAGTGCCATTATTAGATGGGGCTTATGGTTTTGAAGCTCAAAAATTATATAAGGAAGAGGATGGCAGCCTTAGATCATTATGTATGCTATGTTTATGAATTGATCTTCTTAGATCTTTGGTCTGTTTAGACTTTGCTTTCTTCAGCTGTTTAGCTAGGATTGCCATGTTATTTAGCAAAGGGTGTTCCTAATAGAGAATCCCACCTCTTCCATTAATAAGATCTTGGAGGATTCTTGTACTGCATTCCACTATTAGGCATTTGGCCAAAGCTACAGTCTTATGGTATAGCATAGTTCTTGTTCAGGGTGTGTTGTGTTGTAGGGTTGCAGTAGTGGAGACTAAATCTGGGTGATTTCTGATCTGTTTTTCATTGGAAGAAGGTTTAATTCCATTATAAGGCTGGTGAGGAAGGCCCTTGAGCCTTATTGCAGCATTTGGCATTAATTCACATTATTATTTTCCCCTACAACGCAGTTTCTGTCTTGGACCACGTTATTTTGAGGGAGGAGTTGCAGGGTGTTTTCAGTACACCATTGGGAGAGGAGGTTTTCTAGTGAAAGGGATCTGCCTTTCATTTAGAGGATACATTGGAGGAGGCTGTTCTATTGTACATATCAGATCAGCCACAAATTTCCAGCTATTATGTTGCAGTGAATCTTTAGCCCTAGGGCTTTAGATCCCATTTGCATTATGGTGTATTTCTGAAAACCCTTTCTGGGTTCTTTGTAGGTGATTGTATAAAGCCTAGATCTGTATTGTCCATATATTTTGAGGCATATAACAGCCCTAAATATTTTTTATATTCATTTTCTCTAGCAATGCACTTATGACTACGTTGTAGCTATCTTCCGGCATTTTGATATAGTAGTAGCACCTCATTTTGAGGGAATTCTTCATTGGAGGCTTATTGTATCTTGTTTTATGCTTTGTGGCCTATAATTTTATACATGTTTTTTGTTGTTCTAATGCATTAAGAAGCTCCATGTTGGCCTCCATTATTGATGTGATGTTTTACATTGCTATCTCCATGGTTTTGCACTATATTCATGCTTTTCCAATTTGGGAGTATTACACTTACAATCTTCTTCAAGTCTCTTCCCCTCTTGGAATCACATTACACTCCTCCCAAGTGAGAATACATGAGACTCATATATAGGAGGAGAGACAAATTATTGTCATAACCAAGGAGTAATATGCATTCATTGTATTACATTTAGAGGAGTGTAACTTATGCCATTAAAAAGAGGTCTGCATGCCTTAGTTAAGGAGAGTGTAAAATATGCATTAAAGAGAGCGTAAGAGGAATACTTTATGACATATATTTAATGATTGTAAGAGGAATATTCTATTCTTTTATGAGTGCATAAAAGAGGGTGTAATTTATTATTTAAAAGAAGAGAGTTACATAGAGCCATGAGATTCATGAAGGAGAGAGGTGTGAAGTGATTGAGGAGATGAAGTTGACTTATAATTCCCTTTTAATAATAATATCATAGTCTCGTAAAATATAATAATAATATTAATAATATTTTTAGGATTAAGTCAATATTGAACTATTAGGATTGATTAATGTTAGGTCCCTATATTACTAGTGTAATCCCTTATCGTTGTTAGTGTATCCCCCTTATTGTCATTTTTGTACCCCTGTAGTCCCCATATTGTTATTATTGTGCCCCATAAAACCCCACTATTGTTATTGTTGTGCTCTTACATTATTATTGTTAGGTCGACTAGGATTATATTGTGAACCCATGGACTCCCATATATAGAAAGGAGGTTTTTTCATTTAAATCATCCAAGAATTGTTCATTTATGTAATGTAAAGGAGGTTTCCCCCTCAAAGTGGCTAATTTATAATGTGTTGATATCTCTTTTCTTCTATTTTGTGAGCTAGTTTCATAACATTTGGTATCAGAGCTTTAGATTCTAGGGTTATGCTGCTTCAAATAGGTCATCGTGGCATTTTCATTATAACTTGTTTTTTAGAAAGGTTCAGATGCTAAAAAAACACCCATTTGTGAATAAATCCTGAGGAACTTCATGTAAAAATTTCATATCTTGGTTAACAATATTTTTGAAGATATGATCTATGGAAGTTAGGTTTTTTGCAGGCTCCCGAATTTCATCTAAAAGAGGTGACCTTGGGAAAATCGTCATAACTCTCTCTCTGAGCATCAGATTGGAATTTTGTAACAAGTGGTTGAAAGTACACGAACTGTAGTTTCCTCTATATCAATTTCATAGTTGAAGGGAGAAACAGTGACACGTGGCACATCGTAAAAGTGCGTTCTACTGAACCAGTCCATAATTAGGTCATTGTGGGAGATTGGGCATAAATTTTCCTTGAAGAATCCAAATTAGGTTAGACCTGTGGCATTGGAAAGAGGACTCAGAGGGATAATGCAGAATAGAAATTTAGGTCTTGAAGATCCGAACATAGATACATTTGTTTCAATATCTAGCTCCTGAAAAGCAAGATAAATATGTGTATTTTTTTTCAAATTGCATAAATCTTGTTTGAAAAATCAGTTTGAAGTGATTCCAAGGGCATATTGAAGCATAGATATTAGTATTGAGTTCTAAAATTCCCCCTAAAAATAATTCAAAACCAATTCATCCCTCAAAAGTCTCTACTATGACTCATGAAGAGTAAGAAGTGCAACATGATATATCAAAATTACAAGAGCAAGTGCAACAAATTTCGCTCTCGCAAAGAGAAACAAAAAATTAAATGGAAGTTTTGAAGAAAGGAATGGAAGCTAAGATGGATGTTTTGAAGAAAGACATGGAAGCTAATATGGATGGTTTTAAGAAAGGTGTGGAAGCTAATATGGATTGTTTGAAGAATGGCATGGAAGCTAATATGGATGGCATGCAGGATAAGATGGATGACATGGAAGCTAACATGGAAGACATGAAGAATGCTGTAAAAGAAGACATGGAAGGTTTGACAAAGTTTATACAAGAAATAATTCCTAATAGTGAAAAGGTAGTACATGAAACTCATGATGAGAACAAAATAATTGTTAATCGTGATTTCATAAACTCTAATGTTGGATGGAAGACCCACCATATTCCAAATATGGATATGAGGAAGTTTGATGGCAAGGATCCCATAACATGGATACTACAGATGGATAAATATTTTGATCTCTACAATGTGAAAAACACATTACAACTTTACATTTAGAAGAAAATACATTTGTATGGTGTCGATGGCTTTGCTCTCGTCAAAAAATGGTCACTCAGTCAATTTTTATGGAGGAAATGATAGAACATTATGAGGATAGAAAGAGCAACACCTTATTTAGACAATTGGTAAATCTTGAACAAAAGGGTATAATGGTGGAGCACATTGAGGACTTCCAAAAATTGAATATAAGGGTAATTTATTTTCCAGAGGAACATAAGATTGATGTCTTCATAGGGACTTTAAAGGATAACATCCAACATGAGGTTCACCTTTGGGAACTTGATTCATTGGAGAAGGCATTCAGGTTGGCAAGAAATATTGAAATTAAAATTATGGCGACAAAGAAGCCTACCACTCACATCTATAAAGATGGAAGTGTTGCTACTCCTAGACTTCCACAACCTACAAGGTTGACACCACAAAAATTGGAAGAAAAAATATCAAAAGGGTTCTGCTACAGTTGTGATAGAAAATATACTAAAGGTCATAAGTTTGCTGAGAAGAAATTATTCTACATAGATTGTGAAGATGAGGAAGGAAATGAACAATAAACTTTAAAAGAAGAGGATGTACATCAGGAACCAACCCTAGAGAAAGAAGAAATGAGTCTGACCATATCCTGTAATGAATTGGCAGGAATTACCACTCCTCAAACTCTCAACATAGAAGGGCATATCAAGAAGAAAAATGTAATAGTGTTGATTGATTCTAGTAGTAACCATAATTTTACTCATTGTAAGGTAGCCAAGGAATTTAATTTACTCCTATACCCAACACCAGAATGTCAAGTGATGGTTGAAAATGGAGGGACTGTAAATTGCTCTAGAAAATAACATAATATCAAGATAACCATGGGGGAATATGTATTAAATCATCCAATGCTTTCCATTCATATGGGAGGTGTTGATTTTGTAGTAGGAGTACAATGGTTACAATCTTTGGGGATGGTAGCTTTTAATTTTCAAGAACTTTTCTTGATTTATTTTTTTTTCAGAAGGAAAGGAAGTTGAATTACGGGGTATAGCAAGGAAGCCGAGAAATATAATAACATCTAATGTAATGAAAAAGCTTCTGAAGAAAGAACAATGAGGTGTAATTTCACAATTATTCTCACTAGAAGTTCCAACATTAAAATCATGAATTTCTCTAGATCTCCAAAAAGTCTTGGACAACCATTCCAAGGTGTTTGAAACTCCCAAAATAATCCCACCTGTTCTTGATCATGATCATGTTATTCATTTGATTCCAGGAAGTTTTGCTCCAAACATCAGGCCTTATATATATCCTTATGTCCAAAAGAGCGAAATTGAATGTATGATTGCATAAATGTTAAAGGTTGGTATAATTCAACCTAGTCAAATTTATTTCTCTGCTCTAGTAGTATTGGTGCACAAGAAGGATGGATCATGGCACATGTGTCCAGATTATAGGGAGTTGAATAAGATCACTATTAAAGATAAATTTCCCATTCCTGTGATTGCTGAACTATTTGATGAATTACATGGAGAAATTTATTTTACCAAGTTGGATCTTCGTTCATGATATCATCAAATTAGAATGAAGACTGAAGATATTTTGAAAACAACATTTTGAACTCATGAGGGTAATTATGAACTTTTGGTCATGCCTTTTGGCCTTACCAATGCACCTTCTACATTTCAAGTGTTGATGAATTCCATTTTAAACCCTTCCTTAGAAATTTTGTGTTGGTATTTTTTGATGATACACCAATCTACAACAAGTCTTGGAAGGATCCATATGTTGACAGGTGCTCAAACTATTGGAGGAGGAACAATTATATGAAAAAAATCCAAATTTTTCTTTGGAGTACAAGAGGTGGAATATATGGGTCATATTATATCTCAGGAAGGTGTTAAGGTAGACCCTAACAAAATTAAAGCCATTAAGAAATGGAAAGTCCCCATAACCATAAAGCACTTGCGAGGATTTCTCGGCTTAATAGGGTATTATCGCAAGTTTGTTAAAAATAATGGGAGAATAACAAAACCTCTAATAACATTATTGAAGAAAGCTGCATTTTCATGGACTCCTAAAGCAAATAAGGCCTTTGAACATCTTAAAGAGGTAATGTGCATAGCACTGGTCTTAGCTACGATAGAATTCACAAAATCCTTTATTGTGGAATGTGATGCCTCAGGAAATGGAATTGGTGCCGTTTTAATGCAAGAAGGAAGACTCATTGCTTTTGAAAGTCATCCAATCAAAGGGAAGTATTTACAAAAATTTATTTATAAGAAGGAAATGTTGGAAATACTACATGCACTAAAGAAATGGAGACCTTACCTAATGTGAAGACACTTCAAGGTAAAAAATGATCATGATAGTCTTAAACACTTTTTGGAACAAATACCATCTTCAGAAGAGAAACAAAAATGGGTCACAAAGATTTTGGGTTATGACTTTGAAATCATCTACAAAAAATGGAAGCTAAATGTTGTTGCATATGCACTCTCAAGAAAGGATGATGAGGTGGAAGCATTTATTTGTGCCATTTATATTATACAACCAGATTGGATAAGCGAAGAAAGGGAGGAATGGAAGATTGATGAAGATGTATGGAAACTCATTCAAAAGTTGCATCAAGATCCCAGTATATCTGATACATTTAGTTGGAAAAATTATTCCTTATGGTACAAATATCACTTATATCTTTGTAATAATTCCCAACTAAAACAAAATATTCTTTTGGAATTGCACACCTCTCCCATAGGAGGAAACTCGGGATTTTTAAAAACTTACCACACGGTGAAGAAAGTTTTTTTTGGGATGACCTTAAATATGATATTCAAAATTTTGTGGTAGAATGTTTGGTTTTCCAACAAAATTAAGTTGAGACAATTAATATCTTGGGTCTTCTACAACCTCTACCCATTCCAAGTCAACGTTGGGAGGAGGTTTCAATGGATTTTATCAAAGTTTTACCCAAGTATGAAGGAAAGAGTGTCATCATGGTGTTAGTTGATAGACTTACCAAGTATGCACACTTTTTTGAACTATCTCATCCATTTAAGGCACGTATAGTTGTTATTTCATTTATGGAAACAATTCAAAAGCTACATGGAAATACAAAGATTATTATAGGCGACGAAGATCCCATTTTCACTAGAAATTTTTGGACGGAATTATTTTCTTTGTTTGGGTATTGAACTAGCCCATAGCTCATCTTATCATCCTCAATCAAATGGGAAAACTGAGATAGTGAACAGATTTTTGGAAGGATATCTTCATTGTTTTGTATCTGATAAACAAACACAATGAGACAAGTGGTTACCTCTGGTTGAATGGTGGTATAACACTTCCTTCCAAACTGCAACAAAAGTGACCCCATTTATGGCACTTTATGGATATCATCCACTGTCCATCACATCATCTTTAAAAGAAAATTCTAAGGTTCAAGCAGTGGAAAATCACATCGAGCATCAACAAAAAGTTCTCCAACACTTAAAGGATAAGCTAAATTTGGCACAAAATCGAATGAAACAACAAACAAATCAACATCGCAGCGAGAGAAGTTTTGATGTAGGAGACTGGGTATTTTTATGGCTACAACCATACAAAAAAATGTCCCTCAATCAAGCTACGAAGGGTAATAAATTATCACCAAAGTACTATGGTACTTACAAGGTGTTGCAAAATATTGGTACTATGGCATACAAATTGGATCTTCCTACTTCTTCTCGACTGCACCCATTTTTCCATGTTTCATGATTAAAGAAGGTTATAGGTGAAAAACTTCCAGCTCAAACAATATTTCCAAAACTTGATGAGAAAGGAAAAATCACATTGGAACCTGAAGCAGTCACGGAAACAAGAATTCGACAACTACGAAATTGATCAATTTTAGAGTATCTCATCAAGTGGAAGAACTTACCCACTAAAGATTCCACATGGGAGGATGAGAATTTTATACAGAAGCATCCAAAGCTACTCAAGCATTGAGGACAACACTTTTTTGAAGGAGAAGGCATGTTAGGTGCCTATATTACTAGTGTAGTCCCTTATTGTTGTTATTGTATCCCCCTTATTGTTATTGTTGTACACATGTAGTCCCCATATTGTTAATATTGTGCCCCATAAAACCCCACTATTTTTATCGTTGTTCCCTTACATTATTATTGTTAGGTCGGCTAGGATTATATTGTGACCCCATGGACTCCTATATATAGAAAATATGTTTTTTCATTTGAATCATCCAAGAATTGTTCATTTATGTAATGTAAAGGAGGTTTCCCCCTCGAAGTGGCTAATTTTTGAGGCGTTGATCTCTCATTTTTTTCTATTTTGTGAGTTGGTTTCATAATAATTAATGATACGTTAAGTAATTATCCTTCAACTACACTTGACTACCAATTTATGCAAGGTGATTTACTATTTTTGGAAATTCATGCTTGAGATGTTAGAGATGGCTTTCTATTTTTAGTAATTCATTCGAGAATTTTCAGAATGAGATTTTATTTAAGGAAATTCATCCATGAGCTCCCAATTTTCAACATCCACAAGTGGTATTTTTCTTCCATAGAATAGGGATTTTTCACCCCTATTTCTTGCATATTTGTGCCTTAGTAGATTGAGGAACCCCCTCCCTGATCTACTTCAAAGATCCCAGATTCCACAACTTGATATTTTTAAATATTCAGGACTCTACGCCCTAAATATACAAGACTCCATGTCTTTTTATTTATTGTATTGAGGAATCCACGACCTAATTTCCATGCCTTCTCATCTACTATGCTTTGAAACTCTATGTTTATCCTTATGGTATTGACTGTGAGCTTTTACCCATATGATAGTTCTCTAGTAAGGCCTTGTTCAAAGACCTACACACATCAAAATATCATATATCAAAGGAATCAAACGAAATTCATAATGAAATTAACTTAATCACATTGTATCAAGAACGGTGCATGACTTCCACAGTCATTTCGGTTTTGATGAAATGGCTTCTATAGTCATCATAATTGAACATCATTATTAGAAAATGACCAGGTCCCCTGCCACATCCTGGTCAGTACAATATTAGAATATATTACCATACAAATCATGTATCATCCATAAATCATAATGAACCATATGTTCCATATAACCATGAGCACCCATGGGTCTATATGTCTCAATCCTGCATCACCATCCATGTCATACACCTACTTCATAAGTTAGATGCAAAAAGAGAAACATATGTATAAAATTTACTTAACCAAAACCATCTAATACACATAATCAAACATACCACACATAAGAGGAAATATAACTATATAAAACATTTTCCCCCAGTCCAGTGATCAATCTGCCATACATAAACATAAGAGGAAATATAACTATGTATATAAAACAATGTTTCTCAATCAAGTGATCAATACGCCATATATAACTCATAAAAAATCACCCTTTATAGGAGTGACAAAACCACACTAGGAAAAGTAGGACACTACAATGCTTCAAATCTCCAAGAAAACTCTACGTGTGAGAGAGTGTGAGACAGAGAGAATAGAGAGAGAGATCCAAAAGTGAATTGAAAAAAGGTACCAATTGATCCTAAAAAGCCTTTTTATCAATTAGGCCTCTATTTTCTTCATTTTCCATTATTTTCCTTCATTTTTCTCCTCACATGCAACATGTGACCTTTCACCTTCCTTTTCTCCTAATTCCCATTATTTTCATAAATAAATTCCAATAAATGTCACATTGCCTTTCCAAAGCCTTATCCATTGCCTTTTCCAATTTCCTTAGCCATAATAACCAAAATGAACACCCACACTAGGAATTTTTTCCCAACATTTAGCTTCGAATAAGTGTCCCATAAATGTGGTTATTATTTTTCCTTTATTAAATTTTATTACATGGAATTTTCATCAGTGATATTACAGAACCCTCCCCATTGGGGGACACCAACCTCGGTGTTCAACCACACCTATACCTAAGAAAAATCGTTGAAAATAAAAATATTGCCCATGGAGCTTTATAATTTAGCTTGATGTAGTATATACAATGATCACCATGCTGAGAAGGAAACCAACATGACAACATAACTAGTGAGCCCTGGTATTGCACCAAGAGTGCTGCAATTCCCAGAGGCTACTCAAATTTAGTTTATCAACCCAGGGTTCATACAAAATTGGAGGTGGCAGTGCTATATGTACAATAGATGAGCTCTACTTATGCCATCTTCATCTTAGTTCTACAATGACGTGCTAGTAACTAGGGTTACTCTAAGAAATGAAGTTTCTCACACTTCTAAAGATTGAAAATAGATCACAACCATTACTCTATTGACAAGGAAATAAAATAATTTAGATTACATTGATTCATCTAACTATTGTATAATTTTGCAAGAAAGAAAGATTAACACTTATGCTAATGCAAGAAAAGGAAATTACAGTAAGTGGCATTCATAGTCTAGATTAATTAATTTAATTGCAGAAAAGGAAAATAATATAGTTCACATATATTGAATTAATGACTAACTAAGTCCTATCTAAATCATGCTTAACTAAGGCCAATGGATTGGTCCCTAACCCACAAGCTCAACTCCCTGAAATCAACTGATCAGAATTTGAATGTTAGTTTGGATGTGCTAATTTCATCTTCAAATTTAAAATTTATTTATTGATCTCATGCTTGATGTACATAGGTTTCCTTGGTGTTTATGAGTGTCAAAAAAACAAATTAACTGATTTTTATGAGTTGATTCAAGAGCATAAAACATGAATAACAAATGTTGAACAACAACAAAAATAATTATAGAAAACCATCACAATTGATCCATCAACACAGAGTCTTGATGAAGGACTTCACCCCTCCTGGGCTACATCTCCTTGGTCCAGCTTCCATGGATTGGGCCTCTATATTAGCTCAAAAGTGAAAAAAATCCTATTTAAATTCACCTAGTACAGTTCCTGAAACATGCTTCAATGAGTCTAGAATGTCCAAATCTATTATAAGTGACTCTTCTTTCTATCAATTTGGTCGAAAATTTCCAAAGATATGGCCAAAAAAAATTTTCCTAGTAATGTGCCTCTAAAAGTGGAGAAGACTCACGTTAGCGCCACCAATGTTTGGGGCAGCTCCGAATTTAGGGGTTCCACTAAAAATACCACCACATTAAACTATGAGTTTAATTAAATTTTAAGTGGATATTAGCATGGTGATAAGACTCGATTAAATGCACTAAGCACGGTTTAACTAAAAAACATTTAAATGAAGGATTATGGTAATTAATCCATGATTAACCATTAATACTACGCAATAATCCTTAACCCCACTCCTAGTTGTAGCACATCGGTCCTATGGTGAGGGGCTTGGCCTGCGGGGTCGGCCCCCTCCATACCCCCACTGAATGACGCATTTGAAAATAAGTATATGTCAATGACCATAGTTATTAAGACCGAAGGTTGTGGTGTGTTGGTATGAGTGGAGAGTGGTGTGGAGGAGGTCGCGGGGTCGAGCCCTGACCTCTGCATTCCGCTCGTTATAACTTTTTCTGCCCACCAAATTAAATAACCCAAATTTTGATTTAATATATGAACTATATAATAGATATGTCCATATAATATATATATATTTCACACTTTGGGTATATATATAATGTGCCATATGATATAGTTCCTATACCATATAATAATTTGGACTTTGGAAAATAAAATGCAATTCGACCTTGATGTATGGAATTCGAAATTTGGAGAGGGTCCACCATAGGGGGCACGTGGAAGCCCCATGGCTGCACCACATGTCAGCCTCTGGTTGGGCCATCCCAAACCGTAAAAATAATTCTCATTCAACCTTAGCAGCAATTGTAAAAAAAATTCACCTTCAAACCAAACTGGCGAATCTGGTTGTGACACTTGTCACCGTGTCATTGGGTGAAACTAAACATAATTCCCAGAATATACCTTGTATTCTAACTGGGCTGCCATGTCATCCTTTTGTCTTGTTCTATTTTTTTTTTAGATGTTTAGGAAAATGAACAATAGGATCTATCTTCTTCACCCAGACTTCATTTTCATGAAATAAATTGCTCTAGATTCCTAGTGACGAGCTCTTCACTGTCGTTAAATTTCCATTCAATTTTGAGCACTTTAATTATTGAGATTTTACATTGAGCACATGATAATTCCTCCTCACTAGAAGGCTTTTGGACCCAAAAATATCTTTAATTACTAATCATGTGGATGAGGGTACAGTTCCCTCAGCCTTCCAATCTCTATCCATTGAAATTTTCCCATTTTCATCAAATTGAGATTTTCACAAAATTTAACTTTTTCATTGACTCTTGTGACCTTCTCTTGCTGTCATTGACATCCTCATGCTGAAATTCCCATGAATTTTCAGAGCATCTAAATATTCTTTCATAAACAAAATTGTTCATACTTTGGTCATTAATCAAAGGAAACTTAAAAATTGTCTCACCTTGCACATTATCATCATGGCAATTCTTAACTGATCTTTCTTTGTACTTGCGTCGATTCTTGACCAAGTATCTTTGCCATTGCCATGTACCTTTTGGAAAACAATAACAAACATTTTTGGAGCCCATGCCTTCTTTTTCAAACTACTTTGTCGCTCTCTCTTTGAACTTTTCACTCTCTTGCACTGTCATCTTGTTTCCAACACTGCTCAACACTGATGTTGACTGCTTCAAATGTTTTACATCTTGTTCGCCTCCTTTCAAAGGAAACATGTTAGAGTCATGAAAAATCTCATTACAAGCATAAAAAACCTTAATGAAACCAACTTGTTCATTCGATTCATTTTTTTGAAAGGTTTTATTCAAAACATCTCTTTGTTTGATCATTAACAATGTCAAATTTTGACTTGCATTCACTATCCTCTTCATTTATCCTGCATGTATAAGATACAAACTTGTATTCTTCTTATGCACTCTAAATTTACTCAATTCAATATTTAAACAAGTGATAGTTATTCTCATGGCGATGAAATAATTCTTTCCTATCATAAAGATAATGACTTCCCAAAACAATACCTAATATCTCAAGCGGCACCATATCAAGTTCAACTTCATCAAGAAAGTTTGAATTGATGGTGAATATTAGTATGAATTTCCTTGTAACCTGAAAGTTTTCATTCTTGCATATCCACCATAAAGGATAAGGTCTTCTATTTCTAACAGTTTCAATGTCTAGTTGCTTAACCAAGTCTTCGGAAATCAAGTTAGCTTGTGACCCACTATCAAAAAGTGTATCTATCTTGGCATGTTTGGAGACGACTCTTATATGGAAAATTTATATTCTTGTATCTTCATCTTGAGTGACATTGGAAAATTTTGAAGAAATAGTTCTTTCTATATGCTTACCTTTCAAACCCATTGTTGTAATCTTTGTCTCATCTCCTGAATCTAAACCTAAGTCATGTTCAACTATAGCAACGATTTTCTCCTTTTTTCTGGCTTTCAGTTTTTTTGGCTTCAACTATGGATGAAGTTGCCAATAGTGGTATTCATCATGGCCATTCTTCAAACAATTTTTACCTATGATTTTATCCTTATCTCTTTTAATAGAGCTATTTCTGTTTCCTCTTCCATAAAACTGCCCTTTCCTTTACCCTCACTATCACTTTTCTCATCTATGTTTTGTTTCCCTCTTGCTTCTAAGTGTGTGGCTTGAACATAAAAATCATCTATGTTTTTGGGATTAAACATGAGAATAGTGTGCCTAAGGTAACTGTGCAAACCCCCAAATGTACTTTAACAAAGTTTCTTGAGAATACAAATTAATACCCAAAATTAGAGCTCTTATCCTAAATTCATGAGTATAATCTTGCACATTTTTCGCTTTCAATTGTCTAAAATTTTTCCAGTCCATAATGGCCTTTTTCATGTAAGCTAATGGATAGAATTTCCTTTTAATGGTAGCAATAAAACTTGACCAAGACATAGAGATCTTACTGTAGTTTTTAATCTCTTCTTGAGTACTTGCTTCCCACCATACAAGTGCTGATACTTCCATCCTCAAAGAAGCCAACTGAATCTTTATGTCATCTTCATGAAGGTTCTAAATTCTACAATACACCTCCAATTTTATAGTATTTCTACATTTACCTCACCATTATACATTGGAAGCTCAAATTTGACATCAAGTTTGAGTAAGGGTGTTTTTCCTCTTGTGGTCAGGAGTGAGTATGTGTGGTTTTGGTAGTGGAAGTGGAAGATGATGCTAATGGAGAAGATGAGGATGATGAAGATGGTGGAGATGGAGGAGGATTTCCTCCACTGCCTTTTGAATCCTTCTCTTCATCCTTCTTATCATCTGAAGTTCCTTCTCCATGTGGAGGCTTAGAACCTTATCCTACCATCCCAGTAGTAAATGCATCAAACATAATTTTAACCATCCTCTTTATGTCATTTAAGTCGCTCTTAGCATCATCCTCTTCTGAATGAACTTCATTTTCTCCATCACCTGACATGATGGCTATGGATTCAAGATCAACTTCTGGTGCTTGTACCTCTTCAATCTCAGCTTCTAGAGATAAAAATTGAGGTGCTTCAAGTGCAGCTATGAGTGAAACTTTGGGTGGATATGGTGCCCTTGTGGCTCTCCTTCTTCTGGTCCTAATCTCAGGACTTGCAACCAAGAATTTTTCTTCACCTCTCATCAATTTTAACCTTGTAAGCATCAAAAATTGCAACCATTAAAACACTACTTGCACAAAACTCGAGCAACTATCAAGCAAATAAACTTAGCAACCTTTCAACCAATATTTTATACCAACTTGTTCTAAATTTTAATTTTAGTTTTTCTGTGAAATTTATATTTAAAATTTATTTTCTGATCTTATGCTTGATGTACATAGGTTTCCATGGTGTTTATGAGTGCCAAACAGGTAAATTAACTGAGTTTTATGAGTGAATTCAAGAGAATAAAGCATGAATAATGAATGTTGAACAACAGAAAAAAAAAATTACAACAAACCATCACAATTGATCCATCAACACGGAGTTTTGATGATGGAGTTCACCCCTCGTGGGCTACATCGGCTTGGTCCAAATTCCAAGGCTTGGGCCTCTTTATTATCTCAAAAGTGCAAAAATTATCTTTTACATTCACCTACATCTCCTGTAACATGCTTCAACGAGTCCAGAATGTCCAAATATATCAGAAATGACTCTTCTTGCTCTCAATTTGGTTGAAAATTGCCAAAGATATGGCCAAAAACAAATTTCGTAGTAAACTGCCTCTAAAACTGGAGAAGACTCCAGTTAGTGCCACCAAATTTGGGGGCAGCTCCAGATTTATGGGTTCTATAAAAAATCCCACCACATTAAACTCTTAGTTTAATTAAATTTTAAGTGGAGGTTAGCATGGCGATAAGTGTGGATTAAATGTGCTAAGTGCGGTTGAACTAAAACACGTTTAAATGAAGAATTATAGTAATTAATTTGTGCTTAACCATTAATCCTATGCAATTATCCTTAACCCTGCTCCTGGTCGTAGCGCATTGGTCCTGTGGTGAGGGGGATGGCCCCCTCCATACCCCCACCGGATGACGCATTTGAAAATAAGTATATGTTGGTGGCCACAGTTATTACAACCGAAGCTTGTGGTGTGTTGGTATGAGTGGAGAGTGGTGTGGGGGATTTCACGGGGTCGAGCCCTGACCTCCACCCTTCTGCCCGTTATAACTTTTTACGCCCACCAAATTAAATAACTCAACCTTTGATATAATATATGAACTATATAATAGATATGTTAATATAATATATATATTTCAGACTTTGGGTATATATATGTAATGCACCCATATGATATAGTTCCTATACCATATAATAATTCAGAATTTGGAACATAAAATGCAATTCGACCTTGATGTACGGAATTCATACTTTGGAGAGGGTCCACTAGAGGTGGCATGCGGTGGCATCTGGCTGCACCATGTGTCATCCTTTGGTTGGGTTGTCCCAAACCATAAAAAAAAATTCTCATTCAATCTTAGGAGTAATTGTAAAAAAAATTCACCTTCAAACCAAACTAGCGAATCCTGTTGTGACACTTGTCACAGTTTCATTGGGCGAAACTAAAGAATATTCCTAGAATATACCTTTTATGCTGACTGGACTGCCATGTCATCCTTTTATCATGTTCTACAAATTTTTTAGTTGTTTAGGAAAACGAACAACATGCTCTATTTTCTTCATCCGGACTTGGTTTTGGACGAAACGAATTGCACTCAATTCTTGGCGATGAGCTCTTCGTTGTCATTCAGTTTCCATTCAATTTTTAGCACTTTAATTTTTGAGATTTTACATTGAGCACCTGATTATCAACTTAGTGTAAAATAAACCAAATGTTCATCTTATTTCATAACCATTCTTTTACATGAACAATGAAAGTCAGAAATGTCTAATACAAAAGCTCAGAGTTCTCTAGTTGCATCTAAAATTCGAATCCTAGTGAGCTCTTACTTTGGCCTATTTATGTCAGAGGGTAGCTACCAAAAACTCTGTAAAAGGTAGGTCTTTGTTCCCTTGGAACTCGAGATAAGTGGAGCTTGGCTCCCCTTGATCAATCACTTGTTTGGCTGCCTCTGATTTCGAGCTTTTGGAGGAGAATCTTGAAGAGATATTGGCTGCCTTTAGGATTTAAGAAGGCGATCAACCTCCCTAAAATTACTCCTTTATGTCTACTCCAAGCCCTGGTTATGTAATATTTCTATAAATTGGCATTATTCCCTTCATTTTCTTGCATTTAAACCATATTAGGCCTCAAATCATGACAACCCTTAATACACCATTCTCACTAAGAAATATATGACAAAATGTAATTAAAGGAGAGAGAGAGAGAGTAATTAATCTAAAAATGTGACAATTAAATCCTTATAATATGCCTAATGATGGTTCTCATCATCACCCCCTACCAAATGGTTTCTCATCCAATGAGAAACTCAGTCCTCTCCCTTGATTTGTTTCAGAGCCCTTGTAGCTTCTCTAACATTCCAAGGTATCATGGAAGGAGTCCCTCGAGGTGGGTAAAACCATATATTCTTTTTTGTTTCTTCCCATTCCTTTTCCTCCTCAGTTTGATCTTTTATTTCACTTAGTCCTATCAGCAAAGGTGGATTGAGCTTTAATCCATGCCACTTGATCCTCATTATTTGAATTTCTCTTTTGTACAAGGGTTCTCTTTCTAGGGCAGCTCTCAATCTATCTAGAGTATAATACTCTAGGTTTCTTAGGCTAAGTGGGAGGCCTTCTCTGACATGCCATCACACACTCCTCTCCCAGTAGTCTATATATGTCATCATAATGTGAAATTTCTTGTGCTTGGGTGTTGATATATATATATGAAAGGTTGGTGTTGTAGCTCCTAGAGACATCCTTGAGTTGCAAAAGACTAGTTCCTAGGACATCTTAAAAATCACAAGTTAAATGTATAACAGTATATGGATGCCTCTGACAAAATATGAATTAAGAGAAGTAATGGTTTTGGTGGTTCAAGAATAGAGAGGATCTTTGAGTCTGGTTCCTGTGAATTACCCTATATTGCAAGAGGGCTGAAGAGGCTGAACGGCTGGATGGCTTTCAAATGGTACAAGTATGAAACAATGAGCAGAGGCTTTCAAATTATGTAGAGGTGTTGAGGAAGAACAGAGGAGGAATCCGCAAAAGACAGGCTTAATATCCTTAAGAATCTGTCTCCTGTGAACTCAGATGAAATGGATGTAAGTGGAATATGACTAATAGTAGAGATTTGTGGAGCAAGAATTAAGGAAGTGTAGAAAACTTGATACATGAGAGTTATACATAAACAATTCATGAATAAAGATGCATATTTCCGATAGCTACATTACACAAATCATCAAAGCATCAGAACATTGAAAGATGATTACACATAAACATGAGATTACTAATAAACAAAGAGAAAGAGATACATACTACTCATTCCTCCATCTAGAATCCAGGTAAACACCATTGTATCAAATTAAGTTCAAAACAACTCTCCCAAATACGTATCTTAGAGCACAGGGAGCACAGTTATATAGGGCTACAAAAAAATTCTCCAAAATTCAGAATATTTCTTTCACCTTAGAACTCACTACATATATATTTATCCTTCAGGGTTTACGATCAAATATTCTTTCATGATCGAACCACACATGTGAAAACCAAAATATCCTAACAAACTAGTAGAGCATGCATCAAGCAATCACTCCTCTAACAGAAAATCAAACAAAATCAGGTTAGATTGGGATTTCACCAACAAAACATAACTATCTAACAATAAAATGAAACAAAATAGCTGGCCAAGGAGGCCAAATTCCAGAATCTTCAAAAGGAGTGGCGAGAAGTGGCCGTGAACCAGGTGGGCAGTCTGGTCTCCACCACTTGATCTCATCTGCTGTCAAAATCCTCCACTCCCTCGTTCTCATGATTTCTACGTAATAGTTGTGAAATGGCCAGTCATGCTATGCGTGCCTGGCTCTTTAGCGGAGATTCCCTGAACAAACTGAATAAAAGATAATTGCGTGCTCCACCCAAAAGCCCATGTTGTGTTTGAATTTCAAATCAGAAACCAGATTTCGAAAGGGAGCATGGATTGTTTGGGGTATTGGATGGGGGGGTATGAAATAAATATAGGCTGCCACGTAGCACCGGAAGCGGTATAAAAAACTGACCATTTTGGACCCCCCCTCCCACCTAGTGTTAATCTTCGGAAGGTGAGGGGGGAATGGAAACAAATCATGAACCGTTGGATGTATTGATAGGGAGCAGAGATGAAGGGGAGATGGTGGAAGTAATAGTGAGGCTATCGGGATGATTAACACGGAAAATAGAGGGACAAAAGCTGTGGAAGGGCTACTGATGGTGTGGCAAGTCGGTGGGACCCAAACTCATATCGCATATCACAGATCAAAGGTTTTACATATGAGCAGAGAAGTATAAATGTTAATAATTGTGATGTGCGAAGTGCGATGGGTGGAGGAGTGACATGGCAGGAAGGAGGTGGGGCCACCTGCACATCGCAAATCACAAGGTTTACATGTGAGTGGCAGAGGGTAAATGCTATAAATTGCAATGTGCGAAGTGCGATGGGTAGAGGAGTGACGTGGCAGGATGGAGGTGGGGCTGCCCGCACATCACAAATCACAAGGTTTACATGTGAGCGGCAGAGGGTAAATTCTATAAATTGTGATGTGCGAAGTGTGATGCGTGGAGAAGGTGACATGGTAGATGAAGGTGGGGTTGCCCGCACATTGCAAATCATAAGGTTTACATGTGAGCGACAGAGTGTAAATGCTATAAAATGTGATGTGCGAAGTGAGATGGGTAGGGAAGGTGACATGGCAGACGAAGGTGGGGTCGCCCGCACATTGCAACTTGCAAGATTTATGTGTGAACAATGGAAGGTAAGAGTTAAGATTTGCAGGGAGAGAAGTGCGATGACCGAAGAGGTGTTAAGAGAGGTAAATAATATTACACGTATTATATGTAATATATATTATATGTAATGGTTTGTGGGATGCGACAATTAACACAATTTTGGATCATATTACCTTGATCGCAACACTTTTATCTTTTGACTGTGGGGCTTTCCGCTCGACCTGCGCTTGAATTTCTTGGCCGTCCACTTAAACATTCACACATATGCCCTATGATTTCCTTATAGGGATCACTTCTCCATGTTGAGTGTGGTCATAGGCCAACATTGGCTCCATCTGGGGGGGAAAGTGATGTTCTAAGTGCATTGAGAACGTGCAGACCTGAATTCCTGTGCTTTATTGGGCACATGGAGTCACGAATGCATACTGATTAGACAAAGTTTTATACAAACAGTCAAATGGGTACAAAATGGAAGATGATATGGAAAATGAAAACAATGGATGAAACAAAATGGGAATAGTGGAAGATGATATGGAGGATAAAATGGAAAATGAAAACAAAGGAGGAAATAAAATGGAGTATAGACAATGGAATTATATATATAGTGAGTTGGATTAGCCCACGTTAGTGATGAAATAGAACTTGAGGAAATTCCCATTCACGGGAACCTCAAGTATTTCTTCTTCTAAGTTCTCCAGCGCAAAAGTATTTTTTCCTTTAACCTCTGCCACCCTGAATGGACCAAACCCAAGGGGTTCGAACTTCCCATCTTTCCTTTTGTCTGCCATCCTCACATCCCATCGCAGCACAAAATCTCCTACTTGGATTTCCCTGTCTTTAGCTCTTTGATCAAATAATACTTTCATATTTTCCTATTACTCTGCTAGTCTGAGGCTTACATGTTCTCGTGTTTCACTTAGCTCGACCAATTGATTCATTCTTCTGATAAGGTTGTTTGGATCTTCCTCACTCTCTTGTAAGAATCAGGCCATGGGTAATGCAAGATGAATAGGAAATACTGCATCTCTTCCATACACCAGTTCATAAGGGGACTTCCCTATGGATCTCTTAATGGTGATGTGATTTTACTAGAGTGAAAACTTGAGCTGGGAGTCCCAATTATTTTGGTTCTCATTGATGGTATTTTTCAGAATCCTAACCAGTGTCTTGTTAGATGACTTCGCCAACCTATTCCCTTATGGATAACATGTAGTGGAGTGTCCTAGAATGATATTATAGTGCTGACAGAATTTCATGAACTTAGTCGATTTGAAAGCCTGGGTATTATCTGTGATGATTTTAGCAGGACATCCAAACCTAGCTATTATGTTCTTCTCCAAGAACTTTATCACAACCCCATCGGTGGCATTCTTTGCAGGCATGGCTTCAACCCACTTAGTGAAGTAATCTATGGCAGTGAGGATCCATCGATGTTGATTGCTAGAATTGGGGTGAATCTCTCCTATGAAGTTGATCCCCCACTGTTTGAAAGGTTCCTCAACATGTACTAGGATCAATGGGAGAGGTGCATACCTTTGCTTTTCAGAAAACGTCTAACACTTCTCACAGGCCCAAATGCGAGCATGTACATCACCAAACAGTTTAGGCCAAAAGAAACCTTCCCTCAAGATCTTGTGTGCAGTGGATCACTAGCTATAATCACTGCCACATATCCCTTCGTGGAACTCAGTCGTCACTTGGAAAACTTCTTGCTCTGTTAAACACAATAATAGAATCCCTGCCAGTTCCTTTCCTTCTAATATAGTTTCCCATTTTCCATGATGTACTTCTGGGACCTCAGCCTTATGGTGCAGTACTTGGCCTTATCATAGTTAGGAGGGAATCTCACTGTTAAAAGATATTCCATTATATCTTTATACCATGAGGATAGAAGGTACTTCACATGTGTCTTTTGCATGGAAGATTCTATGCCCTGATGTGCACCTATATCTTCTTGTGCTTCTCCTCCTGTCATAGACAGATTTATTCCTAGAGCTTGACAATTGGATTCAGACAGAATCTTTTCCAGCCCTTGGCCTTTAATGAGTTTGGTAGGATTTATCTCCATCTCGTACTCCTGAATCTTAGCTATCCATTTTCCCCTTTTCCCTTCACTGTCGCCCTGCACCAATATATCCTTCACTAATGCTATGGGAACTTAGGTAGTTATGGAAGATTGTAATACATACACTCAGAATGCCTTTAGATATTTGACCAGAGCGTACGCTTTCTTTTCCAGGATATTATATTTCACTTTAGCATCTCGTAGAACCTGGCTGAAGAATGCAATAGGTTGTTCACGCCATCTGTCATTCTTCTATAGCAGCATTGCAGCTATTGTATGAGGAGAGGCGAAAGAGAAAATCATGAAGGGCTTCCCATAATCTGGACCTATCAACACTAGAGCTTCTGAAAATTCCTGCTTGATTCTATCAAAAGAATCCCTTGATTGAGGGGTCCACCTCACTTCACTATTATTTTTTAGCATTTCAGTTATGTTTCAGACGATCTCGACATAATTGGGTATGAATATTCTTAGGAAATTTATCCATCCTAGGAACACTGTACCTCATTTTTGTTTCTTGGTAGATAAATGTCATTTATCACCTCCACCCATTTAGGATCAATATTCACTCCCTCCTTAGTTACAATATGTCCTAGTAACTTTCCTTCTTCTAGGGAAAACATAGGTTTTTTAGGTTCAGGGATAGGCCATACCCGCGACATTTGTCGAAGGTTCATTGAATATGTTCTATGTGTTCAGCCTCACTCTTCGAGAAGACAGTGATGTCCTCCAGGTAAATAAACACAAAATTATCCTGCTCTCCTATGAAAGCGATGTCCATAGCACATTGGAATGTGGCCCTCGCATTTATCAGGCCAAAAGGCATTTGGGCGTACATGAAAGTTCCCCAAAGCGTAGTGAATGTCGTCTTGTTTTGGTCTTCCAAGAGCACTTCCACTTGATTATACCCTGAGAAGTTGTCCATCATGGACATGCAGGAGGATCAAACCACCTTTTGTAAGACGTGGTCCATCTTCGGGAGGGGATAGATTTCTTTGAGTGAATCTCTGTTCAGATTGCGGAAATCCACGCAGAGCCTGATTTCTCCATTCTTCTTCCTCACGGGTACTAGTTTCACCACCCATTCGGAATACCTTAGAGGGAAAATGATATTTTCCTGCAACAACTTCTTTATTTCCTTTTCAGTAGTTGGGGGAACAAGAGGATTGAGCTATCTCAGCTTTTGCTTGTGAGGCTTAGCATCCTCTTTGAGTGGTATCTTGTGCTGTATAATGTCAATATTGAAAGTCTTCAGATCTTGGTATGACTAGGCGAAGACATATTTATATGATTGAAACAGCCTAAGGTATTGATCTTGGTATTCTTTAGGGACCCATTTTTCCAGCTTCACTACCTTCAGATATTCCTCTATCCCAATATTCACATCCTTGATAGGGTCGTCGAGGGTAATTTTGCAGGAATTCACCATGATGTCGTTTTTGTCAAACAATCTCTCCAATGGCATGAGACCGCTGGGAATGACATTTCTCTTTAATTGCAGAACACAGTGTCTAGCTAATGTCTCTTCCCATATGGTTTTTGGCTCTTCAATGTCATCCTCGGTGACTAAGCCAATCACCATATTTGAGAATTCACCCACCATTTCCATTAAACACTGGATTTTCTCTTCATCTGTGAAGAATTTCCAATTCTTTACGTTTTGCATAATGGAGGGGTGGTATCGCACTTCAACCTCATATCTGAGCAAAGGATTCTATGGGGGGAAGAAATTACTAGCAATCACAACTAGTGATTCTACCATTTTGTTTTATCCCTCGACATGAACTGAATGTTAAAAGTAGAAAAGAATTTCTCAACCAAATCCCATACATCATTCCTGTAAGCTCTGAGCTGTGGGTTTTTAGTTTGGAATTGGCTCCTAACTTGCCTCCCTACAAGCTCTCAATATCCAAACACCTTGAGGTTCTATATGTTCATGTTCCATGTTGTCTGCAACCCCAACAACAGGGATTCATATTCAGCCACATTGTTTGTGGCTTCGAATTCCAGCTTAAAGGAGAGGGGAACTAAACATCCTTCTGGTGTTATCAAGAGTACCTCGACCCCTTTTCCTTCTCGTGAATAAGCTCCATCAAATCACAAGGTCCATATCTTATTTTCCTCTCTACTCATACGATTCTCCTATATTATACGACCAACCTTCCTTTCTTGCAGGAAATTTTCGTCCTCCTCGGGCATAGGAAAAGATAATTCACCCTCCTTACCATATACCAGAGAATTTATGGAACCATCGGCTTTGGTGACCATCTTCACGAATCTGAATTCATGGTATAATCTTCTTTCCTCCCCATCAAATACTGGAATAGTGGCATAGGTGAGGTCAAGTTTTATAGATCCTCTAATCTTGGAACCCTAGGATCTGGACAACAACATTCCAAACCAAGCTGGGATATCAGCTACAACAATGTCCATTACCACACTTTTGGTTGGAATCTAGGCTAAGTTTACTACTAGATCTTTTATCATGCCCAAGAATTTCGCCCTCTTGAAATCAAAAGAATATAGGTCTTTATAAGGCCTGGTAATCTGCAACCCCAACTGCTCCATGACAGACAATGGCAACGGATTATGTGAAGCCCCAGAATCCAACATGCATTTGTGCAATAATAGGTCATGTATAACTAGAGTCACATAGAATGGGAGAGTGGCTGAGTCCAACTCTTCTACATGAGGTCCAAAAACTACCATGGGTTTTTCTTCTTGGAGTTTGAGGTTGTCAGGCAGAGGGATTACACCATGGGGCAACATGAATTGGGACACTTGGGCCTTGTAAGAAGGTTGTTTTAGGAGCTCGATCAGGGGAACTAGGATCTTAACCTTATCTAATTATTTCTGGAGGTTAAAGGCTATGGGAGCTTTTTCTATAATAACTCCTTTGAATTGCTCTTTAGGAGGGTCAGGCAGTTTCAAGGGTATAGCTATGGACTTCTGATTTTTGGGAGGATCAAAGCCTTGTATCATGGAAGTGGATGCAGTGGCTTTGTGAGGGGCAGACTCTTCTAATGGATTTTTCCCCTTACTGGTAGAACTAAGCAAGGTTTTTTCTCTTGATGTTGACTCTTCAATTTGTTCTTGCACTCAAGTTCTCTTCCTAGAGGACCTGAGATCATACTTCTTATGGAGTTGAGCTTGCATGAAATCCATGAACTGCTTGCAGTAATTGTCAATATCTTAGTCTTCTGAAGGGATATCCTTCTCTTCTTGTTCCTCTTGCAGGGTGATTTCACCTTCCTCATCATCGGAGTAAGAGAGGAATTGATTCTCTTGGTTGTCTGTGACTTCTTTAGCCTGTTCCTCCAGCTCTCCTTCCAAGTATAAAGGAGGTTGGATATGATCTTGTTGCTCCTTCCTTTCACGTTGCAGAAGTTGTAGAGGGGTATTTTGATACTGAGGATTAAACCCATGGTTTGGAATCATTTGGTTGGCACGAGGAAGAGAATTATTGGCCTCTAATTCAAGCTTAACCAACTTATTTGAGAGGTTCTTGATCAACTTATTCATTTCTTCCATTCTATACTCTTGTGACTCCCTCTCCTAAATTGAAGTAGAAGCATCCTCCCTATTCTTTCTTCTGGATTCATGCTCTGTCATCCCCTTGAATTTACTAGTAGAAGCAAGTTTTGCTTCTACCTCCAATGCATCAATCTAGATCTGATCCAGATATGTAGATTTTCTCTCTCTTACGGTGAACCCAAACTCCAGTTCAAATGCTCCTGCGAAGACCACCTTGCTAGCTACTTGGGGAGGCTTTATTTCAATAGGGAGAAGAGCTTATTGAAACTCTTTATGAATTATGTTACATCCTCATTGTGTCTCTTTTTAAGAGCATTGAACTCTGTGAGGACATATCCATGATCCCTCTTTTCTCCCCATTTTAGTGGGAAGAAATTCTCCATTTCTTCCTAAGAGATGAATGTGTTATCAGCTAGGGACTTGAACCACTTTTGAGCCTCTCCATCCAAGGATTGTACAAAAATCCTTAGCACCACATCTAAGTGCTCTACATTCACATTTTTAGCAAAAGCGCAGAAGTTTTCAATATGTCTATGTGCAGAAGTTTATCTTCCCCGGTGAACCGAGGCAAGAGCTTTAGATAATCTTGTGGCATGTCATTCAATACTTGAGGTAAGGCCAATGGAGCATATTTTCTAAGGAGGAAACCTAGTACAACCATGAGGGGTGGTGGTGGTAAGTTCTAAGGATGATTTGGCTATGGTATAACAGGTATATGTTGAGTAGAGGTTGAGATATTTATCTATGAAGAGCTTTGGAGTGTTGTAACTTCCTTGACTTCTCCAGACTCAGGATTAGGGTGCAAGGGAGGCAGAGATGTATCAGCAGATTCAACTTCGTATTTTATGGCTGAACTGGATAAAGCAAAGGTTTATGGAGGATACTCAAGTACGCGGGTTGTGGAGCCAGGGTCGTAGATGTCAACTTTCTAAGAGGAGGAAGGCGAACCTTCTAGAGAAAATGAGGGTAGGGCAGCCTGGCTGGGCTGCTTCTCCCTCCAGGTTCTCTTAAATATGATCTTTTCAGGATCAGATATAGAATGGGTTCTCTACAGAGAAGTATCTGATTGGGTATGAGTCTTGGTGTAAGCCAGGATTACATCTTATTTTAACTTTGATAATAGCAGAGTTGCGAAGGTGAGGGATATGAAAATCTCAACCCTTCATGCTCACCTGATTGAAGGGTGAAGATAATGTCGTATCCCAGGGAAAATATTTTCTAATTCATTCCCCGGAAACGACGCTAAAAAGATGTTGTAGCTCCCAGAGATAGCCTTGAGTTTAAAAAGACCAGTGCCTAGGACATCTTAAAAATCAGAGGTTGAACGTATAAAAGTATATGGATGGCTCTGACAGAATATGAATTAAGAGAAGTAATGGTTTTGGTGGTTCAGGAATGGAAAGGATCTTTGAGTCTGATTCCTGTGAATTACCCTATACTGCAAGAGGGCTCAAGAGGTTGAATGGATGGATGGCTTTCAAATGGACCAAGTATGAAACACTGAGTAGAGGCTTTCAAATTATGTAGAGGTGTTGAGGAAGAACGAAGGAGGAACCCACAAAAGACAGGCTTAATATCCTTAATAATCTGTCTCCCGTGAACTCAGAGGAAACAAATGTAAGTGGAATATGACTAACAATAGGTACTTGTCGAGCGCGAATTAAGGAAGTGTAGAAAATTTGATACATATGTGTTATACATAAATGAATTCATGAATAAATATGCATACTGCTGACAACTACATTACACAAATCATCAAAGCAGTGAAGCATTGAAAGATGATTACACATAAATAGGAGATTACTGATAAACAAAGATAAAAAGATACATACTACTCATTCCTCCATCTGGAATCCAAGTAAACATCATTGTATCATATTAAGTTCAAAATAGATCTCCCAAATATGTATCTCAGAGCACAAGGAGCACAATTATAAATGACTACAACAAAATTCTCCAAAATTCAAAACCTTTCATTCACCTTAGAACTCACTGCATATAGAGTTCTCCTTCAGGTTTTACGATCGAATATTATTTCATGATCAAACCACACATGTGAAAACCAAAATATCCTAACAAACTAGCAGAGCGTGCATCAAGCAATCACTCCTGTAACAGAAAATAAAAACAGAATCAGGTGAAATCAGGATTTCACCAGCAAAACATCACTATCTAACAGTAAAAAAAACCAAAATAGTTGGCCATGGAGGCCAAATTTTGAAAACTTCAAAAGGAGTGGTGAGAAGTGGTCGTGAACTAAATGGGCAGTCTGGTCTCCACCAATTGATCTCATATGCTTTCAAAAGCCTCGACTCCCTCGTTCTCATGATTTCTACTTAACAGTTGTGAAATGGACAGTCATGCTGTGCGTGCCTAGCTATTTAGCGGAGATTCCATGAACAAACTGAATAAACCATAAATGTGTGCTCAAAGCCCATGTTGTCTTTGAATTGAAAACTAGAAACTGGATTTTGGAAGGGGGCATGGATGGTTTGGGGTATTGGATGGGGGGGCTACGAAATCACTATAGGCTGCCACGTAGCACCGGAGGCAGTATAAAAAATCAGCCATTTCGAACCCCCCTATCGGGTGTTAATAATCGGAAGGTGAGGGGGGAGCTGAAAAAAATCATGAATCGTTGGATGTATTTATAGGAAGCAGAGATGAATGGATATGGTGGAAGTAATGGTGAGGCTATCGAGATGATTAACACGGAAAAGAGAGGGACAAAATCTGTGGAAGGGTTATTGATGGCGTGGTAAGGTGGTGGGACCCAAACTCATATCGCATATCGTAGATAAGAGGTTTTACATATGAGCAGTGAAGGGTAAACGTTAAGAATTGCGATGTGCGAAGTGTGATGGGTGGAGGAGTGACGTGGTAGGACAGAGGTGGGGTTGCCCACACATCGCAAATCGCAAGGTTTGCATGTGAGTGACGGAGGGTAAATGCTATAAATTGCGATGTGTAAAGTGTGATGGGCTGAGGAGTTACGTGGCAAGACGGAGGTGGGGTCGCCTACACATCGCAAATCGCAAGGTTTACATGTGAGCGGCGAAGGGTAAATGCTATAAATTGCGATGTGTGAAGTGCGATGGGCGGAGAAGGTGACGTGGTAGACGAAGGTGGGGTCGCCTGCACATCGCAAATTGCAAGGTTTATGAGTGAACAGCGGAAGGTAAAAGTTAAGACTTGCAGGGAGCGATGTGAAATGAGAAAGGAAATGATGTGGTGCGACAGGACAGACGTGGGACCACCCGTAGATCGTAGTCGGAAGGGTTTAGTGATAAGAAGTAGAAGGTAAAAGTTAAATCTTGCGGGGAGAGAAGTGCGATGAGCAGAGAGGTGTTAAGTGTGGAAAATTATATTACACATATTATATGTAATATATATCATATGTAACGGTTTGTGGGATGTGGCAATTAATCACAACTTTGGATCATATTACCTTGACCGCAGCACTTTTGTCTTTTGACTACGGGGCTTTCCACTTGACCTATGGTTGAATTTCTTGGCCTTCCCCTTAAATATTCACACATATGCCCTGTGATTTCCTTGTAGGGATCACTTCTCCATGTTGAGTGTGGTCACAAGCCAATAGTTTGCATCATTGGCTATCATTCGGTGGTTTTTTATGACCCATATAGGGTTGATTAGCTCTGCCTTGATTTGGAGAGGCCCTTTTCCTTCTCTCTTCATCACCTTTTTAACCTTCTCTTCCCTGGATTATTCATTTTCCATCCAAGTTGTTAAGGCCATCAGCTGCATATCCCCAAACCTAGAGTTTGGGTCCCAAATGTTCATATCTGTTAGGACAATATTATGCATGTAGAACTCTGCCATTGGCCCTATCTTCTATACTAGACTGACTGCAAAAATAAATAAATTTCCTATAGTTTTGGAAAGGCAACCATGTTGTGCTAATTTTTTTTATTTGGAATTGTAGCCACTTCTCTTTCAGGTAAATGGAATAAGAGTTTTAAGGATGCCTATGTTGTATTTCCTCCATACACTAGTCTTCCATAGTGGAAATGTGTTTGTATTTATGTTGGAGTTGGTGTAATATTCCAAAATGGGAAATGCAGCGATACAACGCAGAATGTTAAGAAAATAATGCAGATCATCTTTTATAAAGCAGGAGGCCAATATGGAGACCTTTCATTTGTCATTACAGCAACAAAATACATGTTAAAAGTGGCCCATAAGATGCATGACAAGAAAATACAAGTCTCCAATGGCAAAAATCCCTCAAAATGAGGTGCTGCAACCATATATTAAGATACAACATCTGTATATTACACTTCAAATCTAGAGCAAGTATGTGGACAAAAAGTTAGATCTATAGCAGATCCATGCACTATACAAACTCCTTTAAAGAACCCCCTTGGGGTTTTCAGCAAAACACCATGTACAACTTGTAGATCTGAGATCTACGACTACAGATCTACAAAAATATTTAGATCTGGAAAGTGGATCTGATCTGATATAGAAAATAAAATGATCTCCTCCAATAGATCTCCAAAGTGAAGGTCAGATTCCCGACACTAGGAAAATCACTCTCCAACTGGTGTGCTGAACCACCCTGAAACTGCGCCTACAGAAGTAACGCAATTCTGGATCTATACTACGTTGTGGGGATCAAAATGCAGTTGGCTACATGCCAAGATCAGAAAATTATGCTCAATATCTTCAATACTATCATCCCAATTAAGTAGAACCCTCCTCCACTGAAAAGAAACACTAAAATGGACTAGATCTGAAAGCTTGCTGCAGCTTGCAAAAATAGTCAAACCCTCAACAGGATCTGGGCTGTAGTTGAAGGAAGAAGCTTGGCCTTAAGCCAGATAGTGGACAATGCAATACAAACTCTCCCAAGAGCTACTAAATGGGAAGAGGTGGGATTCCAAATTAGGAACACCCAATGCTAAACAACATTCAATCTCAGCTAAACAAAAAGAGAAAGATATATGTCTAAACAGATAATATATTCAGAAATATGATAACCATCAACAACCTTCTAATGCTTCCATCCTCTTCCTTTTATGAGTTAAGAGCTTGCAAACCCTAAACCACTTCCAATAAGATCACTTCTTTCACACAAGGCATCTTCGTCTAAAACTGTGTTGTGCCTCATTGATGGCTACTCCTCCATGACAGCACTGTAGATTTGGTCAAGGTTGACCCAGCCAAAATGTCCAACCCATTTTACACCTAAGGGGGCTTGATTTAGCAGCCAAGATTTAGCCTTTTCACATTTGGCATTGATTTACTCATTATTTAGGACTATTATGGACCTCCTTTGTACTTTTATTCTTTAAACAAAATGATAAAACAAAATTGAATAGTCCAATTAGTTCATGAATAATTGGGAATATTACAGTCCTCCCCTCCCAAATGTTGCTTGTCCTCAAGCAACTGACAAGGTGAGTGCTACAACTCTCCTCCTCCTCCATTGGTGACACAAACATGTGATAAGCTTCCTCCATAAGCTAAGTGTTCACCAATCCATCCCTCCATGAATTGCTCCTCCAAATTTCTCATGAGATGTAAATAATCCATCCCATAAGGAGAAAATAGCTCAAATGAAATAAACATGGTTTGCCCAATGTCCTCCCTGAAACATGGAGAATCTCCATCCATCCTCCCTCCATACATTCCCATAAAAGGTACAAGTACATCATCAATGTATGGGATCAAAACTACATACATACAAACATAAATGTGTGCATATGGAGGTGGGTCATAGTCCCACATGCGGAACCAGTGTAGTGCATCTCCTGACTGCATCAGATGATGATGTGGTAAGTGGTTTTCCAACCACTTACTTGCTGCCCATGTTATCTCACTATGGCTGAAAGTGTGAGATATATTTGGTGCTTTAGGAATGCACCCATCATGAAACAAAATCTCCCTTTGTCCTCCAAGGGAGTGGCCATGTTCCAAAATTTTTGTGGCCCAAAGATGGCCATGAAGTTTATAATGTACAATACTCCTCCTTGGAGTCATGGCCTGCATATACATGGTGAAATAATGCAAACAATAGTCAAATGAAACATTATCTACATGAGCATATTCTTCACCGAAGTTCCTCCTTAAACAAATGGAGTGGTGCATAGATCTATCCCCTTCCTCAAAAAGAGAAAGAGATGGTTGAATTAACTCTTCCATAGATTTATGTTGCTGCCCCATGTCCACATGGTACATGCATCTTTGAAAATGCTGATATAGTTCTCCTTCAAAGCCCTTCCAAGTGTAGCTCCTCATGATGATGTTGTAGAATCTCAGTGAGTATGTATGGCTGAAACAGAACTCTTCATAGGCGCTTTGTAGTAACTTCTCCTTGAGCTTGGATGCTCTAGACAAGAAGATCCTACCATGATAATAGATGAAACCTTCTTGGACTAATTAGCCCTCTTCATGTAGCTATTCATCAAGTATCATGCATATGTGAAGATCCTTGGAGTAATCCACCAACAGTTGGGATTTCCAATAGGGATCAACCTCCCATAGTGATAGCGCTGATGATCTATGAAAAAAAAATTCTGTCATATGGCTGCTCTCCTCCTTGACATATCCCATGCCAAAGGTATATGTGGGAAGGTCATACCTTCCATGCATCTCCTCCCATAGCGCAGAATCTGAAATGAGAGTGGGTGATGATGATATTGGGAGAAGATCTCCCTCCTCCTTGAGCCTACCCAAGACTTCCAGCAATATATCATTATCTTCCAATGCTCTTATCCCTCCTGGATCTATGCTTGGAGCATCATGTTGTGAGATATCTCCCAGAAAATCTGAATCAGGTGGCCTCCCAGGTTGTTTGCCACTAGATAATAGTGTCCCATGCAGCAATCTCATGAGCATGATAGATGGGACTGTAAGGTCCTTGCTTCCACTGCACAAATCCATCTTTGTTTTCTATGTGGAAGTTGTATGTGAGGGAAACATATGCATGCCTTTGATCATTTGTGTTTCACCACTCTTCTTTTCCACCCATTCCATTTGCAAAGCCTCCCAATCAGTGGTGACTTTTCCTAATGTAATCAACCATTGAACACCCAATATCACATTGGTGTCCGGTATGTCAATTAAAAAGAAGTGATAAATCAATGTATATGTCCCCATGGTGATTGAAAGTGATGGGACATAATGCATGCATTGCATTTTTCTATCTCCCGGGACCAAAACAAAGAATCCCTCAAAAGCATCAGTGGGTATTGCCCCCTTTTCACTAGTTGGGCATCAATGAAATTATGGGTAGCCCCACTATCAATCAAAATAGAAACTCTCTGATTCAAGATGGAAACTTGAAATCTTAAGGTCAAGTACTTAGGTACTCCTCTCAAAGATGCAAGAGCCCCTCCAACAGGACAAAATGCTCCATTTTGTAATATCCCAAAATGGGAACTGTCAGCAAGGCATGACTGGAAAATGCATTTTCCAGGAATGGCTGCTACAATATTTGAAACTAGCACTTGGATTCCTTATATATAAGTATCTAAGTTCTAAATCCAAGAGGATATAAAAAACAAATCCTTCTAGGTGGGGCAAATAGGCCTCCCACACCTAGTATGGCTTGATAAATGCCCAATGAGGGACTGCAACAATACAAAAACTCAGTAATGGATAAGCAACATCAAATAAGATCATAGGAAATTTTAAAAACACATATCCATCAATCCAAGCTACAGAAGCAAATTGTACTTCATTTTATGAGCCAAAAGTTTGGGAAAAGCAACAATTTATGCCCTAAAAAGGTTAATTTTAGAGATGAGCGTAAAAATAAGAGCAAGTGACGGTGGTATATAATATCTTAGGTCATAAGAGACTTAAATATCAAATTTCAGCCCAAAAAAATGACTCTAGCTATGTTAAAAAGATCTACCACTCCCGATATGGCTTAAAAATGCCCAATCCCCATGACTTAATTACTGCAAAATTTACTGAAGCACAGGAAACGTAATTTTATAAAGGTGATGGATGAAATATGGTATGGAAATAAGAAAATCAGATATATAGCATGGTTCATACAATGTACAGTGGATAAACAAAATATTTATAGAAAGAATCCCTCAAGATTGAGGGGTTGCAACAACATATTGAGACTGCAAACCTTGACAACGTTATTTTATGGGATGAAACAGTTGTATATTACATTTCAGATCTATAACAGATTTGTGTACAAAAATATAGATCTATATCAAATCTGTACACTAGATGAGTTCCTCTACAATTTCCCCTTGGGGTTTTGATCAAAACATGAAGGTACATGAGTAGATCTGAGATCTAGAATTACAAGTCTGCAGAAATATTCAAGAATTCTGCAGTAAATAAATACATAAGAAAATCAGATTTGAAACAAACATGGATTGGTTGGCCAATCCATGGATCACCACAGTGAAAGGGATAATCCTCATCGGATATCTCTCCTCCAAATAGCAGTCAAAACACCCAACAACTCTTCTCTTGCAGATAACATAGTATTGAAGGGAAAAATATGTTGTTAGCTTCAGTAGTGATTAGGCGTGATTCCTTGATCTGAAAATGCAGCTCTGATGATCCAATACACTCTTCCAGGAGGTTAAAAGAAACACTCACTGAGAAGAGGCACTAGATTTACCTAGATCTGAATAGATCTAGCTTCCACTGCTACAGCTTACAAAAACAATCAAACCCTCAATAGGATCTGAATTGTGGTTGGAAGATGAAGCTTGGACCAAGCCTGATAGTGGAAAAGATACAACAAGTCTCCTCCAAGAGCTACTCAAGAAAGGAGGTGGGATTCCTGACCAAGAACACCCAAGTGCTAAACAACACTATTCTTAGCTAAACAGCTAGAGAATGAGGGTTGTCTAAACAGAAAATACCTTCAGAAATATCAAATGATTAACCCCTCTCTTGGTGTCCTCATCCTTCTTTTATAATGTGGGAACCTTGACAAACCCTAAACCATCTTGATGAATTAGCCTCATTCACATGAGTGGCTTCCAACATGGACTGCGCTGTGCCTTTTGGAGATACATTGCACCTAGACAACGTTGTTGATTTGGTCCTGTTGAACCAGTCAATTTTTCCAGCCTCATTCACACTTAAGTGTGTTTATGAAAGTAGCTCAGATTTAGCTTGTTTCACATTGAGCATTGATTTATTTTGATGTTTAAGAGTCATTATTGGTCCTCATTTACAATTTTATTCATAAGCATGAAAAACAAAACAAAATTGAATATTCCTATTAGCTTGCGCTAATTAGGAATATTACAGTCCTCCCCCTTCAAAATGTTGCTTGTCCTCAAGCAACTTCAAGGTAGAGAAAAATTCCTCCCTCCTTCTTCTTGTGGCCTCATCAATGGATCCCACCATGGCTAAAAATGATAGGCAATGAATATGTCCTCCAATGATTCCTTCCAAGTGTAAGATAACAAAGTGTACATCATGAAGAAATGGAAGGTACAAGTGGTGATCTCCTGGCTGCTCAATGGCCTCCTTAAGGTAGGAGTGATGAAAACATGGGAAGTATTGTTCCTAATGAGTGACTCCCTCATGCATGCAATCATCCAAATGAAATGAGCCATTTTAGGTAGCTCATTAAAGAAAACTTCAACCCCGGATCTATGCAATGTGTTGGGGTTGAATGGAGAGTTTAGATTTTCCCATTCAAATTGTTTCTCTCTCCATTTATGGTAAGTATGGGGCTATTTATGCCCTTGGGCTGAAATGATATGGCCTCCAAGAATGGCCCAAGCTACCCCATCAAACAATTCAACCATGAAGTGCCTCCTCCAAGCACTCAAGTTCTTCAAATGGCTCACCCCATGTGAAGAAAAGAGATGTGATGTGGCAATCATGGCTTGCCCATTGCTCCTCATGTGACATACAACATGAATAGTAGGGAGAATCATACTCCCAATGGGCATCTCCATCTCATATCCCACTATCCAAACATAGCTTCCCATAAACATAGAAAAATCAGCAATATATGGAAGCAAAAACAATTGGAAACAAGCTATCACATGAAAACTGAAAAGTGGATCATAGTTCCTCTCATGGAACCAATGCAATGCATCCTTTGTGTTAGTGTTGGTATCTTCATCCCTCCGTCAGTGATCAAAATTCTCTTGTTGCATTGCATATTAGGTGCCTCACTCGGTCAGCTGCATTCCATTAGGAGCATGGATCATCTGACGGTAGTGGCTTTTTATACATTTTCCCTCATGTCCTTTACCTGCTGGCCCATTTCCTTTCATCAAGATCATCTGCACTCAATTTTTTTCCTTAAATTTGTAAGAGTCATTTCTAGGGTTGTCAGTCCCATTAGGTCTAGGGTTTCATCAATAAGGTCTTCAAAATGCCCAATAATGGTCAGCAGGCGCATGAGGAGTTTGAATAAAGTTCCAGTACTAAATACATTTCATCATCATATGCCTAGAAATGTATTTTTCCTCAAAACTTTGTTTTGAAGAAAAATGAGTATTTTATCTTTTATGTATAAATTTGATGTAATTTCAAATTTTCTCATATGTAAGCAATTTCAAAGGCAACCCTGGTCACCTTGTCAAACTTTAGCAACTCCATCCCCTGCAAGGCAAACAAAAATCAAGTCATTCAGTTCATTAAAGGCACAAATGAAGTAAACTACCCAAAAATAGAGTTGAAAGGAGCTCATTTGCATTCAAAGAAGAAAGATTGAGCAAGAGAAGGCCGTGTTGAACAAAGGGAGAAAAACTGCAGCAAAACTTTTCAAGTTCATTGGCGCAACGCATTGGCTGAGAGGCGTGGCGCATACAAGTGGTGCAGCGCATAGAGCCAGCATCCACAGTGTAAAAAATACACTGGCGCGACGCATTGAGCAGGCACGGCGCGTTGGGTTTGTGGCGCGGCGCATAGAGCTGCAAGCCTGATTTCACCTATAAAATTTCTCAAATTTCCAAATTCGCTCAATCTTATGGTGTGCAAGTAATCCAAGCCTTTTTCGATTGCAAGTGAAGATTTTTTCTTAGAATTTATGGTGGTTTAGTGTGTGAAAACTCAAACCCTACCTCCTTCCAGATTTGCTCAAAAACAATGGCTTAGAGTTTGTCTTTGTGTTTTTGTTACCAAATCCACTCCATCACTCCCTCACTTTTTTGACTCCTCCATTCATTCTTCACTTTAATCCATTCATTCCCTAATTCCCATATTCCTTAAATCCCACTATCCTAAACCCTAATTGCTATCCCAAAAGCCTAAAAATTGTACCTAAAACCCTTCAATTCCCCAAATTTCAATTGAAAATATTCCCAACACTCCCCTTAACCTCTCCCTTCATAGTCCCTCACACATTTGCATACATTTGGCAGCAAAAAACAAAGATGCCTAAAATCTCTTCATACTCATCTAACACAACACAAACTTTGGCAAACATGGAGTCAGATTCCTCTTATGACCAAGATGAAGAGACACACAGTGATTATCGAGGAGGTGAAAAGAGAAAAATAGACTCCAAATCTTGGTCGAGGCTTCCTTTGCTTAGAATAGCACATATTGGAGGACACTCAACCCAAATTTCAAAAAATTTGGGACATTTTTGCATTTTTGAAAACTTTGGCCTAAAAACAGACTTTTTTGCTCTATGTGCCGTGCCACTTGGCGCGCGCTTATGATTGGGGGCTCCTTTTGATGAAAACTCAGCATTTTTGGATTTTTCATGGAAAAAATATGCATGCCTACCTATGAACAAGAAATTTTGACAGGTTTTTGGCTTCCAGAAGGGTCAAAAACACCCCAAAAATGACCTTTCTGCCCCTTTTTTGACACACAGGAAGCAGTGTTGGGAGAAATCAGTTTTGGAGGGGCAAATGAAGGCCAAATTCAGAAATTCCACTTGTGTTGGAACGTAGACAGGTAGACCTTTCCAACAAGCCCACGTGGAGAAAATTTGGACACTAGGAAGGCCTCCAAAATCAGCTGCAAACTGGTGCGATGCATAGAGAAATCAGGCACGACGCATTGGAGGATTTTGCTAATTTTTGACTCAGTAACTCTGTTTTTCGCCTAGTTTTTGACAGTTTGACTTTCTTACTTCTAAATGTAAAAATTATGATGTAATTTGATGTAATTTGATGGATATTGATGTAATTTTGTTAAATTTTCACTCATGGAGGTGGATTCATCCATCAAAAGGTGAATTGCAACTGAATGAATTAGTTTCCTAGTTTATAGAGGCAAGCTGTTCCACTGCCTACTTTCTAGTTCTTAGTTTAGATTTTGTTGGAAAAGCTCCTAAACTTGTGAGCTCGACCCCTAGAGGCTAGGATGAGTTATGGTTTTTCTATATCTTGTGGTTTTTCAGTCATTGGCATGGTTGGACTTTTGGGAATGCTTTGAACATCATTGTACATTCATCTCTGCAGTTTGGCAAGGAATAGACCGGGATTTGCAGCACTCCATGGGATTCTTGTGGTATTTTGATTTGATAGTGTGTTTCTCTATGTAAATTTAAGTCTACTGTTGTTTCATGTATACCATTTTCCTTCTTATTTCTTCTTAATTTAAACAGATAAGGATAAAGGTAGAATTCATTAGGATTTGCAGTGCTCTACCTAAGGTTTATTTAATTTTCTATGTTTTCAGCTGTTTGGAGAGGATCCTTGAAGGTTTCTTGCCCTCTTCAACTCTTCACCTTTCTCAAATCTCCCTTTCCTTCACATTGAAAGTTTAAAATCAAGTGCCTAACTTGCCCCATTCAGATCTCTGCAAACTGGGCCTCATTCCCCAGACCCAAAATCTGCCTTCCCTTTGATCCAACAAAACACCCTTAAAAATAAAATCAAACTCATTGCATGTATACCTAGCCTGAAATCAGCCTTCATTCAAGTCATCTCAAGCCTCATTGATCATTTTTTTTGCTGAGATTGACCAGGAGAGAGCCCTCTCCTGATCTGGTAGGGCTAGCTACCAGGTTAAGCGTGGTTTGATGTTACCCTAGATTCTGCCTTTCTCAGCCTGAGGTAGATGCTAGGCCCTAACATAGTGGTGACCATATTGGGGATCTCAATATTGTTTTCTTATTAGTGTTATTTTTTTTATAAACTACAGACGGAGCCTGAAGTTAGCCAGGTAGCCTTCGAAACGCTCTTGCTTTGCATTAGCGAAAGTAGATTAATGTTGCTTCAGTAAATCTCGGGTCTAGTTTATGAACTGAAAATCTGGTTTCCTCAGTAAAATCTAATCAAGTTCAGATCTGATGGTTGATGGTGGACAACGATCAGACATTGGAAGGCTGAAATCATTCACCTGGTGATTCCAGTGTCGAAGAATCCCAAGTTTCAGAATTTTTATGGCGACTCTACTCTTCAAGAATCAGTAGCCTGAGGAATTTCTTGGTGAATTCATTGTTATCAAAATGGTTTCGCTTGATCGAAGGTATGCTCCCATGAGCCGAGATCATATTCCAGGTTTTCCAAATAAAATTCCTAAGGTAGATTGGCATAGGAATTTGCCTATGTTTAAAGATGATGATAGGAAAGATGTTGTTTACATCTGGTTAGATTTCACATACATATTCGCAAGTTGAAGGTTGATTTTCCTGAAGATTGCTTGATGAAGATATTCATGGCCACTCTAGAAGGTGAAGCCCGATCTTGGTATGAAAGTTTGCCGCCTGCTTGTATTTATTGTTTAAAGGATTTTCATACCATGTTCTTTGAAAGGTATAAAGAATATTATCCATCCTTAACTTTAGTTCAGAACTGTTTTAGCCATGTTCATAGTTTTATTAAAAATATTGAAAAATTTTATGAAGATTATGACTTCATGGACGATGAGATCATGGGGGCTCTGTACGAAAATCCATTTCGGCAGCATAAAGAGAACTTAGAAGATACTCATCAAGATGCTCAAGAAACTTTGTAGCAGGATCAAGATCTTAGTACAATGGAAAATGATGAAATAGAAGGTTTTGTTTCAGATATTTCCATAGAAGAAGACAATATGCAGGAAAGTCAAGTTTCAATTTCAGAATGTGATAAAGTCAAGTCAGCTATTTCAGATCTAGGTTCAGATTGTGATGATCAAGAATACCTTGTGCTGAATCCCATGACGGAGAACTCTGTTGTTGAGATCATCTGGAATGAAGAAGACAGAGTTATTGATCCAAATGTTCTCATTTCATTAGAACAAAGCCTTCATGAGGAGGTAATCCAGTTAGTTCATGAAAAACAAGATGAGATCTTCGTTCAAGTAAGGGAAAAATCTTCTTTCAATAACTCAGTGATAAATGATAATTTGATTGCCATGTCATATGAAAATGATCAAAAATGTTTTCAAATTTCAGAAGATCAGGGAATTAAGTATTGTCATTCAGGGTTTTCATGTTTTAAAATGTTATTTCATGAAGACAATCACTGTTTGAGAAAAATAAAAAAAAATTATCATCTCCTTTGTCTGAAGATGAGATAGATAAACTCCTGAAAGGTCATGTTATAGCCCAAGCTAAAGCAGATTTGCAGTGCCCACATTGTCAAGAAAGTGTTGGTGAAACTTCTTCCTCTTTTGAAAATGATGACGGTCTTGTAATTAGCTTTATAGATCAGCAAACAGATAATATTTTCTTTCATGAAGATGATAAGGCTGTCATGTTTGATAATCTTGAAGATTGTTTTCTGTTTAAGAATGACCTAGACCATGAAGTTGAGGAATATGAGCTTGAGAGAGACAATATGCCATAATTTCTCATGGTCAAGGAACTTATAGCTAACACTCAGATGGTAGAAGCTTATACCTCTCTGTGCCTTCCTATCACTCGGCAATCAATTGTTCTTTCAGATCAGAATGAAGCGAGTAGTTGTATTTTTGTTGCTGGATCTCAAGACCAACTAGTGCTTCAGGATTTTCAAGATCCCTTTGTTTGGTCAATTTAGTGTGTCCTAAATTGCTAACATAAATTATCAACCAGGGATTCGTAAGCTGACGAAGTGTGGCGCACTATATGTGCAAGATAACCTATCTCTTACTTTTTGTCGTTTTTGGATTTTTATGAAATTCTAAAGACAAGTATGGTTATGGATATTCAAGGCAATGATGTCCTTTATAATGATTTACCAACTTGAAACTGAAAAAGGAATTTGAAACATACAATGACAAAACTTGAAAGGAAATGAAAATGTGCTACTGAAATGAAAAAGGTGCTGCTAATCTAATAAATCAAAACAGTGAACTAGTGAACATGAAACCAAACTATTCTTGCTGCTGTCTAAACACAAAAGAAACTATGCTGAAAGAAATCCAAAAGTTGCAATAAAGTAAATCTAAATCAAATTACATCAACTTGTCTTCTGATCCCTCATCATTAGTCCGGCTATGATTTTCGGAAGTAACCATAAACAACTTGAGTAACTGATATCTAACTTGCAGAAAGTAAACTAATATCAAACCACACATTCATAATTCAATCCCTCACCATCAGTCCAGCTGTGGCTTTCGGAGGTAACTCAAGATGTCATGCACAATTTAATATTTCTAACTTGCAGAAAGGAAACTAATATCAAACTACACATCCATAATTCAATCCCTCACCATCAGTCCAGCTGTGGCTTTCGGAGGCAACTAAAGATGTTATGAGCAATTTAATATATCTAACTTGCAGAAAGAAAACTAATATCAAACTACACATTTCATAATACAATCCCTCACCATCAGTCCAGCTGTGGCTTTCGGAGGCAACTGAAGATGTTATGAGCAGTTTAATATATCTAAATTTGCAGAAAGGAAACTAATATCAAACCACACATTTCATAATACAATCCCTCACCATCAGTCCAGCTGTGGCTTTCGGAGGCAACTGAAGATGTTATGAGCAGTTTAATATATCTAAATTTGCAGAAAGGAAACTAATATCAAACTACACATTTCATAATACAATCCCTCACCATCAGTCCAGCTGTGGCTTTCGGAGGCAACTGAAGATGACATGAGCAATTTAATATATCTAAATCTAACTACTGAAGCAAATGTGCAAGACTGAAATAAACAAAGCAATACCGGAATTAAACAAAAACTAAGAAAAAAATAAATTAACAACAGAACAATATTGATTCCATGTCATTAGTCAAAAGATATGCAAATGCCCGGGCTGCCATGAAAAATTATGCTAAAAGCTATGATTTCAAAAAGAAATCTAAGTAAGGAAATATGACAAAACAGAATTGAAAGCAACTTATCTAGAAAACATGTAAAAGCCTCCTTGGATAGCAGGGGCCCTCTGCTACCAATTTGGTGAAGTCCTTCAACTCCTTAAAGATAAGATCACAATAGCATCAAAGAACTAAGCTTCTTTATTCAAAAACTCATAAATCTACATCCCATTCCATCTTGAACTTTGTTACAAATCTACTTCCTCATTACTTTCTCATTACTTCTTCATTACCTATGATAGGAGAAAGCTTCTCCTATTTATACAAAATATGAGGAGTCATCTCATTAATGGGAGTCCATGATTCTCTCCCTCCAACTCTAGAGTTACAATCAAAATAAGAAATGATGAGACACATGTCTTTCTAGAGTTTCAACACAACTTGAGGAATGAGACACATATCCTCTTAGAGTTTCAATACAACAAGGAAGTGAGACACATATCCTCTTGATCCCATAATCTTCTCCAACCAAATTCGAATTTGGCCTTAGAGTGCCACATAAGGGTCTTCTAGAAGTCTCCTTTTGACTTACACATGTCACAAAACTCATAACACATATATAGATATATGAAACTATGTTAATTTTCTAGTTTCTAATCATAAATTCACTTTAAATACATAAAATAAATAACTTTGGAAGACAAGGATCCTAACCCATATATTTATGAAAATGGTTACTTGATGTAGGGTTTTAGGTCAAATGGATATGAAATAAGAGCTAAATGGTTATGCCATAATGGAAATATGTATGAATATGGAGAACATTTTTGAGACTCAACATACCCCCCAACTGAAGTTGTTGCATGTCCTCATGCAACTATTGCAATGATTCATTTGTCCATGAGTTGATCTTTTATGAGTTTTGACTCATATAGATTCATTCCAAACTTTGCTTTTTGATATTTTCCTTTTTGGCAAAGTATAATACATTTGATTGCAACTTCTTCTTCTTCTTCTTCCTTTTTTTTTTTTTCAATGGTTGGTTCTTGTGTGACAACCTTTTTTTTTTTTTTGAGCACTGGTTCTTGTGTAACAATGCTTTATTTTCTTTGTTGCATCAAAGTTCATGAAAACATTTAGAATCAACTACTTCATCAATGAATTGATCATTTGCAAGGCATATAATCTTTTGAATCATGTTGCAACAATAGTTGGTTGGGAAGTATATGTGGGTGGAAATGAAATGAAAATGTGTGATAGTGTATGACATGTGGATATGAAATGATGTCCCTTCCCCCCAACTAAAGATATGACAATGTGGAAAAGGGAGTGAGGAATTTTTCCAAAGTTACAATTTTAGCATTCTAATGAATTACATGACTAAAAATTAGAAAACAATATACCTTCACTTACCTTAAATGTGGATGAGTTGTGTATGTGTGGTGGCTGCAAAATTCTGATCATATTCTTCTTCAAGTGGCTGAACAAGAGGAGTCATGGATAAAGAGATGAGATGACTTTTTATTGCTTCTACTAAAACTTGCTGAATCTGCTCCAAAATGCTAAAAATAATAGTCTTCATGTCTTCAAAACTCATTGGCACAATTCCTACTATGTGAAAAGATGTTCTGATGTCGAACATAGTAGGAAATTGTTGATTTAGTGGCCATTAATGGATGCCACTAGTCAACACGAGAACTCTCACCATTGATGACAATGAGAGTCAAGATGCCCAAACACATCTTGCTAGGTACGAATGATTTTGCCGATGTCGAGTCACCTAGAAGATCTGACGAACAAGGGACATTAATGTATTCCCATTGTTTGTCAGCATGAGAACTTGCCATTAAGGCATGCAAGCTTCAAGGTGTTTTACAAAGAACTTAGACTCAAAGGACTATAGACTCAATAGTTTGCATTGAAGCAGGGCTTATTTGCGGAATGAAAATGACAAGAAATGGAAGATGGAAATGGAAGATGAAAATGGAAATGGGCAATAAGCATGTGAATGAGCCTCTTGCTTTTATTTGTGGTTATGAATGGACAAAAAGAAATGGAAAGTGGATGTGAATGTAAATGAAAAACATGAAGTGAAATGAGGTGAATGGTTTATTATGAGGTATGGATGTGATGGAGACAATAGTATCTGAAAGTTTTTCAAGTGTTTGGATCTGATTTTGCATCAGCATATTTCCTCCTCTTTGTTGCTGATCATCTTCTTATGAAACAAGTTGGCCTCTTAAAGAGACACCATTCTCTTGTAGTCATTTGTCCTTCCTCCTAGAACGTGCAAAAAAAACTAATACTTCTTCTGCAATGGAATGTAAGATTATCAAAGGGAGAGAGGTGATCAATCTCTCTAGTTATGATATTTACACACAAAACTAAGAATTTGTATTAATGAAACAAGTTCTCAAAGGAAAAATCACAAGAAGTTATACCTGTTTTGGAATTAGTGCCTCAAGTTGAATGTAGCTTCTTTTCAGCAATTTATTTCATTATTTGCCATTTCAAACTCTAATGATGGATTTCTCATTGTAAAGATCTTGTTGAGACCTTTCCAACGATACTTAAATCAACAAAATCTGATTTTGTATGAGAAAGTTAGGCTGATTTGAACAATGAGGTTTTTCAGCTGCGGAATTGCAGAACAACTGCGGAATTGGACTTCAGCTGCGGAATTGGACTTTAGCTGCGGAATGTCGACGGTTTCTGTAGCTAAAAATCTTGAATAAAAAGTTAGCCATTCATCCTTCATCATCAATCCAAAATTAATCAATACCTTCAGAAAAACGAGCAAATAACTTGTTCATTTCATTGATTCAATTTTTTTTTTATTTTTTATTTTATTTTTATTTTTTATTTTTTTGAATTTTTATTTATTTATTTATTTATTTATTTATTTTTTTTTAATTTTTATTTTTTAAATGAAATAAAGCATGGATGAAATAATTGTCCTTATGAATATTTTTAAAACAAAGTCATGCCAATGCCTCTTTCATGCAAAATAAAAATAAAAAGCTTGAAATTTCTAAAGTCAAATTCCTAACTATGAAGGAGATGAAGGCAGAGTCCTTTTCAATTTATACAACTTGCATTGGATGCACATGTGATAATGTGTTTGCCTCAAATAATCCATTTGTCATTCATCATGTGCCACCACACATGAATTCTGCCACATTTTCCCTCAAATAAGGAAATTAGTTCCTTGATTATTTCTCAAAACCGTGACTGTTTTCATAATAAATAAAAAAACATTTTTCTCTCACGCACACTGCAAATTAGTGCTCCAAAGAACCCTGAATTTCTCCCAAATGGCTGCGAATTTCAGAAAGTTCTTATAGGATTACCTAATTCACCCCGTTCCCGAAAACACCCATGTTTTATTTTTTTCTAATTCGTCCTGGTTTGCTCCGAAAACTCGTTTTAAAATCGAGTGTTTTTGACAATGACGCATTTCGTTTTCTGGCAATTACTTGTGGTTTGATTTGTTTTTATTTTGCAGGTTTTGAAGTGTAATGGCTTGTATCTCACAGAGAAGTTCAGATTGATCTTCCTCATTCCAATTACTTGCAATAGAATCTACAATCTTCTCTTCATCAACAGTCTGAAATCTTCTCTTCATCAGCAATTTCTTCATATGATACACTTCCATTGTATGTCCCTACAATTGAATTTGTAATCTTCTCTTCATCAGCAAATTGCAATCTTCTTCTCATAAAAAGTTTTCAATCTTTTCCTCATCAGCAGTTTCTTCATGTGATATACATTCATTGTGTGCAATTTTTTTTTTAAATGATTTCTAATAACTGTTGTTTGAGGAAAAACGAATATGAAAAAGAGAAGGTTTTTTTTTTTTTAAATTGCAGTGCATGGGTCTTTGTGTGGATTGAAGGTATGCATATATGTGTAAAGCCAAGCCAAAGAATGGCCTCATGCATATGGGTGGGTCTTATTTCCATGAGATTTTTTTTTTTAATTGATTTGTTAATAAAATTATGTATGTTATATTTTCAAAATTTTTAAAAATACACATATATATTCATTAAACAAAAACAATTTATTGAAATCAAAGTATTTCATGAAAACAAATTTATTTTTATTTTTTTAAATTGTTGAATCAATTGAAATGATGAAGTTTTATTTTGTCTCCCCTTTTTTTTCTTCACATAACAATTCTTTTTCTGATCCTCCAGATCACACAAAGTGCAAGAGGAGAGCATACTCAAGAATTATTAATTTTTTTTTTTTTTTACATAACAATCCTTTTTCTGATCCTTCAGATCACACAAAGTGCAGGATGAGAGCATACTCAAGAATTATTAATTTTTTTTAGATGTAAGAAATAAGGCTACCTAGTTACACTTCCCCGGCAACGGCGCCAAAATGTTTGGTCAATTTAGTGTGTCCTAAATTGCTAACATAAATTATCAACCAGGGATTCGTAAGCTGACGAAGTGTGGCGCACTATATGTACAAGATAACCTATCTCTTACTTTTTGTCGTTTTTGGATTTTTATGAAATTCTAAAAGACAAGTATGGTTATGGATATTCAAGGCAATGATGTCCTTTATAATGATTTACCAACTTGAAACTGGAAAAGGAATTTGAAACATACAATGACAAAACATGAAAGGAAATGAAAATGTGCTACTGAAATGAAAAAGGTGCTGCTAATCTAATAAATCAAAACAGTGAACTAGTGAGCATGAAACCAAATTATTCTTGCTGTTGTCTAAACACAAAAGAAACTATGCTGAAAGAAATCCAAAAGTTGCAATAAAGTAAATCTAAATCAAATTACATCAACTTGTCTTCTGATCCCTCATCATTAGTCCAGCTATGATTTTCGGAAGTAACCACAAACAACTTGAGTAACTGATATCTAACTTGCAGAAAGTAAACTAATATCAAACCACACATTCATAATTCAATCCCTCACCATCAGTCCAGCTGTGGCTTTCGGAGGTAACTGAAGATGTCATGCACAATTTAATATTTCTAACTTGCAGAAAGGAAACCAATATCAAACTACACATCCATAATTCAATCCCTCACCATCAGTCCAGCTGTGGCTTTCGGAGGCAACTGAAGATGTTATGAGCAATTTAATATATCTAACTTGCAGAAAGGAAACTAATATCAAACTACACATTTCATAATACAATCCCTCACCATCAATCCAGCTGTGGCTTTCGGAGGCAACTGAAGATGTTATGAGCAGTTTAATATATCTAAATTTGCAGAAAGGAAACTAATATCAAACTACACATTTCATAATACAATCCCTCACCATCAGTCCAGCTGTGGCTTTCGGAGGTAACTGAAGATGTCATGCACAATTTAATATTTCTAACTTGCAGAAAGGAAACTAATATCAAACTACACATTTCATAATACAATCCCTCACCATCAGTCCAGCTGTGGCTTTCGGAGGCAACTGAAGATGTTATGAGCAGTTTAATATATCTAAATTTAACTACTGAAGCAAATGTGCAAGACTGAAATAAACAAAGCAATACCGGAATTAAACAAAAACTAAGAAAAAATAAATTAACAGCAGAATAATATTGATTCCATGTCATTAGTCAAAAGATATGCAAATGCCCAGGCTGCCATGAAAAGTTATGCTAAAAGCTATGATTTCATAAAGCAATCTAAGTAAGGAAATATGACAAAACAGAATTGAAAGCAACTTATCTAGAAAACATGTAAAAGCCTCCTTGGATAGCAGGGGCCCTCTGCTACCAATTTGGTGAAGTCCTTCAACTCCTTAAAGATAAGATCACAATAGCATCAAAGAACTAAGCTTCTTTATTCAAAAACTCATAAATCTACATCCCATTCCATCTTGAACTTTGTTACAAATCTACTTCCTCATTACTTTCTCATTACTTCCTCATTACTTTCTCATTACCTATGATAGGAGAAAGCTTCTCCTATTTATACAAAATATGAGGAGACATCTCATTAATGGGAGTCCATGAATCTCTCTCTCCATCTCTAGAGTTACAATCAAAATAGGAAATGATAAGACACATGTCTTTCTAGAGTTTCAACACAACTTGAGGAATGAGACACATATCCTCTTAGAGTTTCAATACAACAAGGAAGTGAGACACATATCCTCTTGATCCCATAATCTTCTCCAACCAAATTCGAATTTGGCTTTAGAGTGCCACATAAGGGTCTTCTAGAAGTCTCCCTTTGACCTACACATGTCACAAAACTCATAACACATATATAGATATATGAAACTATGTTAATTTTCTAGTTTCTAATCATAAATTCACTTAAAATACATAAAATAAATAACTTTGGAAAACAAGGATCCTAACCCATATATTTATGAAAATGGTTACTTGATGTAGGGTTTTAGGTCAAATGGATATGAAATAAGAGCTAAATGGTTATGCCATAATGGAAATATATATGAATATGGAGAACATTTTTGAGACTCAACACCCTTCGACATTCTTTTGCAAGCATCATAAAATATAAATGTTGCCTGGTTCGTTATCATAAGCCTTGTTTTTAGTGATTATTGTGAGTTGCCTACATGTACATCGTTCTACCTGCTCGAGAAAAGTGAGAGCAGAATTTTGGTATGTAGCCATCTGCTGGATTGGTTACATTGGAAGGCTCACTACACATGATTGTACATATTCCATCAGTAGGTAGTTGGTTGTCATCATGATTTGAAACCCTCAAATCTCGATGGACTGCTGCCATTAAAAAAGCTTTGTAAGTACTAATTTCAGTTAAGTAGGTCTTGAGTAATTTTTGTTTTAGTCAGTTTCAACATAGTTTCAGAGCAAGTGTGTATTGTTTTCATTCTTTTAGTTTGGGGCCCGAGGTGAAGGCTATAACGCTGAATATTGATTTCAGTTTTGGTTTGGTTTGTTCGAGTCAAGTATTTCAGTCAATTTCAGTATTGAAATTGAGTCAGTCTTTGAGTCAGATTTCAGTCCTAAAATTGAGTCAATAGTCTGGTTTTGGTTTGTCGAAGTTATTGATTCCATAGCCCAATGGACGAAGGCACTGCCTGCTTTCCCAGAGAGCTGTAGTTCTTGGCACCTCCAAGGAGCTACCATCCCCATTGGAGCCAATATTAGTGTCGGTATCTTCATCCCTCCGTTAGTGATCAAAATTCTCTTGTTGCATTGCATATTAGGTGTCTCACTCGGTCAGCTGCATTCCATTAGGAGCATGGATCATCTGACGGTAGTGGCTTTCTATACATTTTCCCTCATGTCCTTTACCTGCTGGCCCATTTCCTTTCATCCAGATCATCTGCACTCACTTTTTGTCCTTAAATTTTTAAGAGTCATTTCTAGGTTTTTCAGTCCCATTAGGTCTAGGGTTTCATTAATAAGGTCTTCAAAATTCCCAATAATGGTTAGCAGGCGCATGAGGAGTTTGAATAAAGTTCCAGTACTAAATAATTTTCATCATCATATGCCTAGAAATGTATTTTTCCTCAAAACTCTGTTTTGAAGAAAAATAGAGTATTTTATCTTTTATGTATAAATTTGATGTAATTTCAAGTTTTCTCATATGTAAGAAATTTCAAAGGCAACCGTGGTCACCTTGTCAAACTTCAGTAGCTCCATCCCCTGCAAGGCAAACAAAAATCAAGTCATTCAGTTCATTAAAGGCACAAATGAAGTAAACTGCCCAAAAACAGAGTTGAAAGGAGCTCATTTGCATTCAAAGAAGAAAGATTGAGCAAGAGAAGGCCGTGTTGAAAAAAAGGAGCAAAATTGCAGCAAAACTGTTCAATTTCGTTGGCGCGGCGCATTGGCTGAGAGGTGCGGCTCATAGAGCCGGCCTCCACAGTGTAAAAAATACACTGGCGCGGCGCATAGAGC
>JAXQQM020061145.1:0-48990 GCA_034641835.2 Pinus albicaulis | reverse complement strand
TTATTGATTGTTGTAGCTCTAAAGGAGACGACTGAAGTTGTAATGGACGATGCCTAGGACATCTTAGCATAGCAAGAGGGCATGAAATGTAATGTGTAAATTTGTCGACTTCAGCTCTCACTTTTTTATCTCCACATGAAAACGAGAAAATTAATCTGAAATGAGACCAAACTCAAAAACTCACACGGAGAGAAAAAGGGGGGGAATACGCGAGAAGGCAAGATGCGCGAACTCTGTTAAAGCAACATACAATTCGAACGAGTTTACGCAAGCGAACGAACGATACTTCTGGAACATAAGAAGGTATGGGGAAGGTGTATGTAGTGAAAGAAATAATGAGAAGATATTAGTTAACATTGAGCTGATACCCAGATATACAATACCACCATGCATGGGCTTACCAATCTAAGAATCCATACATGATAATAGCATTTTAAAAGCACCCTCCCAGAGCAACTAATATAGCAGAAGTGTGGTTAGCTGAATAATGGAACAAAATATCATGCATGAGCTATATTTAAAGCGCTTGACTGATCCAAGTATGGGCATCAACTAGGATGAATCCTTACCAGAAATCAGTGAGCCACTCGCATTCCAAAACATGATACAAGAAGGATGGATGAGATGAAATGATATATTAAATCACATATAAAAGAGAGTTACAGACTATGAAATACCAAATACCAGAATCCTCTTTGACAGATAGAAATCCTCCTCACTAAAACCCTATGGGCTCTGAGCCTTTATACAAGAGTTTTACAAACGGTATACAAAAAGCCTTTCACTGCATAATATTTTGATAAAAATCTGGAACCCTTACAATGTGTTTCATCTGGGTTTTTATAGTTGAAAAAGGAGCAGAGGTGGTAGGTGGACAACTAAATGCAGAATTAAAACTTAGAAGAGAAAATGGCTGAAGCCCATTCTGTTTAAACTCAGTGCATTTATCTCCGGTACTCTCTGGAGGAAAGAATGGTCCTCGTCAGGCTTCCATTTACTTCAGGTATGTCTCTGCTATACCTTGCTGCAGTACTCTGTAGTACCTTTTGGTGAATGAACAGGAAAGTGAAATAATGATACAAAGGTTGACCATACTTCAAAACAAATGCTCTTGGCAGCTTCAGACTGTGATCTGGGCGGAAATCTCTTCACTAGAGCACGGCACAGAGTAAAAACAGTATGGGCGCTCTGTCCTTCCATGGAGAAAAACATCTCTGCTGATGAGGCTACCCTGATGACGTGGTTTCTGTGCATTGAACTCTCTGTTGCTTCACTTATATCTTTATCTGCAAATTCTTTTCGCTGTAATGAAGACTGTGCAATCATGGCGACCCCTTTACTTCGGCACCCTGCAGAACATGCAACTGGACTCAGAAAACAATGCAATGGGAGGGTGGATGAAATGGTAGCGCGGCGGTGGAGTGGTGGTTTTGACTACACAATGGTGACAAAATGCAAATGGAAGGGTGAAAACTCATGAATAATAGGGTTTGGTGGTAGAATGCAGCGCTGACCATTAGATCATGGTCTGGGGACAAAGATCAATGACGGAGATCGAGCAGCGGAATAATATATGAAAGTGGGCGGAACGACTATGAAATATAAGACTTTCGTGTAAAGTCTTAAACTTTAGACTTCGAACACAATACAAAGAAATGCGAAGGAAATGTAATGAAATGCGATGAGGTGGGACCCAGCCAGAGGCGAAGGGTGATCAAATCTTGACCGTTAGATCCTAGATCCAATGGACGGTCAGGATCAACTCGGAGCATCAAAATCGGGAGGAGCAAAGGGAACACACTATATAAGTTTCCGATTGCGATTGGCACAGGTGAAGCGATGGCCGTTGGATTTACCCAGGGATCAACGGTGGAGATTCGTTCAGAGGGCAAAAGGGAAAGAGAGACGGGCTTGATGCGATAAGATCTGGGCCATTGATTTCAAATATGGACGAACGACTGTGATTGAATCGGGCAATTGCAATCGGAGGAGGGACAGGGGTGACACATTTCAAAATTGCGATTGCGATCGGCGGTGGGAGCGCGATTGAGCACTGACCGTTGGATCCAGAGATCAGATCGATAGTTCACGTTCAATCGGAGGGACAGTGCGATCGGGGATCGGGAGTTCAGACTTGCGATTGCGATTGTAGGTAGGGGTACGATTGAGCGCTGACCGTTGGATTAGTGGGGAGATGGACGGCTAGGATTTGATCGGAGAAATTGCAATCGGGGGGCGCAGAAGAGGGGATGTGATTGAACGCTGCGATTGCGACGGAGCGATTAGCGCTGGACCATCTGATCTGGCGAGAAGATCGATGGTGGAGAAATGGATCCGGGGATCGCAATTGGAGGGGGGTGGGGTGGCACATATTAAGACTTCCGATTGCGATTAGGCGGGGAGTGCGATTAGCGCTCCGCCATCCGATCTTTATGTCAGATCAACGGTAAAGAACGTGTCGCGGGAATTTGTTTAATAAGACAATCACATCGAAACTTTTTTGATGTTTCAAAGGATTGCACCCGCCCGACGGCTTCGATTGCGATATAGCGCCGGCGGCTTAAACGCCATGTCTCGGGTGCGGGTCACATGGAGGAAAAGATGCAGTGGCTTGGCCAAAAGGGGACTAGGGCCTGATCATATGGGAATCATGGAATTTGCGGCCTTTTATAATATGGTTTAGAGGCAGGAGACGACAACGATAGGTAGAAAAAGGAGTTTTGAGGCTGACAGAGGGGATTTGAGAGGTTTAAGCCAGATTTCATACGAAAATTTTAAATAGGGAGCTAATTATGATCACGAAGACCAAGAAAATTCATACTCTATCTACCACTCCAAAAGCACGGTCGGCGGAAGAAGCCATTGGTCCTTTTTCCTCATCTTCGGAGGAAATTTCCATATCTGCCCGGCGTCTCCTTGGATCAATCCTCCCCCTTTAGAAGCTTTTGGACCCAAAATGATCACTTTCGATTTGCAAACGGTGAGGGTACAATTCCTCACCCTTCAATCTCAATTCATTTGACTTTGCTTGGATTTGTACCCTTGAGCCCATACGGGTATTCACATTTTCTCATTATGAAGTCACTTTCTATCACAGGATAATGTCTTGCTACAATTTTCGAGATATTCGGAGATAAATCTTCAATTGAAGGAATTTGAACATTCTCTCTTTGATCTTGAATCAAAGGAGGCTCATACGATCTTGGGTCTCAACCATTAACAAATGTAAATTTTCATGTATGAAGGAAAATCAGCTTTGAAGAATTATTACCAAACTTTTCAATAATTTTGAATGGACCATATAAATTGGTTCATGATTTTTATCCTTGGAGTGCTTTCTTTACCAATGTAGAGCAAAATTCATCACCGACTTGGAAATTGTGATACACGTGCTTTATCATGTCTTGTATTGTACTTGACTTGACTCTTCTCGATTGTTCTTGAACTATTTGATGTACCAATTGAACTTGTTCAATGAATATTTTAGTTTTGTCTATGTCACTATGACCATCAATAGCAACATCTTTCCCAAAGATAAAATCTAAAGGATATTTAGGCAAGTATCCCAAACATGCCTCAAATGGCGAGTTTTTAGTTGAAGAATGCTTGACTTTGGTTGTAAGCATGTTCAATATAGTGAAAATGTTCATCCCACAACTTAGAATGCTTGTGCAATAACCACGAAGAAGATGTATCATTGTCTTGTTCACCACCTCTATTTGGACGTTTGTTTGTAGATGGAAATGTTGTACTCTTTTTTAATTTGGTGTCCATGAGTCCCCACAAGCTTGACCAAAATTTTCCGACAAAGCGAGAATCTCAATCACTAACAATGGATGTGGGCAACTCAAAATGCACCCATACATTCGAAAGAATAACTAAGCGGTTGTTTAGCTGTAACACACTTTTATAATGCATCAAAATACACATTTTCTTGAACATATCCATGACTTCATAAAGATACTCTGTAACCTCTCATAGACATAGGTATGCCTACTACAAAGTCCATAGAAACATTCTCCCATGCACGAGAAGGTACAATAAGTGGTGTATACAATCCCAACTTTCTATAGCTAGGCTTACTAACAACACATAATGACCATCCTCTTACAAATCATGACAAAATTTCAAGCATATGAGGCCAATAACAATACCTTTTAATTGTGCCCTTAGTCTTACCTACTGCCCAGGAAATGACCGGCAATAAGAGAAGTATGAACTTCCCTTATGATATTGACTCTCTCCCACAGTAGGTCTAAAGCTTCCTAAGATGGTACAACAAGTTATCATGTACATGATAATCCAATTCCTCTACTTGGTTACCTTGACGCAAAGTCACATATACATCTTTAATCACTATCTAAAGCATATTGTTCAACATAGCTCTCATGCATGACCTAATTATGCTTAAGAAAAATGGATGCACTAACAATTGGTCTAGAAAGCATATCAACAACCTTGTTATAGATACCTTTCTTATACCTTATCTGATGCAATTGTTGAAGAAAAAACATCCATCGAAAGTGCCTTGCCTGCTACTTGATTTTGTTTGTGATTGTCAGTATTACAATGTTGAAGATCCGTGTGAATGATTGTTTCTTTACCCATCAGTAGTGTTTCCATTTTCACTTTTGCACCAATGCATACAATTCCTTATCATATGTAGGATAGTTAATCATTATGCCATTAAAATTTTATAAATGAAAACGAGATGGGCTTACCATGTTGCATTACGATTGCGCCCATATGATCGCTTGCATCGATATGTATCTCAAATAACTATCTGCATTTTGAAGTGATATAGGAGTTGAATTGATATTTTCCTTCAATGCATGAAATGCTTTTTGTTGCTTACACTCCCCCCTTTGGAAAGAGCTTCTTCACACTTGTCGATGCATCTGATGTTGCAATAGAAGAGAAGTTAGCAATAAACTTCCTCAAGTATTGGGTTGCTCCCAAAAAAATTCTAACCTCAATCGGTGTTTTGCGCTGTCTCATTCAAAATATATCCTCAAAATATTTCAACAAAAATAATAAACAATATGACCCAAATAGACTAAGTTTTCCCAAACTCACATTTCAACATCTTTAAAAAAATTGTTCTTTCCCTCGATACATATAATACTTTTTGACATGCATGAACTTGTGTTCTTCATGGGACTTGCTGAAAATTAATGTGTCATCTAAATAGACTATCACAAAGTCATCTAGAAAATGCCTCGAAAACGTCATTCATCCACCGAAGCATAAGTAATAGGAGCATTACAAAGCCCAAAGTGTTTCTCTTGGGTTCCCTTAGGTTTTATAATCCTTTGATTTTATAATATGGTATCAACGATAATATCAATAATATCACCATATTATCATAATATAATAATAATTATTATAATTATTATGATTATTTAGTATAATTATAAGACAATAAAAATAACAATATTTTATAATATAAATTTGTATTTTAATATCAATATTATTATTATTTCTAAATTATATATATTTATTAATATCAATATCAATATCAATATTAATATTAAATCTATATCATTAACGTCTATCCACTTATATCAATCATATTTACTAATGTGGTTGTGCATTAACATAATTTATTAATGTGGTTGTGCTAACTTTATATGTATTGGTTCACACAAAGAACTTTAACTAATCCATCTATTTATAATTTGAGGAATAAATTTAAGTCAAAACCATTGAAATGAATTTTCTCTATAAAAAATTTAAAGCAACCAGTCATTCACAACTTACGAAAAGTTTAAACCAAAACAACAAAATTTAAACTATCATTAAATAATAATATTTGTGAAATAAATTTAAGCCAAAACAATTGAAATGAATTTTCTCTTAAAAATTTAAAACAACGAGTAATTCACAACACGAAATTTAAACCAAAACAATAACAAAATTTAAGCTTATCGTTAAATAATATTAATAAGTCCAGCGAAATCAAATAATGAATAGAAAAATGAATGAGTTATTACCAAGACTATTTACAACTTGAAATAGAAAATGAATGAGTTATTACCAGATTATTTACAATTCGAAATAATTTATATATCAACAAGCTACATAGTAGTGGTTTATTTTAAATATAGCTAGATTAAAGTAAAAAATTATAAAATTTGGAAAAATAAAATCTATAAATGCATGCGAAGCTAGAAACAAAAACTAGAAAAAAAAAAAGGTAGGGTAAAATTGGAAAACGGGAGATTAAAGAAAAGAGGGCTATAATTAATTATACGAGTCAAAATTTTAATGATGTCTTATAATAAAGTTGTCTTTATTATTAATCACATCATTAAGACATGATAGATCACATCGAGATACCTTTGTCCTCGGGATGAACCACATTGGATGGTTTCTAATGATGTGATTAATCTAAAAAACAACTTCATTATCAATATGGATAAAAATCTAAATCTTAATGATGTAATTAAATAGAACCACTTCATTATCTCTACGGATCACAAAAGTCTAAAATCTAGCAATGATGTCATATATTTTGTTGAATAACATATTTTTAAAAATTACAAAAATATTTAGGAATATTATTTTATAACTTTAAAGCACCCTTCTGAAGTCATGGTCAATAAAAAAAATTGCTTGGTAAATAAGTCATGAGTGACAATTTCTTGTTAATTTGACTTGAAGGGACAAATGCATATCCACCATATATAGCTTTTACTTATAAAGTTATAGAATTTTACATTCAAATTAGACTCTTTTTTAATGAATGGTTTTGACACAAGTTATGCAATTTGTAAATTGTAAAGAATTTGATAACAAATTGTTAATTATTTTCCCTTTGCGTATATCTCATTCTGAATTTTTCTTTTAAATGCAAATTTTGCTTTTTTTTTTCATAAAATTTATATTACCTAACACAAATAAAGTGTGTTCAAAGCTTTATTTATTATTATCTTAAGGCTTTATCTTTTTTGGTCCCAACATAGATATTCAAGTATTTCATATAGATGAAATAGTTCATAAAGGAATTTTAATGTTATTGTCCATTTTTATAGTTCACTTATGTGCTTAGTTTATTATTATCTTAAAACTTTATATTATTATGGTGCAACATAGATGAATTAGTTTATAAATGGATTTAATGATATTGTCCATTTCTATCTATGTTATGCTTTACACATGGTTTGCTTGCAACCTTTATTTTAATATCGATTTAAGTTTTATAATTTTGGGATTGTAATGATTATCCAACATACTCATTATTTTTTCATATATATTTATTTATGTTAACCCGTAGATTGAAAAGTTTAAGTTGTTGTGATATTGGAGCTCGAAAATGGTAGGGTTGTATTTTTATGGTTACGGTAGGGTTTGCTTTTCCTGTTGTTGTCTCGGGTTCTCTACGACTTACGACGGCGATTTATGGCTACCACTTTTTTTTTTTTTTGGGGGGGGGGGGAGAACCCTCGCTGTAAATATTATGATTGGAAGAGTAGCGGTGACCTCACCCAGTTACTGTGGTCCCGGTACTTGGGGCCAATGGCGGAGCCCAACGGCGTGGTCGATGTACTTTAAAGCATTGAAGAAACCGTTTTTGTTATTCCTCCCAATAAACTTGATCGGTATCGTGGGCATATGAAGGATCACGCTTTGATTTGTAATTTCATTGGCATTTGACGCGAGAAGGATCTTTTGATGGATTCATCTCAAGTGGCAACACAAGGGCATCTTGAAATTAAATTTGGGAGCGAGGTTTCTTCTTTTGTTATTTTTACAATATTCTTGATAAGGAACGAGTCTTTGAAGAGGTGGTGGCTGTTTATCAAAATCTTGGTCTTTTCTGCGTCATTGGGAGAATGCTATGAAAACACACGACGAACAATTTTTGTACGCTCATGTTTGGGTTGCTTATTTGCTCTTCTATTGATTTTTGGGACACGAAATTTTTGGAGGGCATTGGTAATTCGCTTGGCCGTTTTGTTAAGGTACTTAGATGACCCACGAGAGGGCGTTATACCTATTTTTCTCGTATATGTGTTTACATGAAAATTTTAAGACCTCTTCCTGAATCTATCGACTTGGAATATCTTTGGCGAGCTTTGGTAGCAACTAAACGATTATGAACATATTCCCTTTCATTGCCGTCGCTACCATGAATATAGACACACCGCCGACGTTTCCTCTTAATGACTTGGGCGTTTCGCTAACCCTAAATGGTCAAAGCTTGAATCGGTACGGTTAAGAGGAAGAATTTGACTGTTCCCACTAAGAAGAAACAATCGGAGCCGTGGTCGAGCTAGTGCCTGTGCGACAAGAGTGCCTTACCGATTCACTCTAATCGAGTTTGATCTTTTATAGGAACAGAGTTAAGTGTGTGTTGGAGCCAATGGTGGATGAGATTATGCCTCCTCGGCGGGCCCTTAGACGATAGCTGGCGTAAGCCCTTTAGAGGCATTTGAAGCGATGGGTCCGGGAACAACGGGAGTTCTGGAACGAGGGCAAAAATGGAAGTGGATGTTCACAAGGATGACCTTACTAAGGAGGAATTACTCATGAAGCGCTTGTAATGTTTGGAAAAACCTAGACAATCATTTCATTCCGGATGACGAAAAGCTCTGCAATATAAAGAGACATTTGGCCGATATCTTACGATACGAGGCCCATCGAGAGGTGGAGCGGCTAACCAGCATCGTGCATCGTGTAACTACATTACCGTTATCTCAACGGAGCACACGATCGAGGCACGAACACCCTCGAGAAGGTTAAGTCGGGTAAGAAATGTGGGCGCAAGACCCTACGAAATCTCGTAATGGGTTGGTTGGTGACATGTTAGTTAACTTTGGTTTGTGTGCCTATCTCCATGATGTTCCGAAACTTAATAAATCTTCTCATGATCATACTTTCTGGAATATACATGGCCTTCCTTAACGAAGGCAAGAAACGACACCTTCGGGGATTGAATTGCTAAGGAAAAGCCCCCATATTATACTCCTTCAAGAGACTAAGTTATGCGAGGACGAGATTAATGACTATTGCTTCACACATAAAACCACATTATGATATGGCTATTGATGCTCATGGTTCGCTGGAGGCATTGCTATTTTATGGAATCCTTGGAATTTAGAGACTAATGGATGGTTTTGACTACCTCGTATTCTTCTTGGTAGATTTCGGCAACTTGGTACTAAAGGCGGTTCTCTGTTTCTTGTTTATGGGCCTCCTATTCTGAGGGAACGTTCGAGTTCTTAACTAATTTTAGGTTCTTAAGATACTTATTCACGATATGTATTAGATTGCGGGCGGTGATTATAATATGATTGCTAATCTTGATGAGCGTAAAGGTAAATGTAGGCGTTATGATAAAATACGAGGACTTCACCACCCTTATTCATGATACGTCCCTTGTTGATGTTTCCACCACTAATGGTAAATATACTTGGAATAATCGTCGTAGTGGCAACCATCAGTTGCCTCTGCCTTGATCGATTTTCTTGTGTCCAGATTTTGTTAGTATTGATATTTTATGAAGCTACTGTGTGCCTTGTCTTGGATCTGATCATTGGCCTATTCATTTGGAGGTGGATGTTAAACTTAAACAAAGAAGCATCCTTTTCGTTTGAAGTTTACGGTTACGCGATGCCTCCTTTTTACGAAAGTTCGTGGGCGGTGGGAGGAGTCGACTAGTTGGTCATAATCGTATGCACACCTTTCAATTGAAACTCAAGGATTTAAACAAAATTAAGGTTTGGAATCGGATATAGTTTGGTAATATACATAAGGAAAAGCGTAAACTCGAAGGGCTTATGTAGCAAATTCGGCATCGAGATGATCTTGGTAGGCGTCTTGTTGATCTTATTCATGAATGAGGCGAGGTCCTTGGTCGAGTTGGAGGAACGAAGCGGCGGAGGAGCTACTTTGGGCAGAAATCCATGATTTGTTGGCTTCGGAAGGAGAACGAAATACTAATTTTTTTTCATAAAGCCATGATTCGGCACGGCAACATAACCGCATTTTTTTTTCGCTTAAATCGGTAGATGGGAACCAACATATTGAGCATGAGGCCTTGGAACATACACTTGTTCTCATTTTTCAAATATCCTGCACGAACCTATTCCGGATCGTTTGGATGCTATTGCTAAGAATCTGCGGTCATTCGAAAGCGGTGACTCGGGAACGAACTTAGCGTTGCTTCGGGAGATTACTTTTGCGAGGTTGAGAAATTTGTTATTAAGGAGGAGATGCCTCGGAATAATCCTGTAGCCCCAATGGTTTTCTTGTGGAATTTTATCGGGCTTATTGGCATTTTATGGGTCCTAAAATTGTTGAGATAGTTGAAGAATCTCGTCGACTTCGTCGAGTGTTTCATGGTCTTAATCCTACTTTTCTTTCTCTTGTTCCAAAATCAATGTTGTGATACTCCATCGGGTTTTCGATCTATTTCATTATGTAATGTTATTTATAAGATATTTCTATGATTATGGTCAATCGCTTGAAGCCCTGTTTTTGACTTTTTATTTCATGAACAAAGCTGGTTTTGTTAAAGAGAGGTTCCAAGAACCCGATGAGGTATTATTCTGACTCACGATCTATTCCTCCTTCGTCGACTTAAAGAAAAAGGTATGCTAATTAAGAAACGATTTAGCTAAGGCTTATGATAGTCTTGGTTGGACTTATCTTCAACATGTTCTTCTCTCCTTTGGTTTGATGTTCGCGGGTTCGGTGGGTTATGTCCACCATCTCCTACACATCACATCTCTATCTTGTTAAATGGTTCGCCTTCCGTTCTTTCCCATGGTACAAGAGGACTACGACGGTGATCCTCTTTCACCCTTCCTTTTTGGTATTCTTTAATGGGGTCTTGGCCGCAATTAATCGCATCGCAAATTTCGATCGGTGCGGTTACACGCCACCCACAGGTGCGATCCTCCAGGTGGATCTGGATGGTCCACGTGTCCGAATCGCATGGTCCAAAATCCTTACGTCTTATTCTTCTCCCCGCTCTCCTTTTCCCTCTTCTGTACGGATCTCCACGTTGGATGAAGCCATCCAACGACCACGCTCTCTCCCGGCCCTGCGAAGCGATTACCAAATAAATGCGGAATTTTGTAATTTTTGTGTGTTTTGCAAAGATCTAATGGTTCGAATGTTTTAAAGGAAAATAAAAGCCAAGGGATGATGATCTTTCGAGGCTTTATTTATTAAAGGGATCCATTTAAAGGTTTTCGATACCACGATCCGTCGGCGCATCATGAAGCGATACCATAAGAGACCTTCACGGATACGCATCAACAAAGACAGGAAGTGAAGAGAAAGATAATTAAAGAGTATCGGTTCTAAAGGCATAGCACTTGAGAATGAGAGATTGAAGACGATTTTGGAATTACGGCTAAGAATGATTATCAAAATCCTATTTCCCGAAATTAAAACACCATTAAAAAGAAAATCATAAGTGTTTAACGGACGAAAGGCCTCCATCGTCACATTTTGGGGCGAATTGATTCCTCTCGGTACACGAGCCCTGTTGCCTCAAACCATTGAAACGGAAGGCCGAAGTTATTGATTAGAAAGTATTTGCCCACTCACGGCGCAGCCAAGCAATTAATTCCGCTAAAAGAAACTAATGCAAACAAATATCGGTAGATTATTTCATCCTAGATAGAGCCTAAAAGTCAATAAATCTCCCACAGAGAGCTTTGATATTAATTGTAGCGATTAATACGGTGAAACACCTATAAACTTCATCATCGAGCCCTTGAAAGGCCGAGAAGTCACCACTACGTATTAATTGTCCTTAAAGATATTTTGTTAGATCTCTCTCATCCTTCTATAAATACTTCTGTAGAAGATGAGAAATGTTGTTGGTTAGTTGGTTGATTTGTTGGTTGATCACTAGTTGTAATATTGAAACTCTGCGAAATAATGTAGTCTTGTTGAAGTTGAAGAAGAAATTGAAGTCTTGGAAGCCCTAATGATGTTGTTGCATGCTTGTGGTAGAGGCTTTATCATTGGATCCATGAGCTTGGCTATTGGTGAAGTGACTAAAATACATTTTTTTCCTGTTTTCATTATGTTCCATAACTTCTTACTACGGTAGGTTGAAATTTTAGGCTAAGTGACTCTGAGCCTGTAGACACATTCATCTTCAACTTGTTTCATGTTTTCTTCTATTTGAAGTATTTTAGAGTCTTTAATCTCTCTCTTTAATCTTCATGCTTGTTTATTTTCATAGTTTGAACGAGTTGGTTTTGACATGATTTATGGTTCTCCCTTCTTGTCTGCCACTTAAAAGCGTATTGAAGTCTCCCTTTGAAGTTCTTTGCTTACGATGAATCAAAAGTGCTGTTTTGATCTTGTCCTTTTGTCCTCACTTAAACATCGGCTTAAGGTCGTTATAATTATTATCATAGATGTTTTGGAGTGTTCCCTCTTCCCCCTTAATTGTAATTATCATTAAATATTTTATGTTTCTAAGTCCTTTAAAATAAATGTTTGTAGAGGAAATAGGGTGTTCCCGAATCATGGAATTTCATTTTAAAAGTTGTTTTGAAATCATTATTTGCTTAAAGGTGTGATTTGTAGAATTTATGGTTAGCCTATCTATCGAAGAGCTCTTTATTGTTGAAATTATTCTTTAGAATTCCCTTTGTTGAGAATTAAACACCTCTCTTTCCAAATCATTAATATGTTCATCTCATTCGAAAAAAAAAAAGGATCTGTGGCCAAGTTAGATTTGCCCTTTGATATCCCATATCCATTGATGAGTATGTTATGACCTCTGTTGACTCCCATTGCCCACGATAGACAGATGTTTTCTCCATTACATGTGTATCTTTCCCGGACCTTTCATGTTCTTATGTATCAATTCAATCCAGCAAACAAACAAACAAACACACCGCACTTAATAACTGATCTAAAATCAATACTCTAGCACACGATAAACCTTTGCAAACAAATATTCGAGAGACCCTCTGCGAGAACGAACTAGATCTTGGGACTCTAAAGATTGGGGCCAAGTGTTGCCTTATCTTTTGATTTTCCAAACTATCAAAACACGAGGACACCAACATAATGGCGATCACGATGGGACCTGCGAGAATACAATGGTTTGAAAACACTTCTTAAACTCTTTAGGCCCTTAACTTGATAAAGAACACATTCGCGGACTTATCCCGCTCACACCAACATAATGGCGATCACGGTGGGACCACTAAGTTCATAGTTCTTGACAACTCTTATAAACTCATTTAGTCTTTCAAACAACCATAGAAACTCGGAAAAACCCAAAAATATTTCGGTTTGGCTTCACAATAAACATGGTGGTGGAACCATAAAACATTTTACCTTCACAAAACTAAAAATTTTCCTGGTGACTCCGCGGCCTCCGGTGGGCCTGTACTTCATTAGTCCTTGTAAGCTCTCCACAGGGATACATTAGCAAACCCAATCATGTTTGATGGTGAATGACAGTTCAAAATATTCCACATGGTGACTCCACAAATCCAAAAGACCTAATAACCCCAACGGTAAAGACTCGACGTTGAAAGATACGGTGACACTCTTATTATAAACATGAATCAGTATGGACAAAGAAGCTAAAATAAACACATTATTGGACCTAATTGTGAGAAAATAATGTACATCGTAAAAGATTGAGGAAGCATGAGGATGATATAGATGTTGATTATCGAGCAGCCTATGTTTTTCCCCGAGATCAAACACAAACTCAACCATTGAAAGACCTGAGACAATGAAGCGATATATAGATGATGATCAAGACTTTATAAAGAGAAGGTGAAGCAAGATTACAAAGAAAAGCTGATAAGAAAAAGGTTGTCGAAATTCCACGATTATCTACCTATATCTTGTACCATGCTATTAAGAGAACTTCATAACCTGATTGAAAAAACTAATAGTGAGCGGTGCCTTGGCGAGAAACTTAAGCCATATTTGAAACCACGAGAACTTTGAGAATAGGAGAAGAGACAACAAAACCGAGTCTCTTCCTTTGTGTTATGAATCATTTCGGATTATTAAAGGGGATGGCATCCCGACAATATACTTAGAAACAACTCATTAACCTTACGCAGTCGAAAGTAAGCGCCATGAAAATCATGAGGTGTTGTTTGAAATTGAGATAAGACCGGAAAAACAAGAGAAACCTCAAAGTTCCCCTACAAACTCAAATGGAGATCCATTAGAAAGAGAGGTTCCATCAGGGCCGCGTGCCATGCTTTTGTCCTAAGCAAAAAGACAATTCCTTCTCTCTTAACGAGAAGAAGAGATTGATCTAATATTAAATAGAGCGAAACCAACCTCGAGAACCTCCATTTGAACAAAACACTTCTGCTCATCTACTTGCTTGAACCTTGTTGTCTTGAAACGGAAAATAAACTTGTAGATCGGCTAAAAGAACAAAGGCGATAACCGAAGTATGCTTGATTGGTGAAAATTGTTTATACGCAATGATTTTTCAACCTGATCGCGGTAGTGATGATGAGCTCCAAAGCGAGAAACTAATCATGCGCAACCAACGATCGATTGGTATCATGAGTTTCATTATCATAAGCTTGAGAGCGGCCAATCTAGACCAATCCAATGCATCGGCAATAGCTTTCACATAATTGAGGAATCAACTATCGTATCAGTTGTAATGTTGGGGTTGAGAAGAAAAAGGAATTTCTTGAGCATGATGCATATGAGGAACCTCCTCCTAAAAGGGTTGAGGTAATAAGCACTACTCCAAAGACACGATGATCTCTTCCACGGAGGCACGGTCACCGAATCGAGCATACCGGGACTACGAGAGGACAAAAGCGCAGCCTATGATGAATCCTACTAGTTCGGATAATAATGAAGATGAGGACGTTTTTCTTCCTCATAAGAATCTTTGCCTTAATCCGAGTGGAGAAAAAAGAGATGATCCTGGTTGAAACACATCTTGCAGACACTCTTAACCGGGCACTATTTCAAGATCCTTATGCTCACTTCTTGAAGGCATTTGAAGAAGGGATCAAGGTCATTAGGAGTAGATGTATTACCAAAAGCAAAGAAGATTATTTAGCATTGTTGCTAAAAAAGCAAAAGGAATGGGAGTGGCCTTGTTTTCCGAGCTTGCCCAAGGAGATGACAAAGAGACCAATCGTGTAATCATTTGTTGGATTGCTTGTTCTCGAAAAGAAAGGTTCATGTCGACTAAACATGTAAATAATTCAAGATTAGAATAGGTTAGATAGGAATTTCAATAAAGCTCATTTTTGAGCGAGTTGAGTGAGTTTTTGATTTTTGTCTTGAAAAGAAAAAATAAAAATCCAAAAACGATAAAAGGAGAAAAGAGCAGTTATGTCTAAAGCAAGAGAAGGTATAGCCCCATACACAGAGAAACAAATCTAGAAAAGTGTGCAAGCTTAAATGCCACTCCTGACACACACTTCTAATTAGTCATACAACCTAATCTTGACTAATTAGCTTTAAACCACTGGCGAGTAGGATAGTGAATTCGATTTGCCCAGAAACAGTTTTAATCTTGGCTTATCGGTAGATAGATTAGGATAGAAAATTAAAGGTTGAAATAAAGCTCACAAATATGAACCTGGGTTTCCAAAAGAGAATGACTCAAATGCGTTTCAAATTCTAAGTCCAAAAGATGCAAAAATTTGGTTCTGAAATTAGCTCAAAATGCTGAACCGGAAGAGAAGCTACGGCTCGAAACAAAAAGTCAAAAACGAGTTGTAAAAAGAGAAGGTGATCCGATTTATGTAGGAACCCAACGGAATAAAAGCATATAACCATAAATACGAGAGATGCGGCGGAATTAACACTTCATTTCATTAATATCAAAGAAATTGAAATTTGCTTACTGCACAAAATGGAAATAAAACTAGCTAGGGCAACGGTAGCTATCTGCGAGAAGAGATGGCGGCTACGAGCCTGCGAGCGAGTTACAATGAGGCTCGAGGGCCTATTTATTATTGAGAAACAATGGAGAACCCTAAACATCCCAAAAACCTAACCCTAGGAGATGAAGCGCCACAAACTATGGGCCCCGTTTCGGAGTACAGTGGTGTTTCAACTTCCCGAGGACGTAACTTTGGCATCCTCCTCCGTTTGACGCACATGATACATCATTAGAAAGCTCTATCAAGGGACTACAACTATGCGAGTGAATTGGATGATCCAATTCTGCCGGGTAAAAATCGATACCCAAAAACGTCGTTTAGGGCCTCAAAGCGGCTCCGGGAAGTTCGGGGACCGAAAAGCTGCTAAAAAATAGTAAGTTGTGCGAGCAGAAAGAAAGAGACAATGGTTGGGGGCCCAAGTGGAGATAGTGGGTGGCCACCAATATCACCTGGATCATTCCTCCCCCTTGAGAGGCAATGGTCCCCATTACGTTAAGTTCCTCCATGAGATGAGGAAATTTCTCTTGAACTTGGTCCTCGGTGAACCACTTTCCTTGGTGCGGAGTTGGTCGGCTTTGACAACCCGATACGGTTGGATCCTCTGTTGGCGAGTGTTCTTAATTTGCATGTCCATGATACAATCTGTGGTGGCTTTGTTCCATGCGATTTGGGTTCAACTTCGGTTGGTGTGAGTTGTTACGCAGTGTCAGAAGTGTCCGGTAGAGGTGGGAAGTAAGGACGAGGCGATCCACATTGAAGGCCCGGGTGCGGACCAAGGAATGGTGGAATACTAAGCTCAAAAGCATTGTTCCTACGGACTTGGTGATGGTGTACGGCCGTGTCGGAGCGGGCAAAGCTTGCGGTGAGGGCAGGTGAGCGCTCATACAGCAAATGCGGCCATACTTTGTCGCCCACCTGGAAGTTGTGTGGCACCCGGTGTTGATCATGGCGCTGCTTGTACTTCGCGATTGGCTGCTGTCAATATATCATGAACTCATTGGTGGATGTGTTGAATGCGCTCGATGAAGCTACTTGCTTTGTCAACTTCGAACTGGGACGTGCATTGAATCGGCTCGTGGATTTGCAAATGGAATGGCTACGTCGATAGGACATAGTGGGCTGGAAATCCCAAAGCCCACCCGAGGGCTATGGCCAATTGAACTGGCTGGAGAGACCGAGTTATAACTATGTTGTACATGGGGAGGCTCTCGTCCCATGTGCGAGGGATGCTTTGAATTGTACATGCGCGGAATGTGTACAATCATTTCTGTTGACGACTCGTACGGCCATCGTTTGGGTATGGAAAGCCATGGACTTGGTGAGCTTTGTGTCCAACATTGACCGAGGCTAGACCAAAATGTGCCGAGGAACTTGCTATCTCGATCGATATGATAGGCTGTGGGATCCCAAAGTGTACCCATACTCGTTCAAAGAAGAGTTTAGCGAGTAGCTTCTGCAGTGATATTCTTCTTACGAGGCCGCCATAATGGCCATCTTCGAGAAATCTGTCAACGACCATGAAAACACGATCATTTCCATTCTTAGTAGAGGCGGAGCTTGACATGTAATCCATGGAGATGGATTCCCAAGGTCGACTAGAGGGTAGGTAGTGGAGTATATAGGCCTTGCTTCTTGATGGTCGGTATATGGCAATAGCACAGTGATGCAAGATCTAATGTGCTTCTCGACATCCTTTCAAGGTTCGAGCGATAGAAATACTTCATGGTATTGCTACTTTTTTTCTCGACCCCAAAATGCCCGGCCGACTCGATGCAGTGTGCTTCCATATCATCTTGGCACGCTGCTGGAAAGGAACACAAAGGTGTCTAGGTGACGCATAAAAAGTGCATCTGAAGTGAAAATTTGGAACTTGCATGCCCCAAGAGTGCCTTTGTAGGTGTGGGCTGAATTCCGGGTCACTCTCTAGAAGCGGCCAATCGAAGTCTCGTGCCCACAAGAGTTGAGCATGGTAGTGAGCGCCACGATCGGTATTCGGCGGAACGTGCAACATTATTGGTGCTGCCTTCTATGTACTTGATGTTCAAATGAAAGCAGGCAGGATATGTGGACCACTTCGATGGCGATCATTCTGCGGCTTCCTTATGTATGATGCTAGCGAGGGGCCGGTGGTCTGTGTGGATGATTGCTTTCCTTCCAAAATGTAATGCTTCCATTGTCAAATGGACTTGCACAATGGAATACATTTCTTTATCATAGGTGGGATACTTGTAACTGTCCCGGACAATGTCTCGCTTGTGATATGCCATCTGGATGTCCTCATTGAGTAGAACTGCCCCAATAGAATAGTCGGAGCATCGTCTCGATCTAAAATGCATTTCTTGCAAGTACGGTAAAGGTGCAACGCGGGGCAGAACAAAGGCGATTTTTCAATTCTTTGAATGCCTTTTGTTGAGGTTCCGACCAAAAGAATTTTGCTCTTGCTCCTCCTTTGGTGACTTGACTCAAGGGCCAAGTGATATGAGAGAATCCCAACACGAATGCACGGTAGAAATTAGCAAGACCAGAAAGTCAGAAGGCTATGTTATAGTGGTGGAGCGGCCAATCCTAAATGACTTGGATCTTGGATGGATCCACATGCACCCACTTTCATCAATAATGTATCCCCGGATATTGAACCTGGGTCATGCCAAACGTGCACTTCTCCGGATTGGCACACGACTTGTGTTGCGCGGTGTTTGGAGGACTCGTCGGATGTGATGAAGGTGCTCTTCCCAAGTCTTCGTTTGAAGATCAGAATGTCATCCGAGTACACCACTACGAATGAGTTGGTGAATGGCCGCAAGATGTCGTCCATCATCCTCATGAAGGTTGCGGGAGCATTCGTCAACCCGAAAGGCATGACCGGCCATTCAAAAGGCCTTCCTTGCTTTGAAGGCGATCTTCCACACATCGGTGGGTTCAATTGGTACTGGTGATACCCAGGACTTCAAGTCGATCTTCTTTGAAATATTTTTGCACCTTGGAGTTGGTCCGAAAGGTCATCAATGCGTGGGATTGGGTACCTATTCCCGGACGATGATCTTGTTCAGTGCCCGATAGTCGATACAGAGTCTCCACGTCCCCATCCTTCTTCGTACCAATACGATCGGACTCCCACGAGGGTGATGAACTTGGTCCGTGTGACCTTTTGCATGACAGCTCCCGAATCGCCTCTTGATTTCATCATTTTTCCGGAAAGCAGAAATGCGGGTAGATCGGTCCATTGGGTAGCGGCGCACGGGGTCGGATCAATCGGGTGTCTTGACAACGGTGCGGAGAGGAACCCCTGGCCAGCCCGAGGTGAAGATGTCCGTACTCCTCCACAACCTTATCCATTTGTTGTTGTCGTGGCGGAAGGGGCCTGTGCGGAGGTCGTAGCCACGGTCTTCTTCTTGCCTAGGGGCGGATCATCGGAAAACGAATCTCCTGGTTTGGGAAATGAGCTTCTTGCATTGTTTTGTAGTAACCAAAGAGATAGTCGTAGGGAGGTGATACCTCGTATCTGTACAGACTTATTTCCCAAAGTAATAATACGACGACGAGGTCGAGACTCATACACGGCATGACGCTTCCACAGTATGGTTGTCCTAATAATACATCGAAACATCAATAGGAGCAACGTCACATAATACCTCATCGCGAAGGGCTTGATGCTATAGGGAAGGCGCGCGCTCGGGCCGTGGTGGGAATCTCGTCCTTGGTGTCTGAAAGCCACCGATAGTGTATGGATGTGGGTGAGTGTGGTCGGCAAGCGAGCGAAAGCTTCATGGCGTGCTGCTCGAAATGAGGTTCTTTTGGCTCCCATTGTCGAAAATGAAGCTGTATGAGCACTTTACCCACATTTGGGAGTGGAAGAGGCGTTCCTCCTCCTCTGGATCTTAGGTTCCTCCTTACGAGACCTTTGTAGTGGCAACGGTGGTGTTGGGCTCCGCATCAATAATATGTTTCCCTTTTTTTCATTCCCCTTTTCGAGTTCGATTCGGAGTCGAGCATGCATTTGACTCAAAGCCCTCATCTCGGCCACTAGCGGTCGCTTGGCCCGACACTCGCTTGTGTTGTGAGTGGAGCTCTTATGGAACTCACACCACTTTCCGTGTTCTTCTTTTGGGCTTTACGGTGTTGTTCTTTTCTTGTGGCTTTGACGGGTTGTCTTTAGCCGCCATGCCTTGGCTTTGTCCTTTGTTCGCGGCTGAAGCACCTTTCCTTGCTTTTGATTCGCGAGATCCAAGTCTCGCTTCTTTTGTTTAATGCTCAATCTTGGCGACATACAGGTATGCCAGACTACGAGCGAGGAGATGTCGAGGAACTCCATTTCCTCTCGAATTTATCGTCGGAGCGACTGCGATAGTTTAGCACCAAATGTTTCTTTAAATCTTTGATACCCAACTTTGTGCGCGGGGGTATGGAACAGATTCGTTAGCTCATGCACATCTTGATCCCTTTGTTGTCGTGGCATGGTCCATTGTATGTACTTGTCCTCATGGCTCCCCACGGGATAGTATTGTTCCTTGACGGCATCTCTAGGAAATAATTCCAAGTTGGTACGGTAGGGAACGAGAGAGGGTTACATCTGGTCCTTGTTCTCACGAGATGGGTTTCCCACCGAGTCCTTAACATGGGGGGGGTAGCTTTGAGGAGTGCAAAAATAATCTTCTCCCGGTGCGAAAAGTCATGAGCAGAGAAATATCCTCTAATAGATTCAACCATCTATCTACGGCATCGCGTCTATTTGACCCTCAAATATGGGAATGTCAAAATTTACTTGTACCTTAAAAGGAGTCGCCACCTCAGTGGCTAATGGATGCGAATGCGCGCGGTGGGCAGCCGTTGAAGGATGCTGAGCAAGAGTTATCCATCATCACGTTCCTTTGTGGAGGCCTCCTCGAGCAATATTTTGATAGGATCTCCTGCTCCCTCATCTTTCTTTTCATCCCCCATGGGTGTCCGTCGAGGTTTGCGAGGTGATCTTGCAAAAGTTCCACTAGATCAAGTCCCTAGCTCCTTATACCCAACCCCGTTGGGGACATGCAAAGAAGGATCGAGAAAAAAGTGGCCCGCTCGATACCATTGATCCGGTTATGTGTAGGAACGCAACAGAATAAACATATAACCATAAATACAGAGATGCGACGGAATTAACACTTCATTTTCATTGATGTCGAAAGAGCGAAATTTGCTTACGGACGAATGGAAATAAAGGCGGCTGGGGCAACGGTAGCTATCTGCGAGAAGAGATGTGGCGGCTACGGAGCCTCACGAGTTACAATGAGGCTCGAGGGCCTATTTATTACGAGAAACAATGTAGAACCCTAAACATCCCAAAAACCTAACCCTGGAGATAGAGAGCGCCACAGACGCAGGGCCCCGTTTGGGTAAATTGGTGTTTCAAACTTCCCCGAGGATGTAATCTTTGGCATCCTATCTCCGTTTGACGCACATGATACATCATTAGAAAGCTCTATCAGGGACTAAAAGCGTGGGATGAATTGGATGATCCAATTTGCTGGGTAAAAAGCATACCCAAAAAACGTCGTTTAGGGCCTCAAAACGGCTCCGAGAGTTCGGGACCCGAAAAAGCCGCCTTTAAAAATAGTAAGTTATCATGCGAAAAGGCGAAAGAGACGATGGTTGCCGAAGTGGAATGAGGTGGGTGGCCACAGTATCACACGGATCGGAGAAGGATGTTCTTAAAACTTTCGGATCATAAAGCCTTCACATCATTTTGATTTAATTTTACGCAAAATAATAATCTATGTGCGGCTTGTTTTTATGCCATAGATCAACATCAAGATGAGGCATGTCCGAAATCTGACTTGTATGCTTTTTAATTTCTGCGCACAGCGATTAGAGAATAAAAAATGCGATAGGCATTTGTTTAACCCTAACGAGATTAGTAGATTAGGTAGAGAAGCATATGGGCTCAAATGCTTAATGCGAGTCCATGGAGAAATAAAAAGTATAACTAGATTAGATTTTTCTTTTCAAAAAGAATAAAATGTTGAAAGAGGAGTAGCCAATCCAAAGTGCACTCTAAAGGAAAGACAAAATGTTGAGATCAATAGGATTGGGTAGGTAGAAAGCTTTGTTGATAAAAGATCCATTTTTTCCATGAGTAGGTAGCATTTCCCGGAGCGAAAGAAGATCATTCAATCAAATAAAAAGGCGAGCCCAATGGATTGGGCACTAATCGAGCCTCCCGAGAGAAAGCAAGTCGCAGAAGTTCTTGATGCCTTCAAGAAGACACCATCCCAAAGTGGAGCCTGTTATTAGCCACTTATAAATTTGTTATACCACAAGGTGGCCTAAATGATTTTGGAGCCTTCGAGGAACAAATTTTATATGCAAAAAAGTGTTACCACTTGAGAAGACTCATGAGGCTTGTCCCGGTCATTAGTCTTAAATCTTCCCTTTTGTTTCCATTTCATACTGCAGAAAATTTTGTTGTTTCCATGAAGCCAAAAATACTTTACTTGCAAATACCCTTTTCCTCCATTCCACCAAAAAAATAGCCTTCACTTTTTTACCTCTTTCTTCCCTTAAAATTTCTCTATTTTTTCATGAGTTTCTACTTCTTCCATTCATGAAAATCCACTTTGTGAGGTTTAAAACCCACTTTTTAGCCTTCGCAGAAACCCTCAAATCTCTTTAAAAACGTTGAAAAATCATAAAAATTCATGTTTTTAGTAACGGACTTTAGCCCCTTTGGCTAAGCCCCCTAACCACTTCCCCACCATACGCTTTGCTGGGACCGAGCGCTAACCTGCATTTGGCGCTTATCGCATGGCCGAAAATAAATCAACGAGCGCACGTCTTTTGCCATGTTTCGAAAGCTCCGATGCGATTAGCCTTTGTATTTAAAACCCACAGATCTCATTATCTTTTCATATAACCATTGGGCTTTGCCTTTTGCGCTTAAAAACTTGTAATATTTCTTCCCCTACATTCTTTTTTCTTTGTAAAACAAAAACCCATTTTCCAAAGTTTGATTTAAAAAGCTAAAGTCACGTGTTAAATGAAAAATGGATTCGATCGAGACCGATTGCGCGATCGCATCGAGAAGGAGTTTTAATGGGTTGATTGAAAAGCCTGAGGCCGAAGGCATTCCGACCACCGTTAGCCTATATACATGAGCTCGGGGCCTTTATGGGAGGTCTATATAAAACCGAGGTCCCGCAACCAAGTGCCTAATCGCATCGGAACTTTTTCCTTTGGTGCGGTTTAAGTGTTTACCACTCGCTTCGATTGCGATGGCCGATTCTCGCGATCGCATCGGCCTTTTCTCCGTCGTACGATCGCAATCGCCATCACTCTCGACTTCCGTGCGTTTTTCGATGTTTCACACGCAGTCGATGCGATGCAGGATCAACGATGCCACGAGTAGTCCGCATCGCAACTTTCGATCGGTGCGGTTGCTTTCCACACGATTGCGATCCTCGGAATTGGATGCGGGACCATCCCCGTGTCCGGATCGGATGGTCCCAAAATCACTACGTCTTGTCTTCACGGTCTCCTGCCTCTTCTATGCAGGTCTCCACGGGATTGGATGAAAGCGTCAAGCGACCACGCTCTCTCCGTCGCCCTTTGAAGCCGATTTACCAAATAAATGCGAGGATTTTGTAATTTTTGTGTGTTTTTGCGAGGATCTAATGGATTTCGAATGTTTTAAAGGGAAAATCAAAGCTAAAGAATGAGCGATCTTTCGAGGCTTTGTTTATTAAGGGATCCATTTAAAAAGGTTTCGATACCACGATCCGTCGGCGCATCATAGACGGCGATGCCATAAGAGACCTTCGTGGATGCTGCACATCAACGAGACTTTCGCAGTGAAGAGAAAGATAATTAAAAAGTATCGATTTTTGAAGGCATAGCACAACGAATGAAGATTGAAGACATATTTTGGAATTATGGCTAAGAATGATTATCAAAAGCACTAATTCACAAAATTAAAACACCATTAAAAGAAAATCATAAGTGTTTAACAGAGACATAAGGGCCTCCCGCTGTCACATTTGAGGCGAATTGATTCCCCTCGGCTTCCACCACGGAGGCACTTGTTGCCTCCGAAAACCATTCAAATAGAGGCCGAGAGTTATTGGTTAAGAAAATATACGCACTCACGAGCGCGGCCAAAGCGATTAATTACGCTAAAAGAAAACTAATGCAAACAAAGTATCGGCGAGAGTTATTTACAAGGTCACGGATAGAACCTAAAAGTCGATAAAGCTCCCATCGAAATTTGATATTAATTGTAAAACGATTAATATAGTGAAACACATAGTAAACTTCTTCATCGAGCCCTTGAAGGCAGAAGTCATCACTCTATATTAATTGTCCTTAAGATCTTTTGTTAGATCTCACCTCCTCATCCTTATATAAATACAGTGAGATGAGAAAGCATTGGTTGGTTGGTTGGTTGTTGGTTGATCACTAGTTGTAATATTGAAACTCTACCGAAATAATACATAGTTTGTTGAAGTTGAAGAAGAAATTGAAGTCTTGGAAGCCATGCATTAGTCTTGTTGCATGCTTGTGAGCGAGAAGGCTCTATCATTGGATCCATGAGCTTGGCTATTGGTGAAGTAATGCAGATTGTTTAATGTGTTTCCCCTGTTTTCATTATGTTCCATAACTTCTTACTACGAGTAGGTTGAAAGTTTTAGGCTAGAAAATGACTCCTTGAAGCACCTTAGACTTGTTCATCCTTCAGCGTTTTCATGTTTTTCTTCTACTAAAGTATTTTAGAGTCTTTAATCTCTCTCTTTAATCTTCATGCTTGTTTTATTTCCTTAATAGTTCGACAGGTTGGTTTCAGCGCATGATTTATGGTTCTCCTTGCTTGTCTCGCCACTTAAAAGCATTGATTAGAAGTCTCCCTTTGAAGCTCTTTGCTTACGGGTGAATCAAGGAGTCTGTTTTTGATCTTGCCTTTGTCCTCACTTAAACGAGTTTGGCTTAAAGGTCGTTATAATTATGATCATAGATGTTTCTAGGTGTTCCTCCTCTATGACTATAATTATCGACAAATATTTTATGTTTCTAAGTCCTTTAAAATAAATCTTTGAGGAAATAGGGTGTTCCCGAATCTTAGATTTCATTTTAAAAGTTGTTTTGAAATCATTATTTGCTTAAAGGTGTGATTTGTAGAATTTATGGTTAGCCACATCTATCAAAGCTCTTTATTGTTCAAAATTATGCTTTCAAATTCCCTTTGTTGAGAATTAAACCTCTCTTTCCAAATCATTAATGTTCATCTCATTCCAGAATCTTGTTATGACCTCTTCTTGACTCCATTGCCCAATGAACCGGATGTTTCTCCATTCTATGTATCTTTTCGGACCTTTCATGTTTTGTTGTATCAATTCAATCAACCAAACATCCAAACAAACCACGCACGTAATAACTAGTCTAAAATCAATACTCTAGCACACGATAAACCTTTGCAAGAAAATATTCGAGATATCCCTCTGCGAGAACAAGGGAGGACTAGATCCTGGGACTCTAAAGATTGGTTCGATGTTGCCTTGTCTTTTGATTTTCCAAACTATCAAAACACGGGACACCAACAAGTTGTTTGTCCTATTTTCTTATCGATCGCAGTTCATGGCCCTGGGGTTGAGGTGTCTTTCACTCACGAGCCTGCGGTTGAAGATCGAGTCTTTTGGTTCTTGTTAGTTCAATTCCTTGATTAGTTGCCTAAGTATTTCTTGATCCTTTGAGTTTTGGTTTGTTGAACGATTACTTTTGTTATGTTTGTTTGACTCTCCATCTCTTCGTTTTCCGAGCATAGATTACATTGCTCATTTTTGGGTCGTTTATAAGGCTTTCACTTTGTTGAAAGGTGCGCCATTGGTTTGAGTGCTTTTTTGTGTTTGTATTTCTTTGATTGAATCATTCAATTTATCTCTCTGATCGCAATATTCAAAACTAGTGTTTGCTTTGTTTCTTACTTGTAATTAGTGCATTGTGTGCTTCATCTCATTGAAAAAACAAAAAATTGTATCCTTTCGTTTGCATCGAGAAATGGAAAAGTATTTCACATAACTAGCGCTTGCATCCGGAAAGAGTTTTCGTTTCTTTTTTTATTGTATTATATGCATTAGGAGACTTCTTCGTATGATTTCCTTGTTTGCTACTGTCGAAACTATCTTTATCCTTCTCTTAATTAGCATTCATCGAATGGAAAATGGTGTTCTTTTGCATATAGCTTGCATTTAGGAAATTTGAGATCACAATTAGGTAAGGCCTTGAAAAGCTGAAACACTAATTCAAGATAAAATGTAAAATCAATTGAATTAACCTAAGAAAAAGCATTGGAACCTAACGCAAAAAAATTTTAGTGGGCAAGGCTAGAAACGTGTTCCGGCATATTTAAACCTAGTAGTTGTCGTTCGCCATCTAGCTTTAGACAACGCTAGTACGGAGTGTGCTCCTCGTACCATCGAGTATATAAAGGGAGACCCCATTAGGTTCAAATCCTTTATCCATGAGGAAGCGAGTACGCTCATGCTACATAGCTGCGATACACCGACCGACATTTGGGGTGACTACTGCACGCATGTTAAGTCCTTGGTAATTTCTCTTTCATTTGATCACCAAGGTGTATATGGCGGTTCACGGAAACTTGGTACACCCTCTTTCTTAGATTACCGAGTGGTCATTTTGGCCTTTTCGTGACTCTCTAAAAAGTGCAAATATCATCGAGCGCTTTTTTTTCACGCTCGTTCCAACAAAAAAGTGATATAGTCACCTTTTGCTCGTTTCTTGACTCTTAAAATGTGAAGCAACTGAGAGTTTTGTTTTAGTGTCTTAAAAAATTAAAACTGTCCACAAAATATTTCCTAGTTAGAGTTATCTTCCTTAGTGTTTTGTTCTGTGGTTGTTTCCAATGGCAATGTTTCTAGAGTTTACCAACCAAGGAATCCCCTTGAGAGGGGATACTGGTCCTCTTTCTACTTTTTGGGAATGTTGGTGCTCCTTATAGGGCAACATTGTCCCTTCCAAGGTTAGGCTTGTTGGTTTTTCTGTGTGGTTATTCTCCACCTCTGTGGTCTGAGTATTCCACCCTCTCGCTGCTGACCATTTCCTCCACGAAAAACATCATGTTGATTCTAAGTTGGACCTCTCCCCTTCTTCTCCTATTTCTTCATCATCCTCTTCTACTTCGCTGAGTGAAAGTCTAGATTCTAGTAGCTTAGGGTGGCTAAGAAGAATAAGAGAAGACGAAAAAGAATAAGTCGGATAAGCGAGAGGCTAATGTTGCGGTTATTACACCTTCCCACTGATAAACCATCCAACCTTCCACAGAAAGTCAAATTCCCCTTCATCTTGTGCAAAGGTGACCATCTTCTTTCGAGATTTCACTGGCATTCCCAAGGTACTTGAAGCATGGTCCAACGATCGTCACGTCGTTGCCTTTGGCTTCTAGAAGTCATATTGGTGGCACATATTCAAATAGTAATGATAAGACTCATAAGAAACGGGGTGAGATTACCAATCCACTGTAATTTGTGTGAAGTGCATCATCCCATTCACCTTTGTCAGTACATGGATGAAGCCACGAGAGTGTTGGACAACCTTACCCCATTCTGCACACCTTCTAGTTTGATTTGCCAAAAGCTTTCCTTGAGTCCTTTTCTAGTTGATTTGATGATCGGTGAGAGTCATCTCTTGGTCGATCCCATTCCATCGAAATTCAATTTCATGAATCCATTCCCAGACCAACCATTGGTCGTGGAATCGATCGATACTGAGTCACGCCCATGGTTCATCGGTCTTTTCGTCAGAAGTGGATCTCATCCCCCCTCATGTGATTCAGAAGTTGCTCCTCCTTCTCCCATGTTGGAGGTCCAGGAGGATCCTCCTCTTGCTCCGATAGCATCGAGGGGATGACCATCTCGGTTCAATGGTACCCCCTCCCAGTAGTTTGGTTGCTTCCTTCGATTGGAGTCGATTTGTGGGATGCTTGCCTTCCTTCTTATGTGCCTTTTGAGATCACGGTAGTGGGCCTTTGATGTGGCCATACCAGCCACAATTATAGATGAAGGCACGTACGTAGTATTCTATCTTCGAATACTTAGCAAGATTTTGGTTCTCCTTTGCTTGTGCACATTACACGAGAATCTCGTTGGCATTTAGCAGAAGAACCGGTCAACTATTAGGGATCCTTCGAAGTTTCCTATTACTTTGGGAAGGAAAACCGTCTATATAGACGTGATGGTTGTTCTAGGCCCCTTGGATTTCAATTTACTCTTGGGGCGCGATTATGCTGTATGCTGTGGGCATGCTTGTCTCTTCCCTCTTTCATGTGTGCATGTTTTCCACTTGAAGGGCGGATCGTGACCATTGATGAGATTTCATTCTTTGATCCAGAAAGTGGCAACTAGCCACCATCATCTACTGCCATATTTTTATCAGAACGGTTGTGTCTTCCACTGCACGGGTTAATTGTGTGGCCACTTTTTCAGTGCCCACTCATCTAGTGATAATACCAGCAGTACCATTTATTGGCGGCATTCGATCACAACTTCCAAGATATTGTTCTCCCATCAAATGAGAACCTCTTGGAATCCATGACCTCTTATTCGTTATGGTAAAAAAGGTCATCGGAGCACGGTTCATTTTCTTATGTCAAGCTCCTTAAAAAATGAAACAAGATCATTGGAAGCGAGTTCATTTCTTGTGTCAAACTCCTTAAAAAATGAAACAACGTCATCGGAAGCGAGTTTGTTTTCTTGTGTCAAGCTCCTTAAAAAAATGAAACAAGCTCTTTGGGCGAGTTCTTTTTTCTTGTGTCAAGCTCTTTAAAAAATGAAACAAGGTCATTGGAGCGAGTTCCTTGTCTTTTTTCAAGCTCCTTAAAAAATGAAACAAGCTCTTCGGAGCGAGAGTTCGTTTTCTTGTGTCAAGTGTTGAAAATGCAACAAGATGATGGAGCTTAGTGAAATGAAGTCGCCTTCACTAAGTGGGCACAGAGGTATTTTTGGCGCAAAGTCTATTTTTAGACTATGTCTATTTTTAGACATATGGATCATGGTCTATGAGTTGCGGGATGCTATTTATGGATGATTGGTCGAGTTGGTAAAAAATAGATGGACCTCTATTTTTTAGACATTGGGCGGTTTCTATTTTTTTAGGCTATAGCTAAAAATAGAACGATCAAATATTATTAACCCTTAATAATATTTAGACTATAAACATTATCTTATCCTCTTGGAGCACTTTAGTTTGATGCTTGGATGTGGCACATGCGGTGACGGAAAGAATTACGCTATTCCTAGGGGTTAGTTGAGCTATTGCATGGTTGACTTGATTAGAACTCATGTGGCAAAGTTTGGTGGAGTTGATGAGACAGATTGGTGGAGTTGTGTTACTCATTTAACTTAGTTGAACTAGTTGTAGTTTAGTCTAGCGGCAAATACACTAGTGATGAGTGGTGTGAATTAATTATTAATTAATTCACTAATTATTAACTCATAAAATCAACTAAAGAACACATCGAGTTAAGCTACAGATGCATGGACGAGTTCGGTGGAGACCGAGTGTTAGAGGTGGGTGAAAGGGTGAGTGTGACTATCGGTTGTGACCATGATTGTGCATGATATTTGCACACACATTGATGGATATTGCCAATGAGGATTGCGCGAGTTGGAGCTAGTGGGATTTGAACTTGGATCTCATCATTAATCAACTTAGATTGTGCGATGAGAGTAGTGGCAGGACTTGTGGAGGAGATTTGAACTGTGAGCATGTTCACTTTCCATACTAGTTTGTGTGTAGCATGTGAGATAGTGCTTGAGAGTTTGTGAGAGCTTTGTGCTATGTATTGTTACATGTTCTCTATCATTACAATATACTGAGATAGTTAGCGGGTTTTCAGCTATTGCTTTCCCCATTACATCTTGTGTTGATATGTGTGCTTGATTATGTTTTAATGTGCACATACGTATTTCTATTTCCGCATATTGATGATCAATTGTAGAAGAGGTTATGTATTATGCATGAAGCTTAAATAGTGTGTAATCAAGATAATCTCGGTGAATAATTCAGCTATTATTCAAATTTCTACATCAAGCTCCTTAAAAAAATGAAACAAGCTCTTAGAGGATAGTTTGTCTTCTATGTCAACCTCGTTAAAAAATTAAGTAGCTCACGATGATAGTTATTTTAATGTGTCAACCTCATTAAAACAATGAAACACGTTCTGTTCAATTCGAGTCTTTGATACGATCTTGTAAGATCCCGATCGAGTCTTTCTACGATCTCGTCATTTGAACCTTCACTCCATCTGCTTTTCATTCATTATAGGCGGGATTTGAAGCTTGGAGGGCATGTACCTCGAATTGAGTCACCATCTTGGGGGTATGCCCAGCTTTTTCCACTGTTTTTCAAGCATAGTTTATCTTTGTTTCAAGCTTGTGTAAAAATGAAACAAATCTCAAGCATAGTTTATCTTTGTTTTCAAGCTTGTGTAAAAATGAACCCGAGTCCCAAAGCGAGTTTTTCTTGATTTCAAGCTTTTGTAAAAAATGAAACCATTCTTGTTTTACCTCTTGTGATTTCCATTTTATCATCCTTTTTTTCTAGATGAACCTTGGTTTTCTCCTTCCATCGCCACCATGCGGTTGGCTGATCATACGCTTTCACTTGATTTTTTTACCCATTCTGAGGAGCAGCTGCAATGATTGGTCTTGTTAGCGAGCCTCTTGACTTTTATCTTGTTACGACGGTTCCACTGTTACTTTGGAACCAATTGCTACCCTTAATACCACTCGTTCCTCCAAGAGGATTCATCTTTCGGCTCTTTTCGACTCTCTAAAACTAAAAAGTTTGATGAGACTCTTGTCATTTTGAACTCGTTAAATGGGCTGAGAAACAATATCTACCCATTATATGTTTACCTCTTTTTTTGGGCTGGGATAGATTATTTATGAAAAAGGAATACCTTAGCCTATCGCGACTAAGAGGTTATTTCGGATATTGTTTTCTACCTTTTCGGATCGAGGGACTATTTATGAAAAGGGACATCTTTGGAGTTTTCTCTTTTTCGCTTCTTTTCAAAAATCTCTAAACATGAAAATATGCCTAGTTCTCCCTTTGTCGGACTCGTTAAACCATGATGACATCGGAAATCATCACCATGGCGTTAGCTTGAGTTCCTCCTTCCTAGGGCTCGTAAAATGTACTAGGTTGGATTTGTCCCAGAAGGAAAAACTTATATTACAAGCATATGATATCCCCTTCAAGCTTGTTTTTAAAAAAATAATTGGGGTACTTGCCGAGAAATGGTGGAGGGAAATGGAACCGAGTCTTTAGTTGTGTTGGAAGTATGTCGCTCTTGAGCGGGACACTTGTACTGCATTTATGTCGGGTTGGGGATATCTCATTTCGTCATTTTTTGCCTCCATGGGTTTGGGTAATCTATTTTGACCTCTCATCTGCTCTTTGCCTGCGTCATCATGACCTCGGATCCACTTAATGTAAAAATGCTTGCCAAATCCAAAGTCGTGTCAGCGATATGTTCAAGAAAGTTTTTCCTCTGTAGTTTTCAACCTCGCTACGATTCTGCTGTTGGTCTGATTCATTATCAATATGTTCCTCTGTCTCATGTCGATGATGTAGGAAACATTATGGCCCTCCTTTGACCGGATCGCTTCTGTCGACTTCGGCTCATTATCTTGGAAGTTGGTGCTAGAGACTCCCTACCGGTACCTTAGAGCTTGCATGCCTCAATGGAAGGTTCTTGTCATTCGATGATAGGTCCACATCATTGGCCTTCGATTGAGTGATTACGTGGGTGTTAGATGCCGGATCATTGTTCATATTCCGTGGATTGTGCTGTTGTACCTTGAGAGCCATTGTCATTATCGGTGGTTTCTCTCATGCTTGTTAACAACTTTTATCATTGGGTGAGTAATCGGGTGATTTTCTTGCATGTTCGACTTTAGCTCACATATTCGCATGCTTGAATTTGTACTTGTTCGGGTCGAGATGGAGCACGAGACCTTGGGTTTTTCGATAAGATCCAGGCTACGGGATATTATGGTTTATCATGACTTTATGCATGACTCTTTTGATTGGATGGTTGTGACCATACATGAGTCTATTGTTGATCCTTAATATTGGATGGTTGTGTCCATACATCGGATCTCCCGTTCATATATGTACTCTGTATGGATGGTTGCGCCCATGCCACATGTTTATGTATTAGAGATATCATTTGTATTTGTAATTGCGAGGTCTTTTGATAGCGGTGTTTGGTTTGAATGCGTTCTGCGTAAAGCATTTCACCCCTCCCTCTCTCTTGGACCTCATGCTTTAGGGGGAATACAGTTACATAGCATTTTGTCACATTTGTCACTACGAATTCACATCTGCACATTGGAGGCTCATTTCTATGCCAAAAATAAAGTGTCATGCCTTGCACGAAGATCATCATTGCATCCCTTGCCATGAGGACAACATTCCTTACGTTGACAATTTCTGAAAGCAGGACCATCGGAAACACATGTTTTTGCCTTGGCGCTAGTAGACTATTATTCCCTCGCGTCGATTGGGAAATTAACAACGGGCCGCAGTGCTAACTTTGTTTCACGGAATTTTTTTAAAAATAGGCGAAGTTTCCATCGTAACAACCTCGATGGCGAGTCATGCAGAGTGGTTCAACTAAATAACAACGACCTCCCTCCTTTATCCTCTTATTTCCACCTTTTTGGGGAAACCTCCCAAGGGATAAGGCCTCCATCCCACTATTTTAGGGATCCCAACCTCCTCCTCTCCCTCTATAAATAAATCCATCTTCCATTGATGAGCTAGCTAAACATATCATAGCTAAAGCTGAACATATTATAGCTGAAACGGCGAAGATATTCCTGTACATTTTTTTAGAAAAGATAGAACGAAAGAGACCCTCATTGAGAGGGCTTAGACTTGTGTCTTCATCCGAAATCTGAATTCCTCGACGATTCATCGAGACGCAGCTTCGACTAAACCCCGGCTGAAGGAGGCTATGACGTTAAGGCTCTGTTGTAACACTTTCTTCTATTAATACATATACATGACTATTTTCTGGTTCCCATGTTGCGTAAATGTGTTTTATTTGATGCAATATGCTTAACCCTCCATGAGATCATTGTTTCACATGCTACTCTTGTTTTTACGATCTTTGTGCGGGTATCCAAACATCATATTGGAAGGATCGTGACCCTGTTAAGACGAGAGATTAAGAGGCCACCACATCATCCACGACAACATCATTGGACTCTAGGTAGGTCAATCTACCTTGTTCCTTTTCATTCATTAATTAGGAACCTACACTTTAGCTTGTCCCTTTATTACCGGACCCAATCGAGGGCTAGAGGGATCATCTTTGTATGCATAGAGGATTTACACGCTTAAAAAACCCTAGATGTGGATATAAAGGATAAAGTAATTGTTTGTAGCTTAATTTTTCGAATTGTCACGAGATATGAAGAAACCAACCTTTCCATTTTTTAATCTTACTAACCCACGTGGCTCTGCAGACAACCAAAAATACATTTCCTAAGATACGATCAATAGGAATGTCAACAACATCAAATTTAAGCTTTATACAATATTCCTTAAAGCGAGATGGAAACTTGAGGAACTTCATATAAAAAATCTTTGTTTCCCAACCCAATTAATTGTCTAAAGGCTTTTACACGATATTTTACGGGAATTACTTTTTGAATTTACTATATTGACATACTGCTCCTGAGTCAATAAGGGTTTTTCAAGAAAACATTTCACCATTTATACCGATATCCAACATAACATGGTGTTGTTGATATTGGATAGTCATGACCTACATATTTCTAAAACCAACAAAGTCATCTCTTTTCCCTTCAACGATTTCTATATTTGGATTGCTAAAAAATTCTTCATCTTGAGGTGCTTTTCCTTTTTCTAGTTCGAGAGACTTTCGTTTTTAAGGAGGAGATCTCTTTTTTGAGATTATGAATCTCTTGGCTGATTTATCCTAATGTTAAATATCTGAATTTAGTTTGTTGTTGACTTCTGCGGAAAGATGTTGTATTCGTCAAATGAGGCATCGATAAATAATGCCTTAGATTACATTTTTAGACCGGTTCAAAGCTACTACTTTCTGATTTTTATACCTAGTATTTAGAAAGTTTCAAGTAACTTTTCTTTCATTTCTCCTTACGCTAGCACTTTCTGATATTGGCAAGTAATTTTTCTTCTTCATCATTTATAGTTTGTGCCATGATTACTTTTTCTTTTTGTTTCTTTTTAGAAATAAAGTCTTCTTTATACGAGGAGCCTTTTGATTCGATGTCTCGAACCACAATGGCAATCATATGAATTAGTGAAATTGCATTCATTCATATGCATATTCAATTCTTCTTGAGAATATTCTAAGGAAGAACTTTCTAAAGATTACGAGGTAGATTAAAGTTGTTGTTGTTGTATTTGTTCCCTGTGTGGGAAGCTTGGGTAGTTTTCTAACTTATGGTTCTTGGAACCACACTTGAAACTGTGATTGACACCATACTTTCGGTTTTTCTTGCTCTTTTCTTCTTTGCTTCTTCAAAAGACTTTTTTCTTCTATTCCTTTTAGATTCTTAGCATGAGGGCGGCGATTTGAAAGTATGTCCTTGTTGGCCAAAGAGCCAACAATTCAATTTATTCCATGATCTCTTTTTTTGTGTTTCTATATGAATATCATTAGGTTGATAATAGTGTGTCTTTGGAACATACTTGTAGTACCCTTTTAGGGCCCTTTCTTTTTCCTTTGTGGATATTCTCGTATACTTGTCTTTTTTTCTTTCTTGGCCTTCTTTTTAGTTTTTCTACTTTTCACTATGGGGTCATCTATGGATAGGGCCATATTTTCTACGAGATAGATTTGTTGTACGCGCGGTATGGATAATTTTTACGGTGATTTTTTTCACTTTCATGCTTGCACATAGTCCTACAAGGACTCTAGTTATAATGCTATAAATTTCTCCTCAAGTACAAGATTCAAAAGGCATTTGGAAAGAATCTTGTTGTACGAAGGTAATCAACAAATTTTGAAGGCAAAGCTACCAAATAGACCTATTTCCATAAGATGTTTTTTCTATCCTTGAATTCATATATTCTTTGAATCCAATCCCTATGAAAGTCTTCATCTTGGGAAATTTTATAGCATTTAAGTTTCATGAGAATCATCTCATGCTTATTTGCAAGTTCAACTTCTCCTCCACACGAATGTTCTAAAATAAATGAAGTCAATGCTCCAATCATATTACTTTGTGGGCTCCCATACGATTTATGGATAATATCTCCCCCTTCATCTTTAAAATTTCATTTCACATTTTTGTCACCAATCTTTGGTGATGAGTCCATTTCCCACCATATCAATAATGTTCCGATAAAACATTGAATGATAGATTTACGAGCTTCAACTTCATTTTCCCTTTGAGGCGCATAATTTTGTATTATGTGAACATTAAATATATCATTTGCCTTATTTGTCCAACACTCGGGTTATCTATATTTCATTCTCTTTGCGATTTAGGATGGAAATTATGTGTTTCGGGGAGTTTACCTTTCCCACTAAGATCGGGTGTAGGATACCAGGTATATTGGATCTCAAGAGGCTCATAGATGGAGAATAGATGTGGTTCTAAGCTTTCTAGTTTTTTTGATTCTTTAAACAGAGAGGAGAGGGTTATGGGCTCGGATTCTTCTTTTGTTGTTTCTTTTGGAAAAAGGAAGGAAATTTATTAACAACCTTGACGGGATGTTGGATATTTATAGATATTTTAAAGAGAGAAGAAATAGGAATGTGCTTATATTTTGGGGCTATATGCATTTTGTCAAATTTTTTAGAGCAGGTTCTTCAATAAGCTCTTGAGTAGACTATATCCCTATATCCATATTCCTTTCAACATTTTCAATTTTTGTCGAGAGATTCTCTAACAAAACCTTTTAACAGCTTTGTACTAGAATAATTGACATCATTCATTGATCTATTAGTACTTTTTACGAGAGACTTGTAAACCATCAAAACTTTCTTTTATTTACGTGGAATTTGTGCAACTTATTTCTAACCCCTTGGTATTGTTGTATTGGTCCAATTTATCTATTCATTGACCTTTTTTATCCTACCATCAATGCCAAGAGCATGATCATCTTTTAGGACTAAATGGGTAGCTTTAGCAATGTTTTGAGCTTCTCCTAAAAGGATTCCTTTGTAAGGTGGAAAAGTGGTAGGAGTTTCAAGTTTACTTCCATCTGTAGCGAGTCCAAGAATGTTTTGTTGAAGATGATTCGATGTACTGCCATATGCACATCTTTGGATTCTATCTTCTTTTTTCCATTCATAAAAAATATAACCAAATATTTTTTATTTTCCATATAGGCTTTCCATTCTTGTGATATCTCGACCTTCTCATGATTGGGAGTGCTAAGTCCAAATATTTCGAGACATAGGGTGTGTATAAAAATCCCAATTTAACATATTTTTGATCCATTGAGTATCAATCTTATATTGCTCACATCCTTCCATTATTGAAAAGGATTTGTACATCTAATGTTTGGAAGGCTTCTTACGATTATACGGAACAAAGTTCTTAAATATGGATTTGAGGAATTAGATCATCCATTTGTTCTAAATATCCTAGACCATATCTAGGCATACCAGGAGGACACACTTTACCCAACATTTCTTTAAGGCGAGGGTCCTTATTTTCCAAGGAAGGAAGTTCATGGTCATCATTACATGGTCGAGAATCATGTGGAAATGGAATATCGGAACACTTTGGATTTGGACAAGGATTTACGGAAGTTGTGGGAGGAGATTCTCCGTCCTGGGATGATGATTTACAAAGCAAGTAACATACGGTTCATTGCGATTAGTACTCAAATCTATAACTCAATAGAAACAAAAAAACTCTAGAAGGTTTCTTACGAGACTGACTTGAAGTCGAAGAACAAGTTGAAGAAAATCCATTAAGAGATATGTTTGCATCATCCTCTAAAAAAGATTATAAACTCTGCATAACTTGAATATTTAGAGAGTCGACTGCACCCAAATGGTGTTTTCCAAGTATAGACTCATCGGAATTATATTATGATTTGTTAATGCTCCACCTTAAAGCATTAACTAGAATATATATTAAAGAAAGCATAATCCGATTCAAGAAAATTCGATTTTGTACAAAAAATTTCTCTCGCTTGATACTAAGAAACTTAAAAGTGAATCTAAGTGTACGAAGACTAAATATCTACATTTGGGATGCATAAGAATAGGGATTAATGCCCTAACTCACGAGGCTCTGAATAATTTTGTGCTTGATACGGTCGGGATATATGACTCATAATAAGTATTCGATTCCTTAATAGGAGGGATGGTTGCTTCATTATCTAATGGACAGATTTATTTTGATTGCTACCCAAACTTTTTCTGTCTACACATTTGATGAGCATATCAAAGATATTATCGCAACTCGGATCCAAACAACTAGATTTGATATGAAGAAGAAATGAAATAATATTTCTATCCAAACTCGTGGTTGTTTCAGAGCACACCAATACTCTCTATCTTGTCGTCCTCCATGCTCCCGGTAGAGAATCAAAATCCAATGTATTTGTTCTAGCGATGCATAAAAGAAAAAAATTAAAACATCATATTATCAAGTGGGAAGACTTAAGTTTCCCAGAAAATTGGGTATTTGATAATAAAAAACCCCTAGAAATGCGAGAGAATTACTTGTTGATATCGAGGAAGGACCTTCATTTGCTATAGTGTCCTTTCCTAGAAGATCTACCATAGATTGGAGAAGACTAGACATAGCCTACAAAGCTTTACCTATGTATATAGATCTGCAATATTTTGATACTACTAGTTCTCTTACATCATCTCGTAAATTGCCACCATATCAATTTATTTCAATATGCCCAGATAGTGAATTTTGCCTCTTTACAAGTCATATATCCAAGTCTGCAATAAGAAATTCAATCTCGATGAGTCTTTCGATTCTTTCAAACATAAAAATCATCACCATGGGATAGGAGAATCTCCTCCCACAAATTCTGTGAATCCTTGTCCAAATCCATAGTGTTTCGATATTCCATTTCCATGTGATTCTGACCATGTAATGATGATCCATGAACTTCATTTCTTGGAAAATGAGGACCCTCGCCTTAAGGAAATGTTTGGTAAAATGTGTCCTCCTGGTATGCATAGATATGGTCTAGGATATTTAGAACAAATGGATGATATAATTCCTCAATCCATATTTAATAAATTTGTTCCAGATGATTGTAAGAAGCCTTCCAAACTTCGAGATGTACAAATTCTTTTTCAATAATGGAAGGATGTGAGAAATATAAGATTGATACTCAATGGATTAAAAATATGTTAAATTGGGATTTGTATACACACCCCATGGTGTCAATCACATGTTTCAAGTGTGGTTCCAAGAACCATAAGTCGAAAAAGCGCCCAAGCTTCCCACACGAGGGAACAAATACAACAACAAAAACTCCCTGCTCTACCTCAAAATCCTTAGAAAGTTCTTCCTCGAGAATATTCGAAGAAGAATTGAATATGCATATGAATAAATGCAATTACAGCTGATTCAAATGATTGCCACTGTGATTTAGATACTAAATCGGGAAAGCTCCTCCGATGAGGAAGACTTTGTTTACGAAAATAAACAAAAATAAAAAAGTTCTCATGGCACAAAACGATAAATGATTAAGAAGAAAAATTGCTTGCCAATATAAGAGCGCTAGCGAAGGAGAAATGAAAGAAAATTTACTTAAAACTTTCTAAATATTATGCATAAAAAATCAAGAAAGTAGTAGCGAGAATTGTTTCAAAAACATAATTTAAGGCATTATTTATTGATGCCTCATTTTGAAAGAAATACAAGAGCCTTCCGGGAGAAGTTAAAAAAAATCTAAAGTCGGATATTTAACATTAGGAGAAATCAGCCAAGAGATTCATAATCTCGAAAAAGAGATCTCCTCCTTAAAAACGAAAGTCTATGAATTAGAAAAGGTAAAGCACACGAAGATGAAGAATTTTTTAGCAATCCAAATATAGAGATCTTTGAAGGAAAAAGAGATGAATCTATTGGTTTTAGAGATATGTGGGTCATGACTATCCAATATCAACAACACCATGTTATGTTGGATATCTCGTATAAATGGTGAAATGTTTTCCTTATAAACCCTTATTGACTTAGGAGCGAGATACCAATATATTAAATTCAAAAGTAATTCTTGCAAAAATATTGGGTAAAGCTTTTAGATAGGTAATTGGGTTGGGAAACAAATATTTGTTATATGAAGTTCCTCGAGCTTCCATCCGCTTCAAGGAATATTGTTTAAAGTTGAAATTTGTTGTAGCTGACATTCCTATTGTTTGTATCTTAGGAAATGTATTTTTGGTTGTTGTAGAGCCACATGGATCGGTCAGATTAAAAAAATGGAAAGGTTGGTTTCTTCATATACTGTGCCAAATTTGAAAGGTAAGCTATGAACAATTACTTTACCCTTTATATCCACACCCAGGGGTATCCACTATGGTACAAGAAATGCAACAAATTGAAAAAAGAAAAAAAATAAACTAGAAGAGCTTAAGGAGCTAAAAACCACCATGAAAATACGAGACTACCTTCAAACTCCTATAATCAAGCAAAGAATCTCAACCACGAGATTACAAATAGAAAAGAGAATGTTGTGTTGAAGAACCTAATGCCTTTTGGCATATAAAACATCATAGTGTGGAATTGCCATATATAGAATATTATGAAGGAAAACCATGTAAAAGTAGAGAAATTCCAATGAACAAAGAATACGAGAGATCTGTGTCAAAAGGAAATAATAAGCCTATTAGAAAGGGGATTCATCGAGGAATCCCAAAGCAACCCTTAGGGCTCGTTATGGATTCTATGTCAATAAACATTCGAAACGAGATAAGGGGAGTTCCAAGACTAGTTATAAACTACGAGACCCTTAAACTTTGTCCTTGCGGATGACACTTATCCTATTCCCCATAAGGGGAAATCTCATAGCAAGAATATCATGGGCTAAGGTGTTTTCTAAATTTGATATGAAATACGGGTTACGCGAGTTGCAATAAAAGAAGCGAGATAAATTCAAAACAACTTTCGAGTATCCCAGGTAGGACACTATGAATGGAATGTGATGCCTTTTGGGCTCAAGCATGCTCCCTCCAAATTCCGAGGAAGGTCGTGGATACCATATTTAAACCTTATTTTGATTGGCTACTTGGTTTATATTGATGATGTGTTGATCTTCTCCAAAAATGTACATGAACATTTTAAACATGTTCAAAGGTTTGTTCAACTTGTCAAACACTATGGCATGGTACTTGGTAAGAAAAAAGATTGAACTCTTTCAAAAAAAGTATCAAATTTTTGGGACACACAATCAAAGATGGGAAGATCACTCTACAAAATCATGCTTTGGAATTTGCTTTGACAAATTCCTAGATGTCATTACTCACAAAACCCAATTGCGAGAGATTTTTGGGTTGTTTGAATTATGTAAGTAGTTTTTATAAAGATTGTGCCAAGGACAAGATATTACTCAATCAAAGACTACAAAAACATCCACAACCATGGTCCCCTGCACATACGGAAGTAGTCGGAAGAATAAAAAGTAAGGTAAAAATTCTCCCTATACTTCATATTGCTTTGATGAAGATTCTTTTAAAATTGTTGAAACGAGATGACAACGACATAGGATGGGGAGGAATAGTAAAGCAAAGAAAGGAAGGAGAAGATAAAATCACCCGGTTCGTCTCGGGAACACGGAGCCCATCTAAGAAGAACTATTCTACTATAGAGAAAGAAGTCAAAGCGAGCATGGAAGTGCAATGACAAATTTGATGTCCACCTAATTCATAAAAAGTTTCTTTTAAGGACTAATGCTACGCACTAAAAAAGGCCACGAGAAAAGACACAAAGAAACTAGGTGAAGCTAATTTTGAAAGGTGGCGAGCTCTATTTGCAAATTTCAGCTTTGATGTTGAACATAATAAAGGAGAAAAGAATTGTTTGCTCGACATTTTATGTAGAGAATACCTAACTCGAGTGAGACACTTTGTCATGGTGATAGTAATAGAATGGGATCCTTCCCAACAAACAAAAACTTTGAGGAGTATTCATGAAGAATAGAATTGGAAAGAATACTACGATGAATTGGAAACCCATATGGCAATTAAGAAATACAAAGGTATTAGATGCAAATTTACAATCTCATTCGGACATACAACATTTAGTACCGAGAAAGAAAAATCTATCGCAATGGGAGTAAATGGATACACGATATGAAGTATCAAATAATTGTGTTATCTACACATTTGGCTTAAGAGTATTTAAGTATATATTTTCATGATATAAATATGATTTGGACAGGAAGGAAGTAACCAAATGAATATTTTCCATAAGTATTTTGCCATAAATAGGACTAGTTGGCCGAAATGGTATGATATGCACGAAATGTGGCCATAAGATGATCCATCTTTTATTTTCCCAGATACCATATATAACTGCGACTACAAAAAGTTATGGTGGGACATCATGAATTTAGATGGAAAAGAAGAAGTTTATTATACCAGGGGTCAAGTTTGGAGCAACATGGACTACGCAGAGACAAAGGCAATGTGAATGGCTTCAACAATGGTGGAATGATTATGGATTGAATAAAAAAATCTATGGACCCTTTATTCTTCCGATCTAATTTTCAAATTGAATGTGAGATTTGTGGATTTTTAATCGAATGTTGGCACAGATCCCTGTAAAAATGTTGGAGATTTAAATAATTACCCGGATAGCCAAATTCTTGGTTACTTCATGAAGATGCATCATGAATTGTTATTAATGACCAAGATAAAACATCGATCATCCTAAGAAAACCAATGATCGTGAAAAGAATATATACCAAAGCTTGGGACTCATTCAGATATTCCAAAATAAGATTTCCAAGGACCACACCTTTGGGATAATAATTATGGTTCTAGTGGGCTTATCAGTAAAGTATCCACTGTGTAATAATGATGTCTAGTCACTAGACTATAGGTGACCGGTTTTCTCGTGGGCTTTTATGTTTAAAAGTATCCACAATGTAAATATTTCAAAAGATTCCAATCTTCTATAGTTTAAAGTTTTTCTACGGTATAAATTTTTTTCGTGGGATTTGTTCAAATCATCCATCGTGTAATTATGTACGAAAATTCCTTTCGGTCATGACACTCGGAGCACTTCTTTGACTTTTGGTGGGATTTGACCCATATCTCAATGGGCTGGTGAAAGATAGTACTCAATTTGTCTATCAGTTGTCGGATGCTTGTCCCCTCAATCTCCTATATAAGGAGAGAGTTAGGCTCATTTTGGACATTTAGAGTTGGAGTCTTGATTTTGAGTACGAGAAAGAATTTCTTGCTTCCATCTCTTTAGAGTTTGAATGCGAGAAGCCTATGCATCGAGTGAGAGCTTTGGTGAGAACTTAAAGTGGCAGATTCGTAGGGTTTGTGTTTTTCAAGCATGTTTTGTAAGAAGTTCAAGTTACGAGACGAGACTGTGAAATGCCGAGCGACCTTTAGATAGCTTCTTGTTTTCCAAGTCGCAAGATTTGATAAATGTATCGAACAATCTATCTCTAGGAAAGAGCTATTGAATTTCTATTCAGTAAAGATTTCATAAATTAAATAAGTATCCATTTACGAGTTGTGCATTTATTTGAGTACATTTTTATTTTTTTCCGCCTATGTTAAAATTGTCCTGTTGAGGGAGTATATATGAGACAAGAGGTTCACTTGAGGTTCATCGGAGGTTCACCAAGGTCCGAGGAACACTAGTCCGATTAAAGGCGAGAGGCCATGTGAAAGTCCGAGAGGTTTGTGTATGGGTTAGTGTATTACTCACAAAAAAAGAGACTCAATAAGGTCGAATCGTCAAGAGCAAGCTTCGTGTTGAAGCCCCTGCGCCGAATTGGTATCGAGAGCGATGCATCAGGTTCATTGCGGTTAGTACTCAAATCTATAACTCAATAGAAATGGAAAACTCTAGAAGATTAGTTTCTTATAGAGAGCTTGAAAGCCGAAGAACAAGTTGAAGAAAATACATTAAGAGATATGTTTGCATCATCCTCTAAAAATATTATAAACTCTGTAGAACTTGAATATTTAGAGAGATAGCCTACACCCAAATGGTGTTTGGCATGTATAGAGAGTGTAAGGATTAAATGCCTTTTACCTTATCTACTTCATTTTACTTGTTGAAGAAAATATATAAATATTTAGATTGAAAAGAAAAGGGTGTTCATTTTTTTTATAATTTCTAATAAAAATAATTTTTCAAGAAAGTATTTATGGGGTTACACTAGGGAAATTTATGTCATTATTTAGATTTTGTAGTTCATTAAATTCAAGAGATGATTTATACAATGCCATTGAATTAATAGAGCTATTACTTCACAAATATTATAGCCCGTTATAACAAAAGTAAAAGCCCGCGAAACAATTAAATCAAAAGTTTTGTACTCTCACTTTTATCAAAAACAATAGGGACATTCATGAATAACCCTATCAATAATGAACCCTCTTCATTTTCACATGTTATGAATAACCCTATCAATAATGAACCCCTTCATTTTCACATGTTGAGAGGTTAAAGACCACCCTCCCATTTCACATTAAATGTTAATAGTCTATCTTTTAATAAAGAATAAAAATAATGTGGATGATATAATAGTAATTAATAATGCAGTGAATTGAAAATAGCTCTTACCCTAATTATATAGTTAAAAAGTGAAATATTTCAACCAATAATATTTGAGATAAATGAATTTAAATTTCATTTAAAATATAAAATTCTTTTTGATAATATTAAAATTTACCTACACTGATTTATTTAATAAAAAAATTTAAAAATTTTAATAAAAAAAGACTTGTAGCAAGTCATCCAACCACAAGTATAATAAAATGTTATTTCAAGTTTGAAATAATTTATTTATCAATAAAATGTTATTATCAGTTTCAACACTTCTGGAAATATAATTCAGTCCCCAAACGTTCATTATCGTACCAAAAAAAAATATTTACAAAACAATCCACCTCAACCAACCAAAAATAAAATGAAATGAAATTATATGCACATTCACAAAACAATGCACTGCAACGTACAAGTTGGAGCATCAAGCGAAACTGATTTAAATTCATTCAGATTTCCTGCTGCAACTTTCCATGAAAATTGACAGCTAAATCTTCCCAATCCCTGCGCTCATCATCTCTTTAAACTCAAAATAATTGACCATCCAATCGCCATCTTTATCAACTTTTTGTATCATCTTCTTGAAATCCCCAATCGCTAGGCCTTCTTTGAGATCCAGCGACCTTAGCACCGATTGGAGCTCTTCTACCGTTATCGAATCGTCTCCATTCCCGTCAAAAACGCTGAACACCTAAGCCAGATCCCCTTCTCCATCCATATGATCCGTCATCGCTTCTTTTCTTCACCTCCTTTACCACGCAACCATTCATACAACGTCACGAACTCGTCAAAATCCACATACCCGTCGCCATTGACGTCGACGGTTCGAATCGTGTGGAGCAATTCTTCTTCGCTTGAGCTTTTCAAAAGACTCTTTCATCTCCTGTTCGCTGATTAGCCCGTCGCTGATCTTATCAAAGGTCGAGAAAACCCTCCTGAGCTCCTCTCTGCCGACGGCATTATCCAAAACACTATTGATTTTATTATCCACAATTAAAGCTTTTTCAGAAGCTTTGATGTCGAAACAGGGCTTAAATTTATTCGGGAAAACATATCGAAACAACGAAGTGAAAAGCCAGTAGAGAAAAATGGTTCTTAGTATCAAGCTTACGATGCTTTGATCCGCTGGAAAGCCAAGACACCATCTAATTTCACGAGATTAAAAAATAGTTTATGGGATTATTAGTTTCTTTGTTTTTGCCCTCTAATTCAATCATTTTCTTACTCAAATTGATGATGAGCTGACCCAACCTTCTAACCAAGCTTTTCTTCCCAAGCTGTCTAACTGAGCAATAAGAACCTTTTCTCTCCACTGAATGCTAGCTCCAATGTATTCTTTTTGTTGGAGATCACAAGTGGGGGTTGAATTCCTGAACACAATACTTTTTTCTTTCTACCCAACTCTTTTCCCATATACCCTTGGGAACTTTTCCAGCACAAAAATTCTTTAACTCTTTGCTCAATTCTACCTCCTCGCATTTGCTCAATTCTTTTTAGATACCTTATAAACGCACCATCACAATTGCTTCTATGGGGGCTGCCCTTGTTTCACTCAACATTATCTCATAGGAACCAAACTTTTTTATTTTGAACTTGCTTATGATCAAGCATTTTTTGAATTTTTTTCAATTTGTTTCCATTTTTTAAACAGAGATGTTGCTAGCCCACAATTCACACCCATATAATAGCATTAAACAAACTATAATCCAAAAAGTAATTTGATCGTGTTCCAATCCCATAACTCTCTACATCTATTTAAAACAATGACCGCTCATCAGCATCAAGTTCACGCACAATGAAGAAAATAAAATGATTTAATTGGAGTGAGTGGTGCGGGAATCAGTGGTACGACGTGTGGTTTACCGAAAAAAAAGACGGCAGATAAAACGTCAAATTCGTGGTAAGAGGTGGGCCCTGTCAATTCCGGTTAATCTATAACGGTTAATTGGAGTGAGTGGTGCGGGAATCAGTGGTTGGACGTGTGGTTTACCGAAACAAGACGCGTTGAGAATTCTTGATCCACGCGAAGACGGCAGATAAAACGTCAAATTCGTGGGAAGAGGTGGGCCCTGTCATTCCGGTTAATCTATAACGGTTTTTGTTTTTTCAATCAACAATCCATAACGACTTATCTAAGGAATTAAAAGTTCTTACTCTTATTTATTTGGTGAGTGAGAGCGACTTGCACAGAAAGAGACAATTAATAAAAATAAAAATAGTTTTATTTTAAACAATTTTTAAAAATGAAAATAATTTTATTTAAAAAATAATTTTAAATTAAAATAATAGTTATTTGATGAAATATGTAATGGTTTTTGAAGTTGAAAAATTTATTGATACATAATATTCCTGTAATGAATTTAACCAGCATAAATTCTTTAGTCAGCATAAATTTATTTTAACTTTCGATGTATCCAACAACGTAAAATCAAATTAACCCCAATAAAATTTTGAATTTGTGGATAGAAATGGCCCACCATTCCTCGTAATCCATAACGGGTTACGTGTGGGACAGGTCTTTCCTTTTTTCTAAATTTGAATTCGTGTATAGAGATGGACCCACCATTCCGCGTAATCCATAACGGGTTATGTGTGGGACAGGGCTTTCCTTTTTTCGAAGGCATGACCATTGACGCGTATCTTTGTAAACCGTACAACAGACGTGGTCTTTTCGCAAAATTAATAAAAATAAGTAAAATATGAAATTTTCTATTATTTATTTGTTAAGTGAGATGAGTAAGAGCCACGGAAGCATAATTAGTTTATAGAACTAGTCTCGATCAAGTTGTAATGTTTCTAAAAAGGCCCATGGCACAAATGGGTCGTTCATATAACCAGTGTAGTTGTTAAAATTTTATTATTTTGAACGCTTAGGCTCAGAAGTGGGTAAAATATATTATAATTTATTTATTTACGGGGAGTGAGAAATGTAAATATTAACGGTTATGTATAAATGTAAATCTGATTTATTTACATCGAGTGAGAAATGTAAACATTAACGGTTAAGTGTAAATGTAAATTTGATTTGTTTTTTCCCTTGTAAGTGATTTATTTTTAAATTAATGAAAAATATGTCATTTAAAATAATTATAAAATAAGGTTTCACTTTAACGTAATGCATATTTTGTTGGGACCCTCTACCTTTCTATTTATAATCCAAAAACCAAACCCATAATTTATCAAAAACAACTTTAATTCTTTATACCTATTAAATTAATTAATTAAATATATATATATATATATATATATATATATATATATATATATATATATATATATAAAATAAATTTTAAATAAGATTTATTCACTTATTTAAATTTAATAATGTTTTCGATGTGTAACTTTATTGGTAATAATGTATATTGTAAATTAATTTCAATAATGTTTTTTAACTATAATAATATTAGTAATAAAGTGTAGTGTAAATTAACTATGTAATTATAAATTAAAATTTATTTTATAATGATTTATATTGGTAATTATTATATTTTAAAATTGTATTTAAATTTAATTAATAAATTTATACTTGCAATAAATCTTTTATATAAACAATGTTATGCATATCATATTAAATATTTTATAAAATATGTCAAAAAAATCAATGTAAAGTGTATATATATGTAATTTCATAATCTTTGTTGCAATATTGACTTTCTTAGCCTTTTAAGATGTCAAAATTATAGTGAAATTGGGAGGCTTCTCTCCAAGCTTTTTGAGCATAGGAATAAAATCTTAAATCAAATTAAATAACTCTTTTCTTTAGGTCCGATAGACCAAAGATTGATCTCAGTGGACGTTAACCATCATCATCATCATCATCATCATATGTATTATGAGTATTTTAACAAAATAAAAAATGAAAATATTTTTAGAGATGTGAACTTTATATAAATACAAATAGCATTACTAAGAATTAATATAGATCTATCTTAACTTTAGATTTACCAAGGGTCCAGAGGGATCAAATCTCTTAAGGTGCAAACATTTCCTCAAGTTTTTCACTCAAAAGAGGTTTGCATCTTAAGAGATTTAATTAATTTGAAAGCTTATTTTACTTCAATAATTGCACCCCTTTGCTTCATATTTGATTTTACTTGCATAATTGCACCATTTTGCTTCATATTTGACCAAGTGAATAAGTTTTAGCTAAGTGGTCCCCTACTCTTGTCCTCCTAATGACCTTGTTATAGCACAATATGACCCCTCAAAGAGATGCTTTTTAAGTATTTCATTATATCAATTTTTACAAAGTGAGTTTTCGATCATATAAATTTGATTACTCTAAGGATATGATACATAGTCTAATTCGTTTCATAACTTATCCACTTTATCTTATACTTAAGTATATCCTAAACATTTCACCATAAATAATTTTTATATAACACTCTATTGTTATCATAACCTCTTTTTAAATTTATCTATAACATCCAATTCTAGAAATGACATTATTATTTTATTCATAGACTATTGGTTTGAGTCAAATTGAAAATTATTCCTATTTGAATCTAAAATGCTAACATTAACTTCATAATCCATAAAATTATTTTTCTATAAAAAGCATAAATATGAAATTTTATTATTTATTTAAAAAAGGAAAATATATGATAAAATATGTATTATAATAAAAGGCTTCTCATAAACTTAATTAACATATTGTTATGGCAACACATAGTTTAAATATATTCAGCTTTCTTTAAATAACACAAAATATCATATATATTAAACCAACTTAAATCCATCTTAACCTAGAATCTACCAAGCTTCGAGAGAGAAAAAAATGGATCTAAATTAATTTTATTATTAATTATAATTATTAATTATATATATTTTACTTTTATTTTTGTGTAATTTGAATAAGTCAAAATATTTTATTGATAACTATTATTATTAATTTTTTATATTTTATTGTATTTTAACTAAGTCAAAAGTTTACATGATATTCAAACATCTTTACTTATTTCACTTTTCTCTAAAAACTTACTTTTAATTTTTTTATTATTTTTAATTAAAATCACATGTAACACCCCTATGAAACTCACATTTTGAATTTGACGACCAAAAATAAATAAATAATAATAATAATTATATTATTAAAAAGTGACATTTGTTAATTCTGTTTAGTTAAGGTAGACGAGAATACGCTCTTACGGGAAGACATAAGCTGTTGAGAGTTGTTTCGATTTGGTATAGTGGTTGTATCTAATGGAATTTCTGCACAATAACTATGTAGACTGGATTAGATTCTTGAGGTCCTTGTTGTTAAATTACAAACAAATACACAGGCAGAATCACACAGAAACGTGAGACCAAGCTCACACAAAACAATGAATTCAATTGCTCAATTA
>JAXQQM020060976.1:0-218861 GCA_034641835.2 Pinus albicaulis | reverse complement strand
CCGATCAATTATTTTGATTTTTTAAAATTTTAAAATTAATAAAAATCATCATATATTAAAAATATGTTATACAAGTTCATATATATGAACATATATTCATAACTCCCTTGATGGGTTAACCTCATGGTTTAGTGCAACAATGCACCATTGAACAACTTGATCAACTAAGACAAGTCAGTTTGCAAAGTGGTCCATTTGATATCTTTGAAGTGATTGCTTTATACATGCCCCTGCGTCATCATGTTCTCCTTTTCCATGACTTGTCTCAAAGAAATTCCAACAATGTTTAATGTTGGTTTTCATATGAAGATGACACAACCAGAAAAATGATCGTGAAGATTTGAATTGACATGTGTATCCATCTAACCATGTGCAATGTTCATTGAATTTTATTCCACAACCTTTCAATGAATCATAAATATGATCAAATCAATGTTGTACAAAATGTGTATCATGTGTACGATCATCGCTGATATAAAAATGATATTCTTTAAGTACATGTTAATTATCACTAGTGATTTCTATATGATCAACATTTTGTTCAACATGCTTATATAGAACATGAAAAATCATAGAGACTTGGTTAGAATGACAATATTCACTCTATATTTCATCTTTGCAATAAATGTGTAATTTTTTGCAAAATCAACTATGAACAAAATTGTCCCTGGTGGAAAATTTTCACGGGAATTTTTCAATTGTAGGTCATGCCATTGAGCTCTATTAGAATGCCTGGTGTATTTATAAATTTTAGTTTCAAACTTCTTCAAAATCTTTATCACAAAATATTATTCTTCTTTTAAATCAATCATTCTAGCACTTGTAATGCCACTTGCACCTGTCGATGTATGGATATATTCATATCTCTTCCATTCCACTTTTATGTTGAAAAATGATTGATCATTCATATTAATAAGATATTTGTTGTGAAACAAAGTCAAATTTCCACAATGATCACATTTTTTACTACCAACACATTTCTTTTAGTAAAATAATTCATAATTTTCTCTTCCACATAAAATTTGTGATATGAAATCATGGATAGTGGAAGGAGGAGGTGAATTTCTCTAAAATGTTTTACCAAAATGAAGGAAGGTGTCATAATATAATTGAAATTCCACATGATAACGACAACAAAAAGTTTCACGTAAAGTGATAGGCTTAACATACCATGGTTTGTGTTGCACAAAAGTACTAACTGAGACATTATTTCCACGATTCTCTTCTTTGAACTTATTGAACAACTCTATTTGAGTGGTTTTCAAGATAATTTTTACATATTATTCATATTGATTTTGTGCTATTTTGCGTCACATCACATCCATTTTTTTGGTGAAATACATGATTTTTTCATCCAATACTCATATATTATTTTTTAACATTTTCTCCAAGTATATCTTTGTATGGTTGCCTACAAATAACTGTCCAACAAGAAAGCTCATCATTTTCATCTATTTGCAATCGAAATTTCCTATGCTTGTGCAATGTTTTTCATTGGTCCCCTAATGCTTTTTCCACAGATTTTATCAAATGATTTTCTTTAGTAGTTGATGAAACCACTGATCTTTGTATTTCTCTACGTGCATCTAGATCACTTTTATTTCTAGATCTTCCAATTTATTTTAAATCAGTAATATTTCTAATCACACTTCACCTTTTTATAGTTTTTTGATTTTTGAATGCCCAATAGTGTTGTAGTTTCATTTAATTTCTTAGATGTTAAGAGACCTCTCAAAGTTTGAGCTTGAACTATCACATTCCATCTTTTAAGAACTTATCAATAATGAGCTTAATGCGATATCATATAACATGGTCAACTTTTTTATTTCCGTATATGCTAGTGTCAACATTTTCTAACATCTCATCATCGATATTGATTTAATATGTACATATGAAAATTTAATGTAAATGAGTATAAATATGCATTAAATAATTAAATCAAAAAATAGATTTCATGATATTGAAAATAATAAATATGTATAATTTCAATAATACATGAAATATATATACATACCTTTGGGTGGTTCAAATCCTTCTGCACTTGAATCTCTTTAAATATCTTCAACAACATCATCAACGACTGGTTCATTTTCTTCTTCACTTTGTCTTTCAACATTTCAATTTCATCATCAATTTTATGAGGAAAATCTCTCTATATTTACATTGCAAAATATTTTTCAAATTAGTTCATCAAATAAAATTTAAATTGCAGAATATACTATTAAATTTTAAATATCATTTATAATATCTACATTTACATACCTGGTTCGACTTCTTGTTGAGATTGATTTTTCCTTTCAATATTTAAGTGTTCTTCCTTCTTTCTTTTTAATAGTTTCCCAAGTGTTCTCTACGAGCCTCAATGTCTCTAATTTTATCATATTTTTTCTTGCAATTTCTTCGATTCCCCATGATAATTCAATATATGTAGATTTTTAAAAAAGTAATGAAAATTTTATATTAAGAAATATATTTTCAAGAAAAATTTTTATACTTCAAAAAGAAATTATAAATATATATATATATATATATATATATAGTCATGGAGAAGAAAGTGGGAAATATAGATTTTCATTAAAAGAAAAGTTTGATTTTTTTTTACTACTAAAAACTTCAATTTTTTTACTTATGCTATCCATAATATTATTTTCCTATTCAAGAAATATGCTACTCACAAAATTTTACTATCTAAAAGTTAGCCCAAAAAAGTTCAATATACAAAAGGTAGATCTAAAAAAATTTCTAGATTCATTTAGCATATAAATGAAAGCCCTATATTCTACTTCAACCTTAGCAATCCTCAAAGATAAGTCAACAATTAGCCATACTCAACAAAAATATCATCAAGGGAAACCCTAACCAGTAATGCTCAACTTAGTAGTTTAAGTAGTAAACCCTTGTTATTGGAAGCATTGATAACCCTGAAAAATAATTTGATCTAGCAATATAATGAAAAACTAGCATTGTTAATACATATTAAATATTCATACAACCAAACCTTGAATCGAGACTTTTTACAAGTTCAGCTTAAACCAACTATTCACCATTCTTCAATAAGAAACTCAATGAAAGATATGATATTTTTTTTTTTTTTGTAAAGAAATTTGCATGTAAAAATATGTTATCCATGATCTTACTTACCTATTCAAAAAAATTGTACTTGAGCAAAAGTCACTTTCAAAATCCAGCCCAAAAAATTTACCATCCAAAAGTTTGATTCAAAGAAGTTTGCTATCACATGAGGGATGTGAGTGAGAAAATGACATTTCGACCAAGTTTATTTATAGCTTTCGATTGAAATGATTACATCAAGTGGTCATATTGTTTCAATTTTAGGACCGATGGAAAAAATGGAATTTTTTTGGCTAAAAATTTTATATTTTTGGATGAAAACCTTTTTCCCGTTAAATTTAATGCTCGTTCAGGGAAAAACAATTCTGGCGAAAAAAAAATTTAGACGAAAACTTGCAACTTTGCAACCACTCAGGTATGTTCGCCTTTATCCAATTTCAAAATGGTTAATCTCCATCAAATATAGTGAATTTAATTTCAGAACCAACACTAGCATTTGTAGAATTGGATATACTTTCACTAGATATAAATTTTATGGAATTTCATAGATATTTTCTAGTTTTAACTATTTTTCTAGTAAAATGTGTGCAAAATTTTTCTAAAGGTCATTACGATTAAGTGAAATCAAACTTATGTATCTTCCCATATACACTGTGAAAAAGTATGAAACATTTATGGTGCATTACGTTGGTCCGTCTTCTTTAATGGGTAGTTCTTATACTTTTAGTTTTTAACTAATATGATGAGAACCAAGGTGTTTTGTTAAACATCTTCAAAATGACCAATTTTTCATATTGGTTCAATTCAAAAAAATCTAGTAATTATGATATGCATATGTTGGTTTCGTAAATATATCCATACTGAAGTAAATTTTTTTTGTATTGTTGAAACACATTTATAAAAAAAAGAGCACAAAGATAACAAAGAATATATTGGGTCCAAAAAACATGAATTTTTATGAATCCCTTGATTTTTAAAGAACACACACACAAAATTTTTGCTAAGTTGACATATCAAATGTGAATAAAAAAATTTAAAAAAAGTGATAGAAAGATAATAAAATTTCTGACAAGTTTTCTTTTTACTCTAAAATGAAATTCTAAATATAAAGATCACTTTTTCTTAACGAAACTTGATTTTTTTTTTAAATGGTATTTTTTTCACAAAAAAGGGCCAAAAGTGTAACCCAACTTCACATTTTCACCCAAGAATCTCATGGCCACTTATTCGAAAAAACAATTTTAAAGCAAATTATATGTGGAAGAGAATATCATTTGTATGTTAGTGCTTTAAGTGTGGATAAAATTCAAGTCAATCAATAATTATTAGAATATTTATCTAGAGGATAGCACTGACTCGCAACAATCCTCTTAATTTCTCTTAACCATAGGCTCTATTGAACCTATTTATTCGAAAATGAGTCATTCTTAGGTTGGGAAATGACTCCACAAATACATTGGATTATCAAGACCCAATTATGATATATAACCAATATCAAACACAAAAAATGTCAAGGTACCAGGCCCGACATCCTCGAAACAATAGTCTCAGATCCCCCCATTAGGGCACTCAACCCAAGGTAGCGCATACCCCTTCTTTGATCACAATAGTCCCTTGAGATGTGCCATTATCCTTCGAGGGTATCCAACTTGGGTTGGCCAAGGATGTTTAAGAGTCTTATGGCTTATAGGAGTTTCATTTAACTTTCGAGGATCCAAGCACTCTCCAGAACACACACACAAACACTTGTCCCTACACTCGTCCCTTCAGGGCTCTAGACTTCCACAAGGCAACCCAAGAAGAAACACACACAAAATTTTCACAACATGCATATCAACATGCATAGGTTCCATTTGTATCATTATCTCATCAACACCTCATCTTCCATAACCTTGATTCCACAAGACTACACAATAGTACCTTCATTGGCTTCCCAATCATGTTGTCAACCTATTCATGGTTACATGTTCACCATAAACCACTATTAGTCATCTAAATCACGTCATGACAACAAAATTCTATGATTCTTTATGCATGCACATCTGTTACTGTATGCACCTGACATATCTTCATGCATCCAACATATCAGTATTTTAACATCTATTCAATGGACATGCATCTTTGAAATTGATTCATTGATGGTAGCCCTAGTCATAAAGTCTCACTCTCCCTCACAAATTCTCATTTGCTAGCCCACCTTCATGTCTTGCTGAGCATAAAAACACTTTTGAAAAGCTCATTTCAATGCCTTATGTCAGTCAAAGTCAACCATGGAGTTAGGTCATTCAAGGTCCCATTAGGTCATTAGGTTTCATTTTTCAAGGTAAAAAAATGCACCATTTCATCTCAATAAAGGTCAGAAAAATGTGTGAGAGTGACTCAATAAACATTTCATTATCATCTGCACATGATTATCAACATGTAAATATGATATTTTAAAGTCGTAATCATGGTTTCAAGTATGATTTTCATACTCAAATGCAATTTTATTCAAAAACAAAGTTTTAATTTATTTCATTTTTTATGTAATTTTATGCTTCCTATATGTAATAAGTTACTATCCAAAAGCTACCAAATCCAACTTCATATGCCAAATTGAAGACCACCAAATCAAAGTGAAAAGTGCCAAACTCCAGCAAGTTCATCCTGCAAAGAAGAAAAGTCAAAGAAAAAAGGATATTCAACATGCTTTCAAAAAAGTGAAAAGAAACATAGGAAAAGTGGGTTTTTGCTTTAAATCAAAATTCACTCAAGTATTAAATACTCTTAGACATCAATTTGAAATTCATTTTCCTCCTATTCTATCGAGCAAACACTTGAGGAGAGCAAATTTTCGATTTTCTGGTCAAAATTGGAGAAAAAATGAGTAGAGGGCACATATTCTGAAGGCACTGCGCACAGACAGAAGGCACTGCGCATAGACAAAAGGTGTTGCTCACAACCTTAAGGCACTGCGCATATGTCCAGAAAAGCCCAAAACGCTTCAAACTTTTCCCAAATCACCTCTAGAGCTACAACATCAATCTCATTGGCCTATAGCAAGTAAGTAAAGGTCAAAATACATCATTTATCTCCTCCTTCAAATTTTATTGGTTGGTGTTGTATAATTTTCTTGAGGAATTTGATGTAAACTTACTCAAAACCCTATTTTTCCTCCCTAACACTCACAAATCCTAAAACCCATTTCCCTTACACTCTAATACCCTTTCCACATTGCAAATAATCTTTCCCAAAACCTTTGTTATTACAATCCCTATCCCTAAGCTTTTAAATCCTAAAACCCTAAGCCCTAGGTGCTCCTTTTACCTAGGCTCCTAATTCCCAATTACCCATCCTAAAATTCCCTTTAAATCCCTAATTCCCCATCCTAATTCTCATCATACTATCACTCATTTTCCCTTCCCCCATTTCTCATATCCCTAACACTATCTCCCACAAATTTCCCTTTCCCCATTTCCTATCCCCAAAAGTCACCTTCCACATTATCATATACTTACCTAGGGTTTTGGACATAAAAAAACCATGGCAGCAGAAGAAGAGCATAACAGACCATACAGTGAGGAAGATGAAACAAAATCTAGGAGGCCACATAAAGGGGGCAGGATAATCATACTTGAACCTACTAGCACTAGGGAACTTTTGGCTTCTCCAATAACAATAACATGTTTCAAACATGTTAGTTGTTATGATTTTTGTGAACAAATTCAGAGGGTTCAACACCATGACATGTTGACTAGGCTCTTCATATCCAACCTCCACAACAACCAAGTCACTTTAGCTGGAGTCACATTTACTGTCTCAACTTCCATCATTTCAGCTACCACCATGATCCCGGATGTTGGGGAGAAGTGGTTCAAAAAGAGTGATTTGGAGGAAAACTACTTCGAGTCCTTCCTGAAACTAAGGATTAAGAATGAGAAAAAGGGTTCTTTCCATTTTCCCACCTCCAAGATAGATATGCACTGATGATGAAGATAATCTTGAAATAATTTTCATGCGAGGGTAGATTTTCAAGGCTTTATACTTATCACATCCGCCTCTTGATGCGTTTCACTAGGGTAAAGATGTTGAACATACCCTACTACGTTTTTCGAAGAATAGATAAGATGAAATTCATTGTCCAGAAAAGGAAATATGCACATCAAATGAAAAGTCATTCCTTAATTAAAATCATAGTCCTATATCATCTCAATCAACTAAATATTGCATGGGATACCTTCATAGCCCATTATATATTCAGAGAACCTCCTACTCAGCATACAAAAAACGTGCCTTCATCATCCCAACCATCCACTTCCATCCCTCCATCTCAACCCATATTATTTTCATCCTCATCAAATCACACTCCTTCACTCATTTCACCCCCTTCATCTCCATTTCATACTGAGATTGGATCACCCAGAAGGATTAGGCTCAATGAGCCTAAGAGGGATATTATGGTTGAGTTTGAGCCATTTCCAAAAACCTACCAGAGAGGTCATAGGAATGTGTTTGCTCCACATAGAGTGGAAGGGGCCATGCCTTCTACAACAACAAAGAAGGTGGAAAAAGGTAAAGAAAAGGTCATAAAACAAGTCATTCATGATGAGAAGGATTTTCATGAAACATGTTACTCATCGGTAATTTTTGCTATTTGTAGATGACTAAATACCTGTCCTAGATCTATAAAAACAAGATTCATGAATATTGTGAGTTTTAGAAATCTCACTGCTTTCATTATCCTTAAAAAAAAAAATCACTATTTTACTACTCTGCCATTCCCTCGTTAGCCTACCACTCGTGGAAGACCCCTCATGGGCTCATGCCACTCATATTTGTCCTATTTTTCACACCCATAACCTTAGTATTCTACTTTTCCTATGCTTAACCCCTCCACTTTCCATCTAGGATTGCCAAAACAACCTACCCTTTCCCATGTTCACCAGATGTCTCAAATCATTGGTGGTCTCAAAACTATCTCTGTAGGCTCTTTAGATAAATTAAGTACATTGGATTTTGAGTCTTCAATACATCAATTTTTCAAAAATTCTATTTTTCATACTTGAATACCCCAAGCCAAGATTTCAGTCAAAGACCAAGTCAAAAGGGCCTCCCACTAGGTAATTAGGGTTTCATAGGTTGTAGGGTTATCTTTAGTGTCCGAAATCACTGCTTTTCATGTGCTAGAAGCTGAATCAAATGTGAAATAATATCAACACCTGTTTGTCCAAGATAAATAAGAGAACTCTCCAAGGAAGACCTCCTTATCAAGTTCAAATTCTGGAAATGAAAACTGTTCATTTTCGACATTTCTGCAGGAGTGTCAAGGTGACTATCAGTAGGAAAATTGGTAAGGTAAGAGGCATACTCCTCATTAAAGATATACAAAATAAAATGGAGGAAGCAGCGTATGTTCAAGAAAAATCAGGGTTCCTAAGACTGATTGGGCCAACAGTATGCCAAACAAAGAGCCAATGTAGCAAATCACATAAAGGAGGCACACCAGTACAATCAAGCATGAATTGAAGATTTTTAGAAATTATAAATAAAGAAGGGAAAAAGGTGAGGTGAACTGGACAGAAATGAATGAACTTGAAATAGCTATAGAGAACTTAGAAGACAACACTAATGATTTTTCTCAAACAACCCAAAAACCTAAGGTTTTGGAAAGATGGGCAAGGGAGATGAAATGAAGATGATAAGCCTCCATGATGACAGTAGATAGAAGGTTTGAAGAGACAGTTGTAAGTGAATTCTAGGGTTTTCCAAGGTAAAGTATCTCACTACCTCAAAGGGAAATAATTCAAAGAGTATCAGTATAAGGAAGGTCAAGCCTTCATTTCAGTCATCTGCACTTAATGATCAAAGGAGTAAAAACATAGGCTTAAGCTCGAAGATGGAAGACCAAACTGATCATGAGGTTGTTGTTGTATAACTGAATGTGTCAAAATCCAAGAACATCAGAAAGGGCTAAGTCAGTATGTCATGGCACCTGTAAATTAGAAATGGCCAAAAGAGGAGACAACATACATGATTGTGAAGACTATGGTACTTATCAAAGATGGACTTATCATGCCTAGAGATCAGTAAGAGAAATGAAAACAAGTTCCTTAGTCACCCATCAAGCAAAAGGAAATTTAATCTCCAAGGTAAGAAAAAAGAAGTTTTAAAGATGTTGCTACCATACAAGTGCCTAGGGTGGTCAAAGTGTTTTTAGAATATTCCAAAGATCAGAGGGAAGAGAGTCATTTCAAGGTTTTCATGACACTTATTGACTGAAAGTGATTTAAAGACATGAATAGGCCACAACACAGAAAATCATGTAACTCAAACAAGACATCTGGAAAACAGAGTGGTAAAGGCACCAATAGGTCAAAAGAGGTCAAAGTTCTCCATGTCAGCAACTTGTAGAGCAACAAAGAAAAATGGTTAGAAAGGACAAAGCTACCTAATGCAAAAGCTCAAAATGAAAATTAGTTAAAGTGACCAAGGGACTTAAAACATTAGAAAGTTGGTTTACAAGGGATAAATTTTTTTTCCTAAGACTATAAAAGAGAATTTTATTTATCATTTGGTTCATTTATCACTTGTAAAAAGAGTGAGAAGCCTTCAAGGAGAAATTTCTGAGTTTCAGTCAAAATCTGGGTAAGGTTACCCAGCGCTATGCATTCATGCCAGCGCTGCACTTACAACACCCGACGCTACGAATTCAAGGTTTTTGCAGTGTAAAAATACACTACACTGTGTGTTTGGGTGAACGCACTGCAAGTTCAAGAAGGCGCTCCTCGTTCGCCCAAAATTTCCTGACAGGTAGGGCATCGTGTAGCACTGCGCCTAGGAGGAGGCCCGATAGGCCCAGAAACTCGCCCGGTGCTGCACTAAGGAGGCCCAAAAGGCCGAAAAACCTACCCGGCGCTGCGCTCAGGAGGCTCGATAGGAAAAAAACATGCCCGGCGCTGCGCTCAGGAAGCTTGGCAGGCCTGCATGCGAGCATGCACTACGCTCAAGAGGCCTGATACCTGACAGTGCGTTCAGGCGCTGCGCCTAGAGGAGAAAGCCTCCTCCACTTGCAAAATTGCCAAAAAACCATAAGGGAGCACCTCCAAGCTGCATCCAAGGACCTAAAAAGAAGTTAAAAGTTGGTAGGTGAATATTTTCTTTATTATCCAAGTGAATTTGATGATTTTATGGTTAAACAAAATTGGCCAAAACCCTAAAGACTAGAAACCCTAAGCCCTCATGACAAACATTCTCTTTTGACCTCCAAGCAAGAAATTATCAGTCAAGGAGGGTGTGAATTAGGGTAATTGCAGTGATTTCAAGATAAACTTTCATCAAAGCTAAAAGGAAATCAGTCATAAGCCCACACCTCCATCTCACTCACTTACAAGAACTCGCTTTCACCATCATTTCATTTCACTCCTCCTACCAAGTTTCACAAGAAGGTCTAGGGTTGTTTAAAGGCATCACTAATCACCATGTCAAGAGAAGAAGGGAGTATTAGTAGTGAAGGAGGCCAAGTGCCTATGAGGAAAAAGCACAAAGGTGGGAAGGTTAGCAGATTTGAACCCCAAGAAACTGTGGAGATTTCTACCTCTCCCATGATTCTCACATGCTTTCAGAATGTAGGGTGTTTTCAGTTTTGTGAAAAGGTCCAACAAGTACAAAATCACCCAGAGCTCACAAGGTTATTCATTCTTAACATACATAACAAAAAATCAAGCTTGGCAGGGGTGACCTTTGAACTCTCATAAGATACCATTGCTCATGCTACTGGACTTCCTGATGTTGGTGAGAAATGGTTCAAGAGAGCAAAGCTGGACATGAGCTGCTATGAGCCTTTCCTCAAGTCTAGGTACAAATAAGGCTGCAAGACTATTTTCCCTTTCTCATACTTGTTGGATAGGTATGCATCCTTAATGAAGTTCATCGTGAAATATTTTACATATGAGGGGAGATACTCTAGGCTCTACTACTACCATATCATATTACTCATGAATTTCACCAGGGTTAAAATGCTTCATTCGCCTTACTACTTGTATAGGAGAATCGACAAAATGTCTTCTGTTTTCTAAAGGATGAGTTATTCCCTGCAAATGAGGATTTTGTTCCACCACTCATTGATCAAGATGGTGGTGCTACATCAGTTGGAGAAAAAAGGAATACCTTTATAGGTTTTCATTGCTCATGAAATATTCATAAGCCCACAGCCTCATCACCAACCAAGTTTACCCTCATCATCTTATCCTCCTCCCTCCACTCCTCCATCAGCTCCTACAGATCATGCCTCATCATCTACACAAGTAGCCTCTCCTTAAGAAAACCTCCCTTCCTCACCTTCTCCTAATGCATCAGATCAAGAAGGAAGTGGCAGTGAACAAGCAAGTGACCATGAGGGTGAGGGTGACAATGAATCAGACCAAAATGAATATGAGGGTGATGATGAGTCAAGCCAACAAGAAGCATAAAACATGGAAGCAAAGGTAGAGGATAACAATGAAGAAAATGAGGAAGCTGACACTGGAAATGAAGTAAGCAGTTATGAAGAAGAGTTCAGCAATGAAGTAGAAGACATGGAGGTGGATAATGATGAAGATGAGGCAAGTGACAAAGAAACAGAGGATGATCCTAAAGGAAGTAGTGAAACTAAGAGCCCTAATGACAGTCAAAATAGTGATGTTCATAGTCATGATAGATATGAGGGAAAAGATGAAGAGAGCAGCCAAAATGAAGATGAAAACAATGAAATCAATGACGAGGTTGAAGACACCAGTGACACCAATGAAGTAAGCATCAGTGATGGACAAGACAGTAAGGAACAAGACAGTCATGACAATAGCCATGCCAGTCATGAAAATAATGCAGAAAATGAAGAGGTTGATAATAAAAATAAAGATCACAGTTATGGTGAGGCAAGCAGCTACAATGAGGAACAAAATGAAAGTGCAAAAATCAGTGAAGAGGCTAAAAGTGAGGCTGATGTTGAAGGTAAGGAGGTAAGCAGTAGTCTAGGTGATGAAGTGGAAGATATGGAAAAAAATGATGACAGCCATGATGAAAACACCAAAATAATCAGAGTTAAGCCTTTTCCATTGGTATACCAAAGAGGGGAAAGGCATGTGTTTGCTACCTCAAAAAGGAAAGGGGCCATGCCTTCCCCATCCACTAAGCCACTAGATAAAGGTAAAGAAAAGGTAAAGGAAGAAGAGGAAGATCAACATGAGGTTCAGAGAGAGTTTGAAATAATTCAGATGGACAGTGATGAGGAGAATGAAGCAAGGATCTCAAACTTGCTCATCCAGAACAAAAATGCCCTAATTGAAGACCTCCAAGAAAATCTGAATAGGGCCAAGAGTGTGAATGATGCCCTTGAGATGGAGAACATGTAGCTAGGGGCAAAAAATGCCATTTATGAGGCAAGAGAAATTAGGGCCTGGAAAGAAGCTCAAAGGGTACAGGTAAATCTAGAAGAATTCATGGGCACCTATGAGGAAAGTGAGGATAAAGAAGGGAAGTCTAGGAGGAGACCAAGAACCATGGATTTAAAGAAGGCCTTGGCAAAACAAAGAGAACAAGAATCATCCTTGGTAGAACAACTCCCTCTAGATGAGATGTTGACCATGGAGATAGCATATGATTGGGAGCCTTGGCTAGAAAGAGCAAACATACACTTCGAGGCTAAATTGGAGAAAGCCAATAAGGATCTTGATCTCCAAAGGAATATGACCAAGCATTATGCCTGGAGAAACCAAGTTGCAAGGGCTAAACTTGAAAGGCCCAAACAAAAATCCAAGCACTTAAAGAGGAAAAAAACCAAGAAAATCCTTGAATCTTGGCTGAAGCTTCTCTACAGGCCTCTCAAACTGCATGAGGAAGATATCCACCAAATTTGAGAGAATTTTGACAAATTTTGGTTTTTTGCAAATTTTGAGGCCTTTAAGTGCAGCACCCCTGGTGCTACGCTTTCATCTCAGGCATCTTCAGGAGGAAAAATTTGTATTCTTGGAATACTCAGCTCAATTACAGTATGCTCACCAATTTTCAGAGCATTTGGAACATTTTTGGTCTCTCAAAAGGCCACAAAACACCTCATTTTTCACCTTTCTGCCTCATTTAGAGGCCTGGCGTTGCGCCTAGAGACGTTTTGGAAAATTTTCCTTTTGAAAAGGTTAATGGAGCTCAATCAGAAAAAAAAGGGTAGGTTTGGAAATTAGACTCAGCAGGCTTTCCAACGGGCCATCACGGAGCCAATTCTGACATTGGGAAGGCCATCAAAACTTGGTTGCAAGTGGACCCAGTTTCTCTCGTGCATGGCGCTACGCTTTCAAACCTCACTCTGCGTTTTTGGCCAAAATGTCAACAAAAGACACTCATTAATGGCAAAATGATATTTTAGTGTTTTTTGAGGCAAATCACTCCAAATTTAGGTGCTAGGAGTTACTTTTGCATTTATTTCATGAGATAATTTGTGCCTTGGGCCTTGCATGGTCACTTAGGAATAAATGACATTTATGGATGATTTTGACATTTTCAAACCCTAAATAGGGTTTTTTTCCCTCCTTTTCTAGATAAATGGAGCATGAGGGCCTCATTGTAGAAGGTTTTAATTTGATGACTCTTGAGAGAAATATATGGTTTCCTTGAGATAGAAGAAGAAATTAGTTTTGTGGAGTTTGTGAATGGCTTGTCTTGGTTGATGATGGAGAAGGCTTGTTTGCAGGATCCCTGAGATTGGTTAATGGTGATGTTATTCTATTAAGTTCATTTTTTCTTATGTATCATGTTGTTTCATCCTTATATATTGCAGTAGGACAAAGGTTTTACACTAAGAAATGTTTTTCAAAGGCACCTTAACTCTTTTTGTTCTTCACTGCCTCTATGTTTTCCTCTACTAGGTTAGTTTAGAGAATTCTTAGTTTCTCTCTAGACCCACCCAAGCTTGTTTATCTCATGAATGGTTCAATACAGTAGGTATCAAAGATGTTTTATGGTTAGCCTTGCTTGTTTGATGTCACTAAAACATTGTTCTTGAGATCTTTCTTTAAAGTACCACTAATTAGGTTTTGCCAAAGAGGTTATGTTTCGATCATACCCTTTTTCCATGCTTGAATAATTGTTTTGGAGATTTTTATGGCTATGATCAATGATGTTTAGGAGTTCCATCTTCTTTGATTAAAGTTATATGTTTATCTTAAATGTTTTCTAACCTTGAAGGTGAAATCACTAGAAGTTAAATGAGTTTCCCTCCTTCCATATTTCATTGGATTGTTTGTCTAAAATTCTTATTTTCTTGAGTTGAATCAAAGAGTTATTGGTGTGCCTTGTCTATTGATTACTTCTTTATGCTAAATAGTGTTGAAGTCCCTTCTTGTTAAAGTATTTGACAGAGGATTCTTAATTACACTTTTCCCTACTTTGTTCACAAACTTGATGTTCATTTCGTTTCACACAAACCTTGAAAATCCATTTGACCATGCTAGATTTTCCCTGTGATGTACCTTGATTCATTATTGAAATTTCCATGAATTTTATTGACTCCATAGCCCAATGACTTGAATATTTCCTCACTCCACCTATTATATTTGATCATCTACCCAATCAAAACAAAGAAACAAACCCCAAAATTAAAAACTAGCCTAAAATCAAACCCTAAAAGCAAACAAGTTCACATCCTTTGCACAAAATAGAGAGAGCCCTCTCTGAGTCCAGGAAGGCTAGGTCCTAGGACTCCAAAGAATGGTCTGATGTTACCCTGTGCATTTGATCTCACCAATCTAACAAATCACGGGACTATAACATAATGGCGATCATGGTGGGACCTTTTGAGTAAGTAACAAGCTTATGCATCCTTAGAGAATTCAGAAGCCCTTATCTAATCATAGAAAAGTCAACTATTAGCCAAGAGTAGAATCTAATTGTTTCACCATCCTAGAAAAATGATGACTCAACTAGAGGACTCTCATAGAAACCTTAGGGCTCCATAAAGGAACTCAGAAAACCCCAAAATATCCCTAGATTGGTTATTTGTCAATTACATAAATATATATCCTTAAAATAGCAAAAAACATCCACTTGGCGACTCCACAAGCCTCCAGTAGGCCTTCTAACTTTACTAGTGTTAATAGACTTCCTTAGGATTGTGTCAAATTAGCCCTGAGAAGTTTAGAAGCCTAGTCACACATTGTGTGAGTTTAGTAAACACTAAGAGAGTTCAACCTTCCAAAAACAGTCATAAAATTTCAGCCTCTCTATACCTTGAGTTTTAAATCTAGCTTCACAAAGGATCAATACCAGATCTCACCCAGACCCAAACCCTCCCACCATAGTTGATGACCCGGAAAAGATTTTGTGGCAAACTTCTAAAACTAAGAACTCAACTACTGTTAGGACCATTCATAGAGCAAGCTTTGTCTCTGAACATCTTACAGCCTTGCAATATCCCCAGTTTGACTTACATCATATAAGAAAACTTTTCAGAACCAAGTCACAAAGTGGGATTGACCAAATTGACATTGAACCCATAGATTTGCAACAAAGTTCTAGTAGAGAAGCCTCTCCTTCCACTCCTCCTGACTTTCAGCTCCTCCATCACTTTGGCTCTTTTTATCTCAAGTCTACTCAAAATCAGTTTGCTGGTCCAAGCACCTCTACTACCCCCATCCACACATACACTGTGAAAACAACTCCACTTCATCCTCCACCTCCTCTCACAAATCCTCCCCTTGTAAATCCTCCTTTTATCCCATTCCTTCCCATCATGGCAGCATGGTATGCCCCCCTAGAACTGCCACAACCTTTGTTACCTTTTCGAAATGAATACCAATCCAAAATCCCTCACTTTAATGGAGCTGAATCCACCATTTCCCAAAAGCATGTAGATAGGATAAATGATGCTTTTGATTACATGAAATTAGAAGAAGAAACCCTAAAAATGAGGATTTTTCACAAAGCTTAGGAGGAGAAGCAAAAAAATGGTTCAAAAGATTGATTCCTAACAACATACATGATCTCCCTTCCCTTTACCAGACATTTATAAAAAATTGGGAAATCAAGAAAAACCCCCTCCAAATCCTTTCAGAATATAACAACCTTAAGAGAAATGTCGGGGAAAGTGTCCAAGACTATTGCACCAATTTCAATAGTGTTTACAATGCCCTCCCCCAAAACATGAAACCCCCACAAGGCTTAGCTTTAGCGAAATTTCCGAAAGGTTTGGATCCAGACATGACTTATTAATTAAGAGAGAGATATCCCCTAACTTTAGAAGACATGAAAAGGGGAGCTGTGAGTGTAGAGGCCAACCAAATTGAAAAAAGGGCTAGGATGAGATAAAAAAAGAGAGTCACCTACAAAGATGAAACTATGGCCTCAACCCCCTCATCTGATGCCAAACTTGACAATTTAGAGAGGGTAATGGAAAGAATGATGGAAAGGATAAAATTCAGTGAAATAAAACCTCCTAGGGAAAACCAATCAAATCCCCAAAACATAAATAGGAATCCAAACTTTATAAGAGACCCTCCCCAAATTATACCAAGAGACAATGACCAACGAATCATGCCCCTTTCCAAGACAATTATGTAGATCAAGAGGGAAGAGAGTCTGAAGAACTTGAAGAAAACCATGTAAACTTGATAGGTTATGATAATGAGGGTGATGTTTTTCTCACTGAAGAAGAACAAGGTTTATTTTCCTTAGATCAAAATGAAACCAACTATGAGGATTCTGAAGACTACCAATTAGGATTTGAAAATTCCATAATGGAGGTCCATAGGCAATATAACCTTAGGAGAAAAAAGAACCAAGAAGTATCCAAGAAGAACAAAGTAGACATTGATGTTAGGAAGACACTTGAAAATACTCCTAAGAGGACAACAGACAGTACCAACACCATGGCTAATAAAATTGACCCAAATAGAGGAAAAAATAGCAAACCAAGTGGTGACACAAGCTGCCCTAGTGCCTCTACTAGTGGCCCTAAGAAAACTCTTTTGTCCAAAGTCCCAAATCAAAATCAGAAAACTAAACTTGTAGAAAAGATTATGGCTGATAAAACTGATGTAAATATGCCAAAAACACAAGTACCTTTCAGATTTAAAGGAGAGATTGCTAAAATAAAGATAACCATACCTCTCACTGAACTGGTAACCCAAGATATGTACAGGTCCCAAGTTCTGAGAGTTTTGAACATAGGGAATTATTCCGACACTCTAAAATTAAGTGATGACAACACCCCTGTTTATTCCATTCATTCGGACCTTGATTCATTTATCTTGTATAATGAAGATAAAATTAGTGAATAGGTAAATGAGAGTGAGACAGATCCAGACATACCACAACAGTCAAACTAGACACTGAATGAAGAACTCAACCGCCAAAACTCCAGCAGCCCTGAACAATAACATAGTAGGGAATATGAACTGGAAACACTTTGGAACATGAGCTTTGATGGCTCTTGTGGCAAACCTGGTTCAGGAGCTAGTATCTGGATACATAACACAAATTAAGGCCATTCCTACAAACTAGATTTTCAATGCACTAACAACATTGCAGAATACGAGGCTCTCCTCCTTGGTTTGCATTTGCTAAAAAACATAGGAGCTAAGAAGATCTCGGTCCAAGGAGATTTAGAGTTGGTCATTAGGAAAATCAAAGTGGAGTATTCAGCCAAGAATCCTAGACTAAGAGAGTATAGGAATGCTGCCCTACACCTCCTGAAAACCTTTGAAAAATAAGAACTCATTTTCATTCCTAGAGCTAAAAACAGCCTTGCCAATGAGCTTGCCTTTGCTGCCAAAAATTGCCAAATACCCCATGAAAATGAACAATACATTGTCAAAGTAAAAAACCAGCCTACAGTACCTAACAACATAGACTATTGGCAAGTGTTTCAGGGTGATAAAAAAATTGATGACTTTCTACAATCTAAGAATCAATTTGCAATACCGGAAACAAGCCTAGGGCATGAAGAAGATTATTTGTTGAAAAACAAGCCCACAAAATAGAGCTCTCCTCTACTATTGATATAAATATGCTTGAAAATCATTATGAGATAGAATTTTTTGAAAATATAGATCAAAAGGACCTTGAGGTTTTACATTGTAAAGATGATACATTACCAAAGGGCCTTACACCGTTAGAAGAGTTGTTTGATTTTAATGATGTGGCTAGAAAGCCGAAGATGGAATCTACAGAGACTAATGTAGAAGAATATAACATAGGTAGCATAAATGAACCTAAAATGATCAATCTTTCCAAAACCCTTCCTCCTCACATAAAATAGAAATATATTGAGCTTTTTAAAGAGTTTAAAGATGTGTTTGCATGGGGGTATGAGGACTTGAAGTCCTATGAAACAAGCATTATTAAACATAAAATTCCTCTTAAGGAAAATCAGAAACCATTCAAACAAAAATTGAGAAGAATAAACCCCTTCCTAGTACCTTTAGTTGAGAAAGAGATTAAAAAGATGTATGATGCTGGGATCATAGTCCCTCTTAAGTACTCGGAATGGGTTTCAAACCTTGTGTCAGTTAGGAAGAATACCAGGGAGATTAGGCCGTGCATTGACTTTAGAAATTTGAACAAAGCCTCCTTGAAATATAACTATCCTTTGCCCAAAATGGATCCTATATTATAAAGGGTAGTTGGATCTAAGAGAATATCATTTCTTGATGGCTTTTCAAGTTACAATCAGGTACTAGTACTTCCAAGTGATCAACACAAAACTGTTGTCACTACACCTTGAGGCACATTCATGTATGTTAAAATGAATTTCGAGTTAATGAATGCAAGGGCCACTTTTCAAAGGGCCATGGACATAGCTTTTTCAGAAGACATAGGTTACTTAATAGTCATTTACCTTGATGACATCATTGTCTATTCTAAGACTGATGAAGAACATTTAGTCCACTTGAGGAAAGTCTTCGAAAAGTGTAGGAAGTATGGCCTATCTATGAATATTAAGAAAACACTATTTGGTCTTCAGGAAGGTAAGCTCCTAGGCCACATCATCTCTGACGAGGGATCAAAATAGACCCCAAAATGATTGAAGGAATATTGTAAATAAAACATCCTAGAAACATAAAGAAGCTGCAATATTTCATTGGAAAGATCAAATTCCTTAGAAGGTTCATCCCCAACCTTGTTGAACTCCTGAGGAATATTACAAACATGCTCAGAAAGGAGATAGGAGTTAAGTGGACCTTGGAAGCCAAACACTATTTTGAGCTGGTAAAATAGACACTCACCCAAACACTAGTTCTAATCAGTCCCGACTTTGCCAAGGACTTCTACATTTTCTCATTTGCATCCAAACATGTCGTTGATGCAGTGTTGTTGCAAAAGAACATGATGGGGCAAGAACAACCCATATCCTTTTTCAGTAAGGCATTAAGAGATACCCCCTTAAAATAAAACATCATGGCGAAACAAGCCTTTGCCTTGATCAAAGCATTGAACGATTTTCGAGTCTACATTTTTCACTCTCATATCATTTCTTTTGTTCCACACACAGTTGTCAAGGACATTCTAAATCAGGACCCTGATGGTAAAAGGGGTAAATGGATTGCTATTATCTTAGAATATGATTTAGAAATCAGGCCCACTAAACTGATTAAAGGACAAGGACTAGCAAAGCTCATGGCTGAATCAAATTTCCAATCGATAGACATGAATATGGTTGATGCATTAGAGGAACAAGAAGAATTCACAGCTCCCCACATTGAAGAAGCATTTCTGAACTCCTCTTGGTATGTTGATATTATATATGTAATCTTTTATATTAATTCTCCTCCTACCTTATCTAAGACAAAATCTATATTCTTGAAACAAAAAGCTTTAAATTTTTGCATTTTAGATGGAGCTTTGTATTGGAATAATTCTATTGGCATATTGCTTAAATGTTTGTTTGAAGATGATGCAGATAGAATCATGCATGAGTTGCATGAGGGAGAATGTGGATGTCATCTCTACTGGAAAACCACAGCTAACAAAATCCTTAGAGTTGGCTACTATTGGCCCAACCTTTTTCCTGACACTCACAAACTAATCATGACTTTCCATAAGTGCCAAATTTTTGATGGCAAGAGAAAAATTTTACCTTTGCCTTTGCATCCCATCAGTGTTGAAGCTCCTTTTCAACAATTGGGTTTGGAATTCATTGGGCAGATCCACCCTTCTTCATCTGCCCAACACAAGTGGATTCTCACTGCTACTGATTATTTCGCCAAATGGATAGAGGCCATCCCTTCTAGGAATGCCATCGACTCGGTCATTATCAAATTCCTCGAGACTGACATCTTATCCCGATTTGTTTTTCCTAGAAATATCATTACAGATGATGCTGCCGCCTTTAAATCCAAAAGAATGGTTGAATTTTTCTATAAGTATCATATCACGCTGGGGCATTCCACAGCTTATTACCCTCAAGGTAATGGGCTAGTTGAGTCCTACAACAAAATTCTGGTGAACATTATCAAGAAGCTGTTGGAACAGAACCAAAAAGCATGGCATGGAAAACTAGTGCATGCACTATGAGTTGATAGACTAACCACCAAGAAGTCAATAGGTATGTCTCCCTATCAACTAGTGTATGGCATGGATGCAGTCTTCCCAACATATTTAGGAGTTCCAGTCATGAAGCTCCTCCAAGAAGTACAATCCGAAGAAAATGACATGCAAAGAAGGCTGAACCAAACCATTCATTTGCAGCAGTCAAGGGAGGAGGTTTATAAAATGACACAAGCAGTGTAAGAAAACATAAAGAATATCTTTGATAGAATAACCAAAGCCAATGATTTCCACATTGGAGACATAGTGCTGAAATGGTATTCTAGGAGGGAGGACAAAGGCAAACATGGCAAATTTGAGAATTTGTGGAAAGGTCCTTATATCATTCATTTAGTTAGAGGTAATAATGATTTATTTTTACAAGAGTCGGATGGAGTAGAGTTATTTGGAGGTCTTGTCAATGGCAGGATGCTCAAGCACTATTTTTGTCAAGAGTCCAAGTTTGAAGCTTTCATTCATTGTACATAACATTGCATGATGATAGATCATAAAAACAAAAAAAACACAAAAACAAAGAAAGAAGGAAAAAGAGGGCATATTTGAAGAAGAGGTACAACCCCATACCTAAAAAAGAGTACTAATAAAAGTGTGCAAGTCTAAATGCCACTACTTGTTAAGAAAAAGAGTCTTGTTTAGTCATCTAGCCTAATCATGGTTGAACATGTTTTAAATTTCTGCTGATAGGTTAGTGAAAGAAGGCTTGTCAAATCATTTAAACTTGACTTGTTAGTAGGAATATATTAGGAAGAAAATATGCTAGTTCTCAATGCTCAAATATGAACCAAAGAGAAAGATAAATATGAGCAACAAATGATGAAACACAACCTTTATACTTTCTAGTTTTTTTTGTACAAAATAATTTTTGTGTGCAACTTGTCCCAATGCCACAGCCCATGGTAAATCAGATAGCTTAATCCTGGTTTAAATCATGTTTTAAATTTCATGTCAGTATATTAGAGAATGAAGCCTGTAAAACAGATTAATCTTGGCAGATGAATAGTCTAGGTAGAGAATAAGAGAGTTCACTAGCATAATCTGAACTCTTGGAAGTAACAAGGGTACAAGTAGATAGTTTGTTTTTCTTTCAAAAGAAAATAATGTCAAGGGTTTTCTAGTCCAAGTGCACCCAAAAGAAGAAAAAATGATGGGAAAAGGTATGATGGGTAGGTAGAGATGAGTTTGAAGCAAACATGCCTTTCATATTTTGAGATGATAGCTTCAAGAGAAACATCATCAAATAAAAGAAGAAAAATCTGCCCAATGGATGAGGCACTGGTCTTCATAAACTCGGAGATTTGATATCTGAAGTTCTGGGCACCTCCTGTAGAGGAGCTGCCCTCCCCAAGTGGATCCACTGTTATTCATCGGTAATTTTTGCTATTTGTAGATGATTAAATACTTGTCCTAGATTTCTAAAAACAAGATTCATGAATATTGTGAGTTTTAGAAATCTCGCTGCTTTCATTATCCTTAAAACAATTTTTTTCACTATTTTACTACTCTGCCATTCCCTGGTTAGCCTACCACTCCTGGAAGACCCCTCATGGGCTCATGCCACTCATATTTGTCCTATTTTTCACACCCATAACCTCAGTACTCTGCTTTTCCTATGCTTAACCCCTCCACTTTCCATCTAGGATTGCAAAAACAACCTACCCTTTCTCATGTTCACCAGATGTCTCAAAGCATTGATGGTCTCAAAACTATCTTTGTAGGCTCTTTAGATAAATTAAGTACATTGGATTTTGGGTCTTCAATACATCAATTTTTCAAAACCTATGTTTTTCATACTTGAAGACCCCAAGCCAAGCTTTCAATCAAAGACCAAGTCAAAAGAGCCTCCCACTAGGTCATTAGGGTTTCATAGGCTGGAGGGTTATCTTTGGTGTCCTAAATCACTGTTTTTCATGTGATAGAAGCTGAATCAATTGTGAAAGAATATTAGCACCTATTTTCCCAAGATAAATCAGAGAACTCTCCAAGGAAGATCTCCTTTTCAAGTTCAAATTCTATAAAGGACAGTTTCTCATTTTTTACATTTTTGTAGGAGTGTCAAGGTGACTATCAACAGGAAGATTGGTAAGGTAAGAGGCCTACTCCTCATTAGAGATATACACAAGAAAATGGAAGAGGAAGCAGCCTATTTTCAAGAAAAATTAGGGTTCCTAAGACTGATTAGGCCAGTAGTATGCCAAACAAAGAGCCAATGCAACAAATCACATAAAGGAGGCACACCAGTACAACCAAGCATGAATTGAAGATTTTTAGAAATTATAAATAAAGAAGGGAAAAAGGTGAGGTGAATTGGATAGAAATGAATGAACTTGAAAGGGCTATACACAACTTAGAAGACAACACTAATGATTTTTCTCAAACAGCCCAGAAACCTAAGGTTTTGGAAAGATAGGCAAGGGAGATGAAATGAAGATGATAGGCCTCCATGATGACAACAGACAGAAGGTTTGAAGAGACTATTGTAGGGTGACTTCTAGGGTTTTCCAAGGTAAAGTATCTCACTACCTCAAAGGGAAAGAATGCAAAGAGTATCAGTATAAGGAAGGTCAAGCCTTCATTTTCAGTCATCGGCACTCAATGATCAAAGGAGTAAAAAAATAGGCTTAAGCTCGAAGATGGAAGACCAAACTGATCATGAGGTTGTTGTTGTATAGCTGAATGTGTCAAACTCCAAGAACATCAAAAAGGGCTAAGTCAGTATGTTATGGCACCTACAAATCATAAATGGCCAAAAGAGGAGACAACATACATGATTGTGAAGACTATGGTACTAGTCAAAGATGGAATTATCATGCCTAGAGATCAGTAAGAGAAATGAAAAAAAGTTCCTCAGTCACCCATCAAGCAAAAGGAAATTTAATCTCCAAGGTAAGAACATAAAATTTTTAAAGATGTTGCTACCATACAAGTTCCTAGGGTGGTCAAATTATTTTTAGCATATTCAAAAGATCATAGGGAAGAGAGTCATTTCAAGGTTTTCATGACACTTATTGATTGAAAGTGATTTAAAGACATGAACAGGCTAAAACACAACAAATCATGTAACTCAAACAAGACATCTGCAAAACAAAGTGGTAAAGGCACCTATAGGTCAAAGGAGGTCAAAGTTCTCCATGTCAGCAACCTGTAGAGCAACAAAGAAAAATGGTTAGAAAGGAAAAGGTTCGCTTAAATGTTTCTTAAGCCACCTACTACAAAAGCTCAAAATGAAAATCAGTTAAAGTGACCAAGGGATTGAAAACATTAGAAAGTGGGTTTACAAGGGATAAATCTGTTTTCCTAAGACTATAAAAGAGCATTTAATTTATCATTTGGTTCATTTGTCACTTGCAAAAAGAGTAAAAAGCCTCCAAGGAGAAATTTATGAGTTTTAGTCAAAATATGGGTAAGGTTTCCCGGCGCTATGTGTTCGTGCCAGTGCTGCACTTACAGCACCCAGTGCTACGCGTTCGAGGGTTTTTTCAGTGTAAAAATACATTGTGCTTCACGTTCGGGTGAACGTGCTGCGCGTTCAGGTGGGCGCTACCTGTTTACCCAGAATTGCTCGACAGGCAGGGCATTGTGCAACATTGCGCCTAGGAGGAGGCCTGACAGGCCCAAAAACTTGCTCGACGTTGTGGTCAGGAGGCCCGATAGCCCCAGAACTTGCTCGGCGTTGCACTCAAGAGGCCTGACAGGCCCAAAAACTTGCCCGGCACTGTGCTTAGGAGGCCCGATAGGCCCAAAACATGCCCAACGCTAAGCTTAGGAAGGCCGACAGACCTACACGCGGGCAGGTGCTGCGCCCAGGAGGCTCGACACCCAACAGTGCATTCAGGAACTGCAACTAGAGCAGAAAGCCTCCTCCACTTGAAAAATTTCCAAAAAACCACAAGGGAGCACCTCCAAGCTGCATCCAAGGACCTGCAAAGAAGTTTAAAGTTGGTAGGTGGATATTTTCTTTATTCTCCAAGTGAATTTGATGATTTTATGGTTAAAGGAAATTGGTCAAAACCCTAAATACTAGAAACCCTAATCCCTCATGATAAACACTCTCTTTTGACCTCCAAGCTAGAAATTATCGATCAAGGAGGGTGTGAATTAGGGTAGCTGCAATGATTTCAAGATAACCCTTCATCAAAGCTCAAAGGAAATCAGTCATAAACCCACACCTCCATCTCACTCACTTACAAATAATCCCATTCACCATCATTTTATTTCACTCCTCCTACCAAGTTTCACAAGAAGGTCTAGGGTTGTTTAAAGGTAGCACTAATCACCATGTTAGGAGAAGAAGAGAGTATTAGCAGTGAAGGAGGCCAAGTGCCTATGAGGAAAAAGAACAAGGGTGGGAAGGTTACCATATTTGAACCCCAAGACATTGTGGATATTACTACCTCTCCCATGGTCCTCACATGCTTTCAGAATGTAGGGTGTTTTCAGTTTTGTGAAAAGTTCCAACAAGTACAAAATCACCCAGAGCTCACAAGGTTATTCACTCTTAACCTACATAATAAAAAATCAAGCTTGGCAGGGGTGACCTTTGAACTCTCATCAGATACCATTGCTCATGCTACTGGACTTCCTAATGTTGGTGAGAAATGGTTCAAGAGAGCAAAGCTGGACATGAGCTGCTATGAGCCTTTCCTCAAGCCTAGGTAAAAAGAGGGCTGAAAGACTATTTTCCCTTTCTTGCACTTGTTGGAGAGGTATGCACCCTTAATGAAGGTCATCATGAAATATTTTACATGTGAGGGGAGATACTCTAGGCTCTACTCCTACCATATCAGATTACTCATGCATTTCACCAGGGTTAAAATGCTTCATTTTCCTTACTACTTGTAAAGGAGCATCGACAAAATTTCTTTTGTTCTACGAAGGAGGAGTTATTCCCAGAAAATGCAGAGTCTGTTCCACCACTCCTTGATCAAGATGGTGGCTACATCAGTTGGAGTAAAAAGGCATACCCTGGGAGGTGTTCATTGCTCATGAAATATTCACAAGCCCACAACCTCATCATCAGCCAAGTTTACCCTCATAATCTCATCCTCCTCCCTCCACTCCTCCATAAGCTCCTACAAATAATGCCTCATCATCTACACAAGTAGCCTCTCCTCAAGAAAACCTCCCTTCGTCACCTTCTCCTAATTCATCAGATCAAGAAGGAAGTGGCAGTGAACAAGCAAGTGACCATAAGGGTGAGGGTGACAATGAATTAGACCACAATGAAGATAAGGGTGATGATGATTCAAGTCAACAAGAAGCATAAAACATGGAAACAAAGGTAGAGGATAACAATGAAGAAAATGAGGAAGCTGATAGTGGAAATGAATTAAGAAGTTATGAAGAAGAGGTTAGCAATGAAGCAAAAGACATGGAGGTGGATAATGATGAAGATGAGGCAAGTGACAAAGAAATAGAGGATGATCCTAAAGGCAGCAGTGAAAATAAGAGCCCTAATGACAGTAGGAAAAGTGAGGCTCATAGTCATGACAGAGATGAGGGAAAATATGAAGCGAGTAGCCAATATAGTGAAATCAACGAAGAGGTTGAAGACAACAGTGACACCAATGAAGCAAGCATCAGTGATGAACAAGACATCAAGAAAAAAGACAGTCACGACAGTCATGAAAATAATGATGAAAATGAAGAGGCTGATAATGAAAATAAAGATCATAGCAATGGTGAGGCAAGAAGCTACAATGAGGAAGAAAATGAAAGTGCAGAAATCGGTGAAGAGGCTAAAAGTGAGACTGATGTTGAAGGCAAGGAGGTAAGCAGCAGTGCAAGTGATGAAGAGGAAGATATGGAAACAAATGATGACAGGCATGATGAAAACACCAAAATAAGCAGAGTTGAGCCTTTTTCATTAGTATACAAAAGAGGGGAAAAGCATGTGTTTGCTGCCTCAAAAAGGCAAGGGGCCATGCCTTCCCCATCCACTAAGCCACTAGACAAAGGCAAAGAAAAGGTAAAGGAATAAGAGGAAGATCAACATGAGGTTGAGAGAGAGTTTTAAATCATTCAGATTGAAAATTACGAGGAGAATGAAGCAAGGACCTCAAACTTGCTCATCTAGAACAAAAATTCCGTAATTGAAGACCTCCAAGAAAATTTGAATAGGGCCAAGAGTGTGAATGATGCCCTTAAGATGGAGCACAGGCAGCTAGGGGCACAAAATTCCATTTATGTTGCAAGAGCAATCAGGGCCTGGAAAGAAGCTCAAAGGGAACAGATAAAGCTATAGGAATTCATAGGCGCCTATGAGGACAGTGAGGAATAAGAAGGGAATTCTAGGAGGAGACCAAGAACCACGGGTTTAAAGAAGGCCTTGGAAAAACAAAGAGAACAAGAATCAACCTTGGCAGAGCAGCTCCCTCTAGATGAGTTTTTGGCCATGGAGATAGCATATGATCGAGAGCCTTGGCTAGAAAGAGCAAACATACACTTGGAGGCTAAATTGGAGAAAGCCAATAAGGATCTTGATCTCCAAAGGAATATGACCAAGCATTATGCCCGAAGAAACCAAGTTGCAAGGGCTAAAATAAAAAAGGCCCAAACCAAAATCCAAGCACCTAAAGAGAAAAAAACCAAGAAAACCTTGGAATCTTGGCTGAAGCTTCTCTATAGGCCTCTCAAACCCCATGAGGAAGACATCCACCAAATTTGGGAGAATTTTCACAAATTTTGGTTTTTTGTAAATTTTGAGGCCTCTAAGCGCAACACCCCTAGCGCTACACTTTTATATCACACATCTTTAGGAGGAAAAATTTGCATTTTTGGAATCCTCAGCTCAAGTACAGTGTGCTCACCAATTTTCAGAGCATTTGGAGCATTTTTGGTCCCTCAAAAGGACAAAAAACACCTCATTTTTCACCTTTTTGCCTCATTTACAGGCCTGGCGTTGCACCTAGAGAAGTTTTTGGAAATTTGCATTTTGGAAAGGTTAATGGAGCTTAATAAGAAAACCAGGGGTAGGTTTGGAAAGTAGACTCAACAGGATTTTTAACGGGCCATCATGTCGCCAATTTTGAAATTGGGAAGGTCATCAAAACTTGGCTGCAAGTGGACCTAGTTTCTCTCGTGCATGGCGCTACGCTTTCATAGCTCACTGTGCGATTTTGGCCAAAAAGTCAACAAAATACACTCATTAATGGAAAATTGATATTTTAGTGTTTTTTGAGGCAAATCACTCCAAAGTTAGGTGCTAGGAGTTATTTTTTCATTTATTTCATGAGATATTTTGTGCCTTGGGCCTTGCATGGTCACTTAGGCATAAATGACATTTATGGATGATTTTGAAATTTTCAAACCCTAAATAGGGTTTTTTCCCTCCTTTTATAGATAAATAGAGCATGAGGGCCTCATTATAGAAGGTTGTAATTTGATGGCTCTTGAAATAAATATATGGTTTTTTGGAGATTGAAGAAGAAATTGGTGTTGTGGAGTTTGTGAATGGATTGCCTTGGTTGATGATGGAGAAGGCTTGCTTGCAAGGTCCATGAGCTTGGTTAATGGTGATGTGCTTATATTTAGTTCATGTTTTATTATGTATCATTTTGTTTCATCCTTCTATATTGTAGTAGAACAAAGGTTTTAGATTAAGAAATGTTTTTCAAAGGCACCTTAGCTCTGTTTGTTCTTCAACGCCTCTATGTTTTCCTCTGCTAGGTCAGTTTAGAGAATTCTTAGTTTCTCTATAGACCCACCCAAGATTTTTTATCTCATGAATGGTTCAATACAGTAGGTATCGAAGATGTTTTATGCTTAGACCTGCTTGTTTGATGTCACTAAAACATTGTTCTTGAGATATTTCTTTAAAGTACCACTAATTAGGTTTTTCCAAAGAGGCTATGTTTCAATCACACCCTTTGTCCATGCTTGAATAGTTGTTTTGGAGATATTTATGACTATGATCAATGATGTTTAGGAGTTCCCTCTTCTTTGATTAAATTTATATGTTTATCTTAAATGTTTTATAACCTTGAAGGTGAAATCACTAGAAGTTAAATGAGTTTCTCGCCTTCTATATTTAATTGGATTGTTTGTCTGAAATTCTTATTTGCTTGAGTTGAATCAAAGAGTTATTGGTGTGCCCTGTATATTGATTACTTATTCATGCTAAATAGTGTTGAAGTCCCTTCTTGTTAAATTATTTGACAGAGGATTCTTAATTTCCCTTTGCCCTACTTTGTTCACAAACTTGATGTTCATTTCATTTCCCACAAACCTTGAAAATCCATTTGACCATGCTATATTTTCCTTGTGATGTGCCTTGATTCATTATTGAAATTTCCATGACTTTTATTGACTCCATAGCCCAATGGCTTGAATATTTCCTCACTCCACCTATTCTACTTGATCATCTACCCAACCAAAACAAACAACCAAACCCTAAACTTAACAACTAGCCTAAAATTAAACCCTAAAAGCAAACAAGTTCACATCCTTTGCAAAAAATAGAGAGAGCCCTCTCTGAGTCCAGGAAGGCTAGGTCCTAGGACTCCAAAGACTGGTCTGATTTTACCCTGTGCATTTTATCTCACCAATCTAATAAATCACGGGACTATAATAAAATAGAATAGGAATTTCAGCTTGTTGACCTAGATGAGGATGAAAATTAAAAAATCACTAATGCAATCATCAAAGGAAAGGATGCCAATATTACTGAGGTCCAGACTAATCTTAACAGGGCCAAATATGTCACATACTTCCTTGAGCAGGAAAATGAGAAATTAAGGACCAAACAGGTCATTGATGAGATCAAGTATGTAACTGCTGAAAGGGAGGTAGAAAAGGCCAAAGCCATGCTAGATGAAACACTTGAAAATTATGGCTTGCTTGATGAAAAAGAGGAACAAGTACCAATAAATAAACCTAGAACTAGAGGGTTGAAAAGAGCTCTAGCTCTAGAAAGAGCAGATTGCTATAGTGATTAGTGAAAATAGGGAGCCATGGCTTGATAGAGCCAATCAACACTTGGAGAAGCTACTAGAAAATGATAATAAAGATAATGACCTATTGAGGAGGAAAGTCAAAACCATGCCCTAAAGGAGAAAATTACAATGGCCAAGCTCAAGGCAGCCAATGAGAAAATTGAAGCCCTAACCCATCAAAAGAAGAAGGAGATGGTAGGAATACTTTTTGAGGCTTCACTCCAAGCCTAGCCACCTCATCAGTATCCTCTCCACCAATTTCGAGGAAAGTTGAAACATTTTAGAAAATTATGAGTTTGACTGTGTTTTTCTGAACAAGGAAATATCAAAAATTTGTCAAATGCACCTCACCCTAGGCAGTGCGCAAATGATAGGGGCATTTTTTTGAAAACAATGTGACCACCAGTGGATTCATAATGAAAAATACAGTCAGGAAAACCACTTTTCCATCCTTAATTTGTAGATTCAAGAGGTCAAAAGGGAAAAAAACCACCAAAAAATCATGTTTCTTCCCATATTTTTTCCTTGGCACTGCACATAGAGAAGTCTTAGGAGATTGCAATTTTGAAGGGTCAAATCAACATCATTTTAAGAGATGGAGGCATATTCAGAAAGAGGACTTGACCAAATTTCCAACAAGCCATATTAGGCCTGATTTGGACACATGTAGGTTAGTCAAAAGTTTCTTTGAACATAGAGGGTGCACAACCTTAAGGCGCTGCGGATATGATAGGAAAATGGCGCATATGATAGTTTGTCGATCTTTTTGGTTTCTCACTGTGAATTTTGATTTTATCTCAGAAAATCATCTTTATATTAATATAATTCATCATGGTAAATTTAATTATGTCAAGGATAAGATACCTAGGGGTATATTCATTAGGTAAATTTATCCTTTATTCAAAATGAATCAGTTTGAATGTAATGAGGAGTGAGTCACTTGGACCATCCTACACTTCAGCTTTCAATTCAGAAATTAGTGGATCTTTTCCTCACCTCATGGATTCAACCCCTGAGGATGAGTGAAGCTTTTTTGAGGCCTATATCATGTCATTTTTTACTCATTTTCAAGGGTTTGAATAATTTTGGATGTTACCTTATTAATCAAGGAACTATTGTACCCAGTTTGGCCAGTTAATAAAGAGGAGTTGCAATTATTTTTTGGGATAAATGTGGTATGATGTTTATCATTTTTTTTCATTTAGTTTCATATGTTATAATGTATTGTATTCTTGTTCATTACATCTCTATGGTATGATCTCTTTAAATTTTTATAAGCAAAACACATGCTTGCTCATGCTCTGGTTTGGGAAATAGATCATAGTTTGTCCATTTTCCTCTGTTTATGATGAATAAATCTCCCATGCTCTTCCTAGCTTCTCCTTGGTATTAAAACCATCTCATCAAAATCATATTTAAAGTGGTAACCCTTATTCCTACCTTTCCCCATTGAATCCCTGCAACTCTATCTCATTCGCCCTGACCTAGCTACCTTGACCTAATTTCATCATCCAGTGAAACCTAACCAAATCAAATCAAAACAACCCCTACACTCAATACCTAGCATAAAATCCTAATCCATTTAGCCTCCTAGGTTGTGTCTTGTGGAGAGATCCCTCTCTTACTTGGTAGGGCTAGACACCAAGCCAAAAGGTTTGTTTGTGGTTACCTCTTTTGGGATTCCTTCTTCAACCTTGGGAATCTGGCGAAGTGCTAACATTATCGCGCTATTGCTGGGGAGGCGAACAGAAAAATATTCCCTGGGAAAGAACAAAAAAGATCAGATCTGATTGTTGATGGTGACCAACGATCAGGCACAAGAAGGTTGTGCATCATTCACCTGGAGACTCCAGCGTTGAAGAATCCAAAGGTTCAGAATTTTCATGGCGACTCCAATTTTCAAGAACTGGTAGTTTGAAGATATTTTTGGTGAACTCACTGTTGTCAAAATGGATTTGATTGCTCGAAGGTATGCTCCTATGAATCGAGCTCATATTCCTGGTTTTCCGAACTGTATTCCTTGTATAGATTGGCAATCAGGACTATCAAAGTTTAAGGGTCAAGACGGTGAAGATGCTAGTTTACATTTGGTCAAATTTCATTTGCATATTCACAAACTAAAGATTGAGTTTCCTTAATATTGTCTGATGAAGATGTTTATGGTTACCTTGGAGGAAAAAGCGAGATCATGGTATGAGAGTCTACCATATGCTAGTTTATATTCTCTAAAGGACTTTCATTCATTTTTCTTTCAAAATTATCAAAGGTATAATTCTTCTTTGTTGATGATTGATAGTTGTTGTGAGATATCTGATAATTTCATTGAGTTTCTTGAAAATTTGTATGGGGATGAAGAGTGTCTAGATGATGAGATCATAGAATCCCTTCATGATTTTTCTTCCCAACAAGAATCAACAGTTTCCTTCTTGGACGAAAAGATCCTTGAGCCTTTGCATGAGAACCCTTTTCATCACCAAAATGAATCAGAATCTCCTTCCTTAGATGAGACAGACTAGGACCAAGAAAGAGAAGTGCAAATTCCCGATCTTGAAAATGAAAATCACCAAATCAATCTAAATTACTTTAAAACTCAGTTTTCTCTTTTGTTTGAAGATGAAATAGATCAGCTCCTGAAAAATCATTTTACAATCCAAGCGAATGTAGATTTGGAGCTCTTACAATGTTCACACAGTTAAGAATGTGTGAGTGAAGCATCTTCCATTACTGAAAATGAAATTCTGGGTTTGAAAGATGATAGTCATGAGACTAATGAAGCCATGCAAGAAGTTGTTGTGTGAAAACCAATTTGTGATGATGATTTTCTGCAAGGAGATTAGCTAACAGATATTGTTTACTTTCATGAAGAAGATAGGGTTTTCATGTTTAACAATATTGAAGAATGTTTTATGTTCAAAGATGATTTAGAATATGAATTTGAAGAGTATGAGCCTAAGAGAGACAACATGGAAGTGATAGAGTTAGATTTTGCCATGCTTTAGGAATTTGTAGCCAACACTCAAATAGAAAAAATTCATACTTCCCTATGCTCTCCTATGGATAAAAAACCAAGTGTTCTTTCAGATCAAAATGAAGAGTGTGCTTGTGTTTTTGCTGAATCTCAAGACAAGGCAGCATTTCATATTTTTTAATATCCTTTTACTAATTTACTACAGTTATTAGGGAAGATGTAGTTTCTTGTTTCCATGGACCAGAAGCACATGTTTAGTAGACACTTGGAGTGGCCTAGTTTTTGTTTTTTTGGTTGCTCGAGGAAAATGAGAGAAGGATTTACATAAGTAGCCATCTGTTGGATTGGTTACACTAGAAGGATCAATTCAAATGATTGTACATATGTCTTTAGCAGGCAGGTGGTTTTCATCAGGATTTGAAGCCCTCAAGTCTCGGTGATATGCTGCCATCAATAAGTTTACTAAGTTTTTTATTTTTAGTCAGTATTTAGTCATGCATTTCAGTTTGAGTTTTTTGACTGTATTAGCCCAATGGTTAGGCACTTGGTCTACAGTGTTATTGACACCTACAAGGAGCTTCTATCCCCAATAAGGTCGATGTCAGTGTTAGAATTTTCATTCTACCATCAGTGATCAAAATCACTCTTTTCATATTCATTTTAGGGGTCCCACTTAGAATTTTTTTTTCATTCCATTAGGTCATGTAAAAAATTGATTCACTGATGGTAGCCCTAGTCATAAAGTCTCACTCTCCCTCAAAAATTCTAATTTGTTGGCCCACCTTCATGTCTTGCTGAGAATAATTTTTTTTTTTGAAAATATCATTTCACTATGTCTTATGTTAGTCAAAGTCAACCATGGAGTCAGGTCATTCAAGGTCCTATTAGGTCATTAGGTTTCATTGTTCAAGGTCCAAAAATGCACCATTTCATCTCAATAAGGTCAAAAAAAGGTGTGAGAGTGACTCAATAAACATTTCAATATCATCTGCAGAGGATTATCAACATGTAAATATAATATTTTTAAAGTTGTAATTATGGTTTCAAGTATGATTTTCATACTAAAATGTAATTTTATTCAATTTTTTTTAAAATTTATTTCGTTTTTTATGTAATTTTATGATTCCTATATGTAATAAGTCACTCTCCAAAAGCTTCCAACTCCAACTTCATATGCCAAACTGAATACCACCAAATCAAAGTGAAAAGTGCCAAACTCTAGCAACTTCATCCTACAAAGAAGAAAAGTCAAAGAAAAAAGCATATTCAACATGCTTTCAAAAAAGTGAAAAGAAACATAGGAAAAGTGGGTTTTTTATTTAAATCAAAATTCACTCAAGTATTAAAGACTCTTAGACATCAATTTGAAATTAATTTTCCTCCTATTCTATCAGGCAAACACTTGAGGAGAGTGAATTTTCGATTTTCTGGGAAAAATTGGAGAAAAACTGAGAAGAGGGCGTATATTCTGAAGGCATTGTGCATAGATAGAAGGTGTTGTGCACAGACAGAAGGAGCTGTTCACAGCCGGAAAGCGCTGCTCATAGCCTTAACGCGTTGCGCATATGTCCAACAAAGCCCAAAATGCTTCAAAATTTTCCCAAATCACCTCTAGAGCTACAACATTGATCTCATAAGCCTCTAGCAAGTAAGTAAAGGTCAAAATCCATCATTTCTCCCCCCCTTCAAAGTTTATTGGTTAGTGTTGTATAATTTTCTTGAAGAATTTGGTGTACGCTTACTCAAAACCCTAGTTTTCCTCCCTAACACTCACAACTCCTAAAACCCATTTCCCTTACACTCTCATACCCTTTCAAATACTCTTTCCCAAAACCTTTGTTATTACAATCCCTATACCTAATATTTTAAATCCTAAACCCTAAGCCCTAGGTTCTCCTTTTACCTAGGCTCCCAATTCCCAATTCCCCATCCTAAAATTCCCTTTAAATCCCCAATTCCCCATCCTAATTCCCATCATACTATCACTCCTTTTCCCTTCCCCTATTTCTCATATCCCTAACACTATCTCCCATAAATTTCCCTTTCCCCATTTCCTATCCCCATAAGTCACCTTCCACATTATCATATACTTCCCTAGGGTTTTGGACATAAAATAACCATGGTAGTTGAAGAAAAGCATAATATACCATACAGTGAGGAAGATGAAACAAAATCTAGGAGGCCACATAAAGGGGCCATGATAATTAGAATTGAGCTTGCTAGCACTTTGGGCTTCTCCAATAACAATAAAATGTTTCAAACATGTTTCAACCTCCACAAAAACCATGTCACTTTCGCTGGTGTCAACTTTACTGTCTCAACTGCCATCATTTCAGCTGCCACCGAGATCTCGAATTTTGGGGAGAAGTGGTTCAAAAGAGTGATTTGGAGGAAAACTACTTTGAGCCCTTTCTGAAACCAAGGTCTAAGAATGAGAAAAAGAGGTTCTTTCCTTTTTCCCACCTCCAGGACATATATGCACCAATGATGAAGATAATCATGAAATACTTTTTATGCGAGGGTAGATTTTCAAGGCTTTATACTTATCACAGCCGCCTCTTGATGCATTACACTAGGGAAAAGATGTTTAACATACCCTACTACCTTTTCCAAAGCATAGATAAGATGGCATTCATTTTCCAAAAAATTGAATATGAACATCAAATGAAAAGTCTTTTCAATCATTACTTAATTAAATCATAGTCCTATATAATGTCAATCAACTAAATATTGCATGGGGTACCTTCATAGCCCATCATATCTTCAGAGACCCTCCTACTCAGCATGCACAAAATGTGTCTTCATCATCCCATCCATCCACTTCCATCCCTCCATCTCATCCCATATTACTGTCATCCTCATCAGATCACACTCCTTCACCCATTTTACCCCCTTCATCTCCATTTCATATTGAATTTGGATCACCTAGCAGGATTAAGCTCAATGAGCCTAAGAGAGCTATTATGGTTGAGGTTGAGCCATTGCCAAAAACCTACCAGAGAGGTCACTGGCATGTGTTTGCTCCACATAGAGTCGAAGGGGCCATTCCTTCTACAACAACAAAGCAGGTGGAAAAAGTTAAAGAAAAGGTCATAGAACAAGTCATTCAAGATGAGAAGGATTTTTGTGAAACATAATATGAATTTTAGCTTGTTGAGCTAGATGAGGATGAAAATGAAAAAATCACTAATGCACCCTTCAAAGGAAAGAATGCCAAGATTAGTGAGCTCCATATTAATCTTGACAGGGCCAAATATGTCATATACTTCCTTGAGCAGGATAATGAGAAATTAAAGACAAAACATGTCATTGATGAGGTCAAGTATGTCATTGTTGAAAGGGAGGCAGAAAAGGCCAAAGCCATGCTAGATGAAACACTTGAAAAGTATGGATTTATTTATGAAAAAGAGGAATAATTACGAAGAAATAAAACTAGAACTAGAGGGCTGAAAAGATTTCTAGCTGTAGAAAGACAAAGGGAAGCTGAGCTTGCTGATTAGCTAACCCTCAATGATCAGCTTGCTATAGTGATTAGTGAAAACAGGGAGCCATGGCTTGATAGAGCCAATCAAAACTTGGAGAAGCTGCTAGCAAAGGCTAATAAAGAAAATAACCTATTGAGGAGGAAATTCAAACACCATGCCCTAAAGGAGAAAATTGCAATGGCCAAGCTCAAGGCAGCCAATGAGAAAATTGAAGCCCTAACCCATCAAAAGGAGAAGGAGAGGTTAGAAATATTTGTTGAGGATTCAATCCAAGCCTAGCCACCTCATCAACATCCTCTCCACAAATTTTGAGGCAAGTTGAAACATTTTAGAAAATTCTAAGTTTGACTGTGTTTTTCTGAACAAGGAAATATCAGAAAATTTGTCATATGCACAATAACCTAAGCACTGCGCAAATGATAGGGGCATTTTTGGGAAAAAGGTCACCACCAGTGGATTCATAATGACAAATACAGTCAGGAAAACCACTTTTCCATCCTTCATTTGCAGATTCAGGAGGTCAAAAGGGAAAAAAAAACCACAAAAAAAAAAGTTTCTTCCCATATGTTTGCCTAGGCACTGCACACAGATCAGTCTTATGAGATTGCAATTTTGAAAGGTCAAATCAACATCATTTTCAGAGATGAAGGAATATTCAGAAAGAGGACTTGACCGAATTTCCAACAAGACATCTTGGGCCTGATTTGGACACTTGTAGGTCAGTCAAAAGTTGCCTTGAACATGGAGGGCACACAACCTTAAGGCACTACACATATGACAGGAAAATGACGCATATGACAGTTTGATGATCTTTTTGGTTTTTCACTCTAAATTTTGATTTTATCTCATAAAATCATCTTTCTATTAATGTAATTCATCATGGTAAATGTAATTATGTCAAGGATAAGTTACCTAGGGGTAGATTCATTACGTAAGGTTATCCTTTAGTCAAAATGAATCAGTTTGAATGTAATGAGGAGTGAGTCACTTGGACCATCCTACACTTCAACTTTCAGTTTAGAAATTAGTGGATCTCTTCCTCACCTCATGGATTTGACCCCTGACGATGAGTGAAGCTTGTTTGAGGACTATATCATGTAATTTTTGACTCATTTTCAAGGGTTGGAATAAGGTTGGATGTTAGATTATTGATCAAGGAACTATTGTACTTAGTTTGGCCAATTAATAAAGAAGAGTTTCAGCTATTTTTTGGGATACATGTGGTATGATGTTTATTAATTTTTTTCCTTCAATTTCATATGTTAGAATTTATTGTATTCATGTTCATTACATCTCTATGGTCTGATCTCTTTCAAGTTTGATATGCTAAACACATGCTTTCTCATGCTATGTTTTGGGAAATTGATCATAGTTTGTCCATTTTCCTTTGTTTAGGAAGAATACATCTCCCATTATCTTCCTAGCTTCTCCTAAGTCTCAAAACCATTTCATCACATTCATATTTAAAGTGTTAAACCTTATGCCTATCTTGCCCCATTGAATCCTTGCAACCCTATCTCATTTTCCCTGACCTAGCTCCCTTGACCTAATTTCTTTGTCGAGTGAAGCCCAACCAAATCAAATCAAAACAACCTCTGCACTCAATACCTAGCCTAAAATCATAATCCATTCAGCCTCCTATGTTGTATCTTGTGGAGAGAGCCCTCTCTGACTTGGTAAGGCTATATACCAAGCCAAAAGGTTGGTTTGTAGTTACCTCTATTGGGATTCCTTCTTCAACCTTGGGAATCAGGAAGAGTGTGAACATAACCATTTCATCTCTTGCATTTTTATCATATGTATTCTATTATCCATCAACATATAAAAAAATGTCAAAACATTAAAGAAAATTATTAAAACTGGTAAGATACACATTAAGAGATTCACCCTCATAGTTATGGTTGCATCGCTTGGCCATAAACTTTTGTAATTCTGCTGGGTTGCTCTACGAAATATATTCAATATCCTACATGTTTATCTTGTTGCATCAAACTCAAGTTAGTCTTCAAGTAATAACAATATATTCATACATATAAAAATTTAAGTTCACATAAGTACACATGCATGCATGGATATTAATTTAAAACTTAAATCCTTTCCTATACTTGAGCCCATCTAGGTTCAGTGTAAAAATTTATCTATGATACAAATTTTGCACATATCCCTACTAAATTTATCCTAACCACACTTGAAAAAACTTTATTTTCATCTCTCATACACTTTCAAAATTATTTCATTATATTTAAATTGGCTTATCAATATCATCATTATTATTAATATTAAGTATAATGTATTAATTTTCATATATATATATATATATATATATATATATATATATATATATATATATATATATATATATATATATATATATTGTTAAACATCTTCAAAATATGCAATTTTTTCATATTGTGTCAATTCAAAAAAATTAGTAATTATTATAAGCATATGTTGGTTTCATAAATATAACCACACTGATGTAAAGTTTGTCTAGATTGTTGCAACACATATTTTTTTTCAAAAAAACAATGTTAAAAAAGAATATTTTGGGTCCAAAAAATATGACTTTTTATGAATCCTTTGATTTTTAAAGACACAGACAAAAAGTCACTAAGTTTACATATCAAATGTGAATAAAAATATTCTAAAAATTAAGTAATAGAAAGCTAATAAAATTTCCGGAAAGTTTTCGTTTTACTCTAAAATGAAATTCTAAATATAAAAATTACTTTTACTTACCGAATGTTGAATTTTTTTTTTAAATGATATTTTTTTCCTGAAAAAATTTTAAATGATATTTTTTTCCCGAAAAAAGGGCCAAAAGTGTAACCCAAATTCACATTTTCACCCAAGAATCTCATGGCCACTTATTTGAGCAACCAAGTTGAAATAAGTTTAGATGTGGAAGAGACTATCATTTGTACATCAGTGTTTTAAGTGTGCATAAAACTCAAGTCAATCAATAATTATTGGAATACTTATCTAGAGGAAATCACTGACTGATAACAATCCTCTTAATTTCTCCTAACCAAAGGCTCCATTTCTCCTATTTTATTTGACAGTGGGGCATTCTTAGGTTGGGCCATGACTCCGCAAATATCTTGGCTTATCGAGATCCAATTATGATACATAATCAATATCAAACACAAACAAAGTCAAGGTACCAACCTCGATATCCTCCAACCAACAGTCTCACATCCCCCCATTTGATCCGAATTTATGTAGGAATGCAATAGAATAAACATATAACCATAAATACAAAGATATAGCGGAAATAACACTTCATTTCATTAATATCAAAGAACTAAATTTGCTTGCAGACAAAATGGAAATAAACTAGCTAGGGTGCTGGTAGCTTATCTCTGAAAAGATATGTGGTGGCTACAAGTCTCTGAACTCTGTGTTACAATGAGGCTCGAAGGCATATATATTATTTATAAATAATGGAAAACACCAAACATCCAAAAACCTAACCCTAGGAGATGAAACACTAGACTATGGGCCCCGCAGGGGTAAATTGGTACATCAATTTCTCAGGGTCGTAACTTTGGCATACTATATCCATTTGACACACATGATACATCGTTATAAAGGTCTATCTGAGAAATACAACCACTAATAATGAGTATCAATTTAAGAAGTATCATATTTTCCAGAGGCCTCATGCCCAAAAAACGTTGTTTAGGGCCTCAAAACAGCTCCAGAAGTTTAGGACCAAAAAAAATTCCAAAAATAGTAAATTGTGCTGCAATTAAGGGTTTAACTCTGTTGGTCTGAGTTATTCTGCCATGTCGAATGTGTCTAGTAGAGGTGGAAAGTAAGGCCGAAGGAGGTCCACATTGAACACTGGGTGAAAACTAAGGAATGGTGGAATATTAAGCTCGAAGGTATTGTCCCCTAGAACCTTGGTGATGGTGTATGGCCCATATCGGAGCGGGCGAAGCTTGCAGTGGGGTACAATGAGGCACTCCTTTTGAAAATGTAGCCACACTTTTTCACCCACCTGGAAGTTGTGTGGCACCCGATGTTGATCATGCCGCTGCTTGTACTTAGCATTGACTCTGTCCAATATGTCATGAAACTATTGGTGGATGTGCTGAATGCACTCAATGAAGTTGTTCACCTTGGCAGCTTCAGACTGGACATGAGAAGAATCAGCCTAAGCAGTTGCAAATGGAATGCCTACGTCAATGATACATAGTGGTTGGAATCCCATGGCCACCTAAAAGGGGTTGTGGTTGGTTGACCTGTGGAGGGCCCGATTATAGCTATGTTGTACACAGGGGACACTCTCATCCCATGTGCGTGGATGCTTTGAGTTGTAAATGTGCAAAATGTGTACGATCATCTTGTTAAAGACCTTTGCCTGGCCATCAATTTGGGGATGGAAAGCTGTGGACTTGGTGAGCTTAGTGTCCAACATTGACCAGAGGTTGGACCAAAGTGTACTGAGGAACCTATTGTCCCGATTTGAGATGATAGATTGTGGGATCCCAAAGTGTACCCACACTCATTCAAAGAAGATTTTAGGAGTAGATTTTTCCATGATATTATTCTTGTAGGCTGCCATAATGGCCATCTTTGAGAATTTTCCAATGACCATGAAAAAAAATTCGTTTCCATGCTTAGTAGAAGTAAGGCCCGACATGTAATCCATGGAGATGGATTCCCAAGGTCGACTAGTAATAGGAAACTGAGTATAGAGGCCTTGATTCTTGATGGTCGGTTTGGAAATGGTGCAGGAAGTGGAGGATTTGATGTACTTCTCGACATCATGGTGAAGGTTTGGCTAATAAAAATACTTTTGCAGTACTGCCACTATTTTCTTGACCCCGAAAATCCCAACGACCCGCCTGTAGTGCGCTTCAAAAATAATCTTGGCATGCTCACTTGAAGGAACACAAAGGTGTCTCAGGTGACATATCAGTGCATCCTGGAGGTGAAATTTTGGAACTTGGTTACCCTCCAAGGGCGACTTGTATGTGTGGTTGAATTCTATATCGCTCTTATAGATAAGTGGCCAATCAGAAGTTTCGTGCCCACAAGAGTTGAGCATGGTGTTTATCACCATGATTGGTCATCAGTTGAGGCCATTTTCAACATTATTGGTGTTGCCCTTCTTGTACTTGATGTTTAAATGAAACTATTGCATATATGTGGACAACTTCTGATGGTGATCATTCTGCAACTTCCCTTGTATTTGTATGAACTGTAGGGGTCGGTGGTCTATGTGGATGATCATTTCCTTCCCCAAAATGTAATGCTTCCATTGTCAGGAAGCCTAAACAATGGAATACATCTCTTTGTCATAATTGGGATACTTCTAGACTGTGTCAGAAAATGTCTCACTATGATATGCCATTGGATGCTCCTATTGAGAAAGAGCTGCCCTAATAGCATAGTCAGAGGCATCTATCTCAATCTCAAATGGTTGTTGCAAGTCTGGTAATGTCAGCACTAGGGAAAAGTAGAGGCAATGCTTCAATTCTACGAACGCCTTCTGTTGAGAGTCTGACCAAAACAATTTTCCTTTCGCTCCTCCCTTGGTGAATTGACTCAAGGGCCAAGTGATATGAGAGAATCCCAAGACAAATTTGCAGTAGAAATGAACAAGACCTAGAAATATGCGAAGCTCTGTTAGAGTGGTTGTGGCTGGCCAATCCCAAATGAATTTGATCTTCATTAGATCCACATGCACCCCCCGCTCATCAATAATGTATCCCAGATATAGAACCTAAGTCATTCCAAAAGTGCACTTCTCCAAATTGGCACACAACTTGTGTTGCCGTAGTGTTTAGAGGACCTGTCGGATGTGGTGGAGGTTCTCTTCCAAATTTTGGATGAATATTAGGATGTCATACAAGTACACTACTACAAATGAGTTTGTGAATGGCCGCAAGATGTCATCCATCAGCCTCATGAAAGTTGTGGGAGCACTCGTCAACCCGAAAGGCATGATCAACCATTCGAAAATTCCCTCGTTGGCTTGAAGGAAGTCTTCCACACATCAGATGGTTTGATTGGTACCTGGTGATACCGAGACTTCAAGTCAATCTTGCTGAAATATTTCGCCCCTTTGAGTTGGTCCAGAAGGTCATCAATCCATGGGATCAGGTACGTATTCCATACAATGATCTTGTTCAACGCCCGATAGTCAATACAAAGTCTCCAAGTCCCATCCTTCTTCTACACCAACATGATTAGGCTCCCACATGGCAATGAACTTGGCCGGATATGACATTTCTGTAGCAGCTCCTGAATTTGATTCTTGATTTTAGTGTTTTCCTGAACAAAGTGTCGATAGATCAGTCCATTGGGTAGCTATGCACATAGGGTCATATCGATGGGGTGTTTGAATTGACAATGCAGAGGCACCCCTGCGGGTGAGGTGAAGATGTCCCCATACTCCTCCACGACCTTGTCCATTTGTTTTTTTCATGAGGAGGAGCCTTGTCCGAAGGTCGTGGCCACAATATTCTTCTTGCCATGAGGGCAGATCATTGGGAAAACAAATTTCCCGATTTTGGAAATGAGCTTACTACATTGTTTCATAGTAACCAAAGAGATAGCGACAAGTAGTGGTATCTCTGGTATCTTGTACAAATTATTTCCCAAAGTAAAAATAACAGTGTGAGGCCAAGAATCATACACATCATGTCACTTCCACAAGTATGGTTGGCCTAATAATACATCACAAACATCAAGAGGAGCAATGTCACATAATACCAAACCGGTGAAGGGATTGATTCTGTAGGGAAGGCGACAATGATGGTTGATGCGGAGATCCCGTGGTTGGTGAAGCCACCTAATAATGTATGGCTATGAGTGTGTTGTGGTCGGAAAGCCCAACCGATTCACGACCTTTGCTGAAATGAGGTTCTTTTGGCTCCCACTTTCGACAATGAACTATAGCAGGGAACCCTTTACCCACATCTGGGAGTGGAAGAGACGCTCCTCCTCCTCTGGATCTTCCAGCTCTTCCTTTTGGATCTTTGTGGTGGCAACGGTGGCGTTGGGATCCACATCGATAATGTGCTTCCCTTTTTCATTCTTGTTATTGGGTTCTGATTCATTTTTGGAGCATGCATATGATTCAGAAGCCTTCATCTCGACCACTAGTGACAGCTTGGTCCGAAACCCACTTGTGTTGTGAGTGGAGCTCTTATGGAACTCACAGCACTTTCCTTTTTCCTTCTTCAGCTTTGCGGTGTTGTTCTTTTCTTGCAGTTTAGCAGTTTGTCTTGGGTCACCATACCTTGGCTTTGTACTCTGTTCTGTGGTTTGGGGGCACCCTTCCACTGCTTTTGATTCGCAGATCCAAAGTCCCACTTCTTCTATTTGAATTTCTGCTCAATCTTGGCAGCATACAAGTATGTCGTATCAAGAGTGGAGATGTCGAGGAACTCCATTTCCTCTTGAATGTATCTGTGCAGATAACTGCAGTAATTCAACACCAAATGTTTCTCTAAATATTTTATATCCATCATTATTTGCAGGGTATGGAACATATTCATCAGCTCATGCACATCTTAATCCCTTTAATGCTGCCATGTAGTCCATTGTATGTACTTGTCCTCATAACTCCCCACGGGATAATATTGTTTCTTGATAGCATCTCAGAAAGAATTCCAAGTGGTTACGACCAAGAACAGAGAGGGTTCCCCCTCATACTTTTTATCACAGTAGGTTTATCACCAATCTTTGGCATGGGGGGTGGCTTTGAGGAGTGCAAAATAATCTTCTCCCAGTTGGAAAATTCACGAGCCGAGAAATATCCTTCCAATATATTCAACCATCTATCTACGACATCCGCATCTATTTGGACATCAAATATGGGAATGTCAAAGTTTACTTGTACCTTAAAAGGGGTTGCGCCTCCAGTGTGGCTAATCAATGTAGATGTGCCACCAGTGGGCAATCATTGAAGGATCTGGGAAAATTTGTCCATCATCGCGTTCCTTTGTTTTCTGAGGGCCTCGTCGAGCAATATTTTGATAGCATCTCTTGCTCCCTCGTCTTTCTTTTCATCCCCCTTCGGCGGCTGCCGGGGTTTGTGAGGCTGATGTTGCAAAGGTTCAAGTAGATTCAGCCCTAACTCCCTATACAATGACCTTGTTGGGGACACACAAAGAAGGATCGAGAAAGAGCAGACCACTTTGATACCACTAATCTGAATTTATGCAGGAACACAACATAATACACATATAACCATAAATATAAAGATGCAGCGAAAATAAAACTTCATTTCATTAATATCAAATAAATGAAATTTGTTTACAGACAGAATGAAAATAAACTAGCTAGGGCGTTGGTAGCTTATCTCTAACGATATGTGGTAGCTACAAGCCTCTAAAATCTATGTTAAAATGATGCTCTAAGGCCTATATATTATTGAGAAACAATGGAAAACCATAAACATCCAAAAACCTAACCCTAGGAGATGAAACACCAAACTATGGGCCCCGTCGGGGTAAATTGGTACATCAATTTCCCGAGGTCGTAACTTTGGCATACTATCTCTATTTCATGCACATGATACATTGTTAGAAAGGTATATCCGAGGACTAAAAATGTTGACAACTTATATTGAGTCTAAAAGGCTCATCTTTTTCAGAGGTCGCATGCCCAAAAAACATCATTTAGGGCCTCGAAACGACTCCGGAAGTTCAGGACCCTAAAAACTGCCAAAAATAGTAAATTGTGCTACAATTAAGGAAACTGAAAAACTAAAATAAAAAGTGGTGGGGGTCCAAGTGGAATAGACAGGTGGCCACCAATATTCACCTAGATCACCATTAGTGCACTCAACCCAAGGTAATGCAAGCCCCTTCTTTGATCACAATAGTCCCTCGAGATGTTCGAGTATCCAACTTGGGTTGGTCAAGGATGTCTAAGAGTCTTATGGCTTATAGGAGTTTCATTTAACTTTCGAGGATCCAAGTACTCTCCATACCACACACACAAACAATTTTCCCTACACTCATCCCTTAAGGACTCTATCCTTCCACAAGGAAACCCAAGAAGAAAAACACTGACAACATTCTCACAACATGCATAGGTTCCTTTTTTATCATTCTCTCATAAAAAACTTATCTTCCATATCCTTGATTCCAAAAGACTACATAGTAGTACCTTCATTGGCTTCCCAATCATGTTGTCAACCTATTCATGGTTACATGTTCACCATAAACCATTATTAGTCATCTGAAACATGTTATGACAACAAAATTTTCTAATTCTTTATTCATGCACATCTGATACCGTATGCACCTGACATATATTCATGCATCTATAATATTGGTATTTAATATATATTCAATAGACATGCATCTTTGAACTATTGCATCTCTTGAATTTTTATCATATTTTTGCTATTATCCATCAACATATAACAAATTCTCAAACCATTAAAAAAAAGTATTAAAACTAGTAAGATACAATTTAAGATATCCCCCCTCATAGTTATGGTTGCATCACTTGGCCATAAGCCTTTGTAATTATGTTGGGCTGCTCTACGAAATCTAGTTAGTATCCTACATTTTTATTTCGTTGCATCAAACCCAAGTTAGTATTCAAGTAATATCAATATATTCATACATATAAAAACAATAATTTCACATAAGTACACATGCATGCATGGATATTAATATAAAACTTAAATTCTTTCCTATACTTGAGCCCATCTAGGTTCAGTGTTAGACTTTAGCTATGATACCACTTTTTCACATATCCCTACTAAATTTATTATTAGTATTAAGTATACTATATTAAATTTCATAGTATTGTTTTTTAATTTATTATATAAATATATCGTTAAGAATCTTCAAAATGTGCAATTTTTTTCATATTGGTTCAATTAAAAAATTCTAGTACTATGATATGCGTCTGTTGGTTTCGTGAATATAGCCATACTGAAGTAAATTTTGTCTAGATTGTTGCAAATTTTTTTTTTTTCAAAAACACAAGGTTAACAAAGAATATATTGAGTAAAAAAATGACTTTTTATGAATCCCTTGATTTTTAAAGAACATAGACAAAAAATTGCTAAGTTGACATACCAAATGTGAGTAAAAAAGTTCTAAAAATAAGTAAAAGAAAGCTAATAAAATTTATGGAAAGTTTTCATTTTACTCTAAAATGAATTTCTAAATATATAGATTATTTTTTCTCACCAAAAGTTGAATTTGTTTTTAAAATTATATTTCTTTTCTCAAAAAAGGGCCAAAAGTGTAACCCAAATTCACATGTTCACCTAAGAATCTCATGGCCACTTATTCAAGAAACCAAGTTGAAAGCAGATTATATGTGGAAGAGAATATCATTTTTACATGAGTGCTTTAAGTGTGCATAAAATGCAAGTCAACCAATAATTATTAGAATACTTAAGCACTCACTGGCAAGAATCCTCTTCATTTCTCTTAACCATAGGCTTTGTTGCTCCTATTTTATTCTACAGTGGGTCATTATTAGGTTGGGCCATGACTCCAAAAATAAATTGGCTCATCAATATCCAATTATGATACATAACCAATATCAAACACAAATAAAGTCAATGTACCAACCTTGACATCCTCCAACCAACAGTCTCACATCCCCCCATTAGTGGACTCAACCCAAGGTAGTGCATCCCCCTTCTTTGATCATAATAGTCCCTAGAGATGTGACATTATCCTTCCAGGGTATCCAACTTGGGTTGGCCAAGTATTTCTAAGAGTCTTATCGAGCTTATAGGAGTTTCATTTACCTTTTGAGGATCCAAGTACTCTCCAGACCACACACACAAACACTTGTCCCTACACTCATCCCTTCAGGGCTATAGCCTTCCACAAGGAAACCTAAGAAGAAACACACACACAAAATTTTCATAACATGCATATCAACATGCATAGGTTCCATTTGTATCATTCTCTCATCAACACCTTGTCTTCCATAACCTTGATTCCACAAGACTACACAATAGTGCCTTCATTGGCTTCCCAATCATGTTGTCAACCTATTCATCGTTACATGTTCACCATAAACCACTATTATTCATCTTAATCATGTTATGACAACAAAATCCTCTGATTGTTTATGCATGCACATCTATTACCATATGCACCTGACGTATCTACATGCATCTAACATATCGGTATTTACTATCTGTTCAACGGACATGCATTTTGAACTATTGCATCTCTTGAATTTTTATCATATGTATACTATTATCCATCAACATATAACAAATTCTCAAAACATTAAAGAAAATCATTAAATGTAGTAAGATACAAGTTAAGAGATTCCCCCTCATAGTTATGGTTGCATCACTTGGCCATAAACTTTTTCAATTTTGTTGGGCTTCTCTATGGAATCTATTTAGTATCCTGCATGTTTATCTTGTTGCATCAAACTCAAGTTAGTCTTCAAGAAATATCAATATATTCATACCTATAAAAATTAATTTCACATAAGTACACATGCATGCATGTATATTAATTTAAAACTTAAATTCTTTCCTATATTTGAGCCCATCTGGGTTCACTGTTAAAATTTAGCTATGATACCACTTTTTCACATATCCTTACTAAATTTATCATGACCACACTTGCAAAAAAATATTTTCATCTCTCATACACTTTCAAATTATTACATTATATTTAAATTAGATTATCATCATCATTATCATTATTAGTATTAAGTATAATATATCAGTTTTCATAGTATTGTTTTTTAATATGTGTGTGTGTGTGTGTGTGTGGAAAGAAATATGCCTCCCTTTAAGCCTAAGGGCTAGAGTGAGGTTGCTATTACTATGGAAACCCACATGTATACTCACTTAAGAGTTCAAAAGGCTCAACACCATTACAACAATATTCATTAATTAATTATCATTCATCATGTCACTAGCGGGGATTTGAACCTGGGTGGGGAAGATAAAAACCATTCTTCTCAACCACCTGAGATAACCCCAATTGACACACACACACACACACACATTCTATGAAAAACTATTTATGTTCCAAAAGAAATATATGAGTGGCTTCATGTATGTTTACAACATACAAAGTCCCAATATTATATTTGGGAACTATTATAATATCATATTATATGTCTTCCTGGATGCTTTTATCACAAAATATCTCATAAATATTCTTAGGCAATTACTGATTGCTATATCATATTGATTTTTCATCTTTAGAAATGGTACGTCATTCCATCCACTTGCTCTCCATTCATAAATTTAGTGTAACAAAATTGTATCACTACCTTGGACAATTCATCAACTTTCTTATTTAGCTCTATGTAAACATGAGAAAACATTGCTACTTGGAAATTTTTTAGATTGGATCATACCTCTTGCAGAAGAGGATGGAGGTGCCCATTTTCAACCCTACTCTTTTATTTTTCCAAATAATCACTACTTTGGAATATCGCATCACCTAAATTTTGTCCACATGTTTCATCTTGGAAAGGTGCAAGAGACCATAATGCTAATAATTCCACCCTCGTTTTTGTTCCACAACCCCCTCCATATCTGATAAAGAAATAATGATTTGAAGAAAGAAACATAACTACTCTAATACTCGTAGTTGGTGGGGTTCCTTGGCTTGTGCCATCGAAAAATCCCTAAGGCACACTATTATCAATGGGAGACATCTCAAGATTTTAGATCTTTACTGGTTTGGGGTTGAACTTGTATTCCTTTAGCCATCATAGGATCATATATATTGAGAGATCTATAGAACATATTAGTACTGAAAAATGGCTTGATTGTGGGCCCACCAAATTTCGGATATTAAGAGATATGGGAAGGAAATATAGCCTAACAATTCTCTATTAATCTCCCAATTATTTAAGGAGACTTCTAAATATGTAAATAACCAAATTGTTAAGGCCTTGAACTCCTCTTCTATTAGTTCCCCCACTCAATCTACATAAAAACATGTAAGAAAAAGAGGAGAAACCAACTCAGCTTCAATTTTACACAACGAACAATAGCGTGGTCCAATCCAACCCTGTTTCATCCCATTGTCCCTCAAACCATAAAATATATTATTTTTATTTTTATTTTTATAGGACTCAGAAGTTTCCATAGGTCGCCCACCACCAATTTCTCTCCAATGGAGGCTAAGTATCTGAATGTGGCAGATAACCCATCTTAGTTGTATAATATCATGAGACTATATTTCACGCGCAGGATACAATATCCTCATTTTCTTTTGAGATCCAAATGAAGTTTGAGTACAGAACACCATAAAAAAAATTTCACTCCATTTCTAGCTCCCTCTGAAGGCTTAGTTTGCAACTTGCTTCCATTCCTCTCTCCCCCAAGGTTCTAGCTCATGATCCTTTGTATCCATGAGAATAACTACATCATGCTCTGATAAGGATCATATTAGATTGTCATAGAGCCTAAAGGGCTCTTCAAATCTAACCCATGGATCCTTTCCAACTAAAATGCTTCTTCCATTCTCGACTCTCCATACTACCCAATTCCCAATCACAAGAAAACATTTCACTAAATTCTTCCATAGTATAGAACAATTCTTCATTTATTTCGTCGAATTACGGTACCAATCAATCATGGAATGGTCCATGATATATTTGAACTTCATAACTCTACCTCACAAGGAATTATTAATAGTGAGGTGTTGGAAGGCTTTTTACTACTAGAGCCTAAGAGAAAAAATAAATATTTTTACACACCACCTTTTGAGCTCCTTTGGAGGGGATACACGAGTCCATTTGACTAGCATAATGCCTTCATCTTGTCAGCTAGCTATCCACAAGAATTATAAAGCTTATATTTTTATTTTGTTTTAGATCCCTTTTGGTACATGTGAAATCGAGATCCAATAAACTGGTATGCTTTGGATTATTTCCTTTAGTAACAACAACCTCTTGCCTTGAGAGAGGAACATATTCATCTAGCATGATATACTCTCAAACATTTTTCAAAACCACAACCAATATACATATTGGTATGAATTTGGATTTAAATGGAAATGAAAATATTTGAAGCCTTCTAATATCGACTTAGCTTGATATTGCAACTAGGATTGTAGGTAACCCACTTTATTTTGTTCAAGATGAAATAATTTTGATTGTTGTTCATCATTCATGTAGCTTTGTTGAACAATTATAGGGAAATTTTTATGGCTAGAATGTCCTTTGCTACTCCTTCTCCTAATAGAAAGACGTCTTCCACTAACTGAAGGTGGGTTATGGATTTATACATGATAACTCTTACTCCAATTAAAGTCCTATTTTATTTTTCTCTAAACAAAAACCTGCTCATCCTTTCTGCTATTATAAGAAATAGAAATGGTGATAAGGGAAAACCTTGGTTCAACCCCTAGGATCCTTTGAAAAATTGTGATGGGACCCCTTTAATAATAGCCACAAATGAGACTGATTGGACATAGCCAAAAATTCAGTTTATAATCTAGAGGTCCACTTCCATCTAGAGTAGGGCTAATCTGATGAAGGTCATGTTGAAAAGTGTAACTAGGTTCAGTCTTCATAATGACATATGTAAATGTGATTTTATGTAATTGATGTAAAGAATTTTTTTTATTTTTTTTATTTTTTGTAATTCTTTCCCCATGGGTTTCATGAGCGAGAAATTTTATTTTTAGTAATGGCTCCCATTGTGAGCCTTTAGGATTGGTCATAAAGTCAAAGAGAGTCAATTTTATGTATGAAGGACCCTTCTTGGGCATAAAACATTTGTATATGAGTCAATGAAAGTGTCAAACAACCCTCCAATACAAGCAAAAGAATCCCCCTTCAAGTTGGCTTCAAAATAATAATAGAATATATAAAATAAAAATTTTGTCTCATCTCCAAGTCATGTTAGCTTATTACAGACTCCAACAACTATAAATAGGCTAGTTTAGATTTTATTTAGACACAAAATTTCAGAGAATATTTCAGTGGTCATCAAGACTGCAATTCGGTCAAGGTTTAAGGAAAAAAATAAGTGTGAAAAGGGTCAAGGAAGGCAACCTATAAATAATGAATAAAGGGAGAATAATATCGAATAATTTTAGAATAATTTTTGGGACAACTTACCTCCACACATGCGAAATTGCGGACCTGTATATTGCAGAAAGAAGACCAAGGTATAACAGTCACAATGAGAGAGAATTTCAGGTGAAATAAAAAGCTGAAGTGTCAAAGAAGAAGTATCATTTTAGAGCGAAGAATATATAAGGTCTAAGTTGGTTAAGATCATCTGCTAAGGGTTTCTGAACGACAACCAAGGGACTAAAATTCTGAATATTAGTTTTGAAGGAAGAAGACGCGTAGATTTTATCATTGTAGGAAGAATCTCATAGAGGAGGATTTGTGTCTTGATCTTGGAGTGGAAAATAGATCAAGGGTCTTGGAATTGGTATTCGTCAATTGAAGTCTCTATAAGAAGAATAATCTGTGTGGGTTTTCCTCTCAAGTGGGAGAGGTTTTGGCCCTGGCCAATAGCATACATTTTGTGTCTCTTGTCTCTTTATGTTTATGCATTGGTAGTTGTTTGATGAAGAAAAACACTATAATAACATAAGTAAAAGAAGATCCTAATATAATAAGTAAAAAGAATTCACAAGCAGTTATCTAAGAAGAGAAATCACCTAATACTTGATGCCCTAGATTTCTCAATATGGCATCAGAGTTAAGGTGACTAAGTCAAGGAAGCCCATATTATCAAGGGACACTAAAGGATCGAATCTCAAGGAAGGCATAAAAGAGAAGATCATCTTGGAGTCAAAGGAAGCATCATAAACCTAGATCAAAAGAAGTCTACAAAGAAGTATTGGGATCATAATCAAGAGGGAGAAGGGTAAAACCCTACATCTATTCAAGTTAAAGTGTTTTGAAGAATATTCATCCAAAGGAAGCTAGATCAATAGGTGGTGCCATCTCACTCTCTGTGGGATCAAGGATCATTGTTGAAGAAAAAATATTCATCAAGGACCATTGTTGAAGAAAAACTATTCATCAAGGAGAAGTTTTCTAACCTCTATATCATCATTAACATTAAGGAAGCATCAAGAAGAATGAGAATTATATCAAGTAAGTATATTTATGTTCACATCTAATTCTGTCAAAATTTCTCTTTTCAAGGAAAAAAAAAATTTGGTTGGAGCTTTTCAAACTACCTTGAATGGAAGAAAATGACAAACTTGAATATCATTGAAAATGAGGTCATGGATCATGTCAAAGGATCTATCACCCAGCCATGAGAACAATATGCTCAAGCTCTTGTAAATATATGAAAGGGAAAGTTAGGGCTCAAAGGATTTGCATTGAATCCATAAAAGGCCCTTTCATCCCATATGTACGTAAACTAGAAACGTCTAAAGAAATATATGGTAGACTGGTAGAGTTTTATTCCTTAAGCATTGTAGGGGCCAAATCTCAAGGAAGGCATCAAAGCGAATATCATCTTGGAGTAAAAGGAAGCATCATAATCATAAATCAAATAAATACACAAAGAAGTATTTGGATCATCATCAAGAGGGAGAAGGAAAAAAATCTACATCTATTCAAGTTTAAAATTTTTTAAGACTATTCATCCAAAGTAAGCAAGATCAAAAGGAAATGTCATATCACTCTTTTTGGGATAAATGATCATTCTTGAAGAAAACTCCTTCATCAAAGAGAAGTTTTCTATCCTCTATCATCATCAAGATCAAGTAAGCATAAAGAATAAGGAGAATTCTATCAAGTAAGTATATTTATGTTCACATATGTATCTGTCAAAATGTCTTTTTGCAAGGAAAGAAACAAATTGATCAGGGCTTAAAACTATCTTGCATGGAAGAAAAGGAAAAACCTGAATCTCATTGAAAATGAGGTTATGGATCATGTCAAAGGATATATCACCAAACCAGGAGAACAAGATGATCAAGATCTTGCAAACTATATGAAAGGGGAAGTTAGGGCTCAAAGGATTCTTATTGAATCCTTCAAATATCCCCTCATCCCATATTTATCTAAACTCGAAACTTCTAAATAAATATATGATAGAATGGTAGAGTTTTATTATGTAAGAAGTACATGGGAAGTTATCTCTGTAAGGAAATAACTCTACAAGATGAAGATGTCAAAGGAAGAAGGAATAACCTCATAATTTATGAGGATATCTGAGATCAGGGATCAACTTAAAGATCTAGGAGAAGTCATGTCTAATAGAGAAACAACTACAATTGTATTAAATGCACTACCAGAGGAGTGGGGTAACTTTACTTCAAGTATTTATGGGAAGAAAGAAGCTAATCCATTCCATGAGCTATGGTCACTATGCAATATTGAGGAATCTAGGTTAAAGAAAAAATATGATGTGGGATAAAGTGAGAAGAATTACACATATGTTGTTATGAAAAAAATAAAGAGAATATTTGGAAGGTTTGGTCCTCAGGAAAAGAAGAAGAACATGGCTAAAATACAGTGCTATGGGTGTCAAGAATATGGACACTACAAAAGAGATTGTTCTAAGATCAAGGACAATAAAAAAAGAGGAATAGAAGAAGCTCATATCACTGAAGAAGTGGAGAAAGTTGAAAAGAAGAAGTCCAAGATAGAGGAAGTAAGAGATCTCTACTATGACTGAGATAGTATTCATCACCTAAGTTCTTTTAAAATTCTTAAGTATTCTATTGTAAGATAAGGCTATCATGATTCACAAAATGGGATGCATCAAGCCATCATAAAAGCATTAATGGATGAAAGAGCTCGAGACATCATCATAGAAAATCATGAAAGATGGTTATAATCTATGGAATTCAAGGATATAACTCTTGGGAATCTCATTGGAGACATAAGTGGAAAGGTCATCTAGTTCAAGGTTCATCATATATCTATCAAAAGGAAACATCCGTTGATGGGGATATTTTAAATCCTCAAGATTCTATGATGGAATCTTCATTGGAAGGTTCACCGATCATGAGGGGAAGCAATTGTTTCATCAAGAATTCCAAACTTGTGTAATTCATAGGATGATGGTGTGATGACATAAAAGTGAAGGAGATTAAGGGATTGAATCTCTTTCAATCAAGGAAGTTGTTGCAGGAAGTCTGAATGACCCAAAGGAAAAATGAGGTATGTATGCTTACATTGGATATTGTGGAAGTCATGTCATATGGTTGAAGATATCATGAACCAATGCTCTTGTTTAGTCAATTTAGTGTCCTAAATTTCTAACATAAATTATCGACCAGGGCTAGTAAACTGATGAAGTGTGATGCACTATATGTGCCTAAGTATCCATTTTTCTTACTTCATTGTTTTTAGTGTTTTATTTATGTTTTGGGGTTTTTATGTTTGATTCTTAGTATGCTACTCTATGCTAAAAATATGAAGTTAGATCTATGTCAAAAGGGATAAAAGGAAATGTTAATAAATGAATTAAAACAGATTTTATTTTCAAATTCTGTTCCTAACTAGAAAATGATGAAAACAGAGAGTCCTAATCCATGGATATTATAGCTTCTAAATGAACATTCATGAAATGAAAAGTAACTCAAAACACTACAACTTAATCTGATTCATTTAGTTAGAGATTTTTTGGAAGAGCTTGTGAAAAAGATTAATTCTAATGCAATGAGGATCTTCTATGAAGCAAAACAATCAATAACTCACAATGTTACAACTTAGTCTCATTCATGAATTAGAGGTTTATTGGAAAAGCTTTTGAAAGAGACTAACTGCAGTATAATGAGGATCTTCTTTTTAAGTAAATAACAGAAAATGAAATGCTAATAACTCAGAATATCACAATTGAATCCCATTCATTTAATAGAGATGTATTGGAAGAGCTTGAGAAAGAGACTAACTGCAATATCATGAGGATCGTTTATCTAAGTAAATGACATGAAAAATAATGCTAAAAGCTATGATTTTAGAAGCAATCTAAGTAAGGGAATATGACAAAACAAAATTGAAAATGACTTATCTAGAAAACATGTAAAACCTCCTTGAATAGCAGGGGCCCTCTGCTACCAATTTGGTGAAATTCTTCAGCTCAAAGTTGTAATCAAAACAACATCAAAGAATTGAACTTCTTTATTGATAAAATCACAAATCTACATCCCATTCCATCTTAAGCTTTGTTACAAAACAATCTCTAATCCTTTCTCTTCTTCTCCTATTTTTCACTACCCTTGATAGGAAAAAGCTTCCCCTATTTATACAAAAATATGAGAAGTTATCTCATTAATGAGAGTCCATGAATCTCTCCCTCTATCTTTAGAGTTACAATCAAAATAGGAAATAATAAGACACATGTCTTTTTAGAGTTTCAATACAAATAAGAAATGAGACACATATCTTCTTAGAGTTTCAATACAAAAAATAAATGAGACACATGTCCTTATGATCCCATGATCTTCTCCACTCAAATTCGAATTTGGTTTTGGGAGGCCGCATAAAGGTCTTTTAGAAGCTTCCTTTTGACCTACACATGTCACAAAACTCATAACACATATATAGATATATGAAACTATGTTAATTTTGTAGTTTCTAATCATAAATTCACTTTAAATACATAAAATAAATAACTTTGGAAGACAAGGATCCTAACCCATATATTTATGAAAATGGTTACTTGATGTATGGTTTTAGGTCAGATGGCTATGAAATAAGAGCTGAATGGTTATGACATAATGGAAATATGTATGAATATGGAAAACACTTTTGAGACTCAACATACCCCCCAACTGAAGTTGTTGCATGTCCTCATGCAACTATTGCAATGATTCATTTGTCCATGAGTTGATCTTTTATGAGTTTTGACTCAAATAGATTCGTTCCAAACTTTGCTTTATAATATTTTCTTTTGGCAAAGTATAATACATTTGATTGCAACATTTTTTTTTATATGGTTGGTTCTTGTGTGACAACCGATTTTTTTGAGCAATGGTTCTTGTATAACAATGCTTTATTTTCTTTGTTGCATCAAAGTTCATGAAAACATTTAGAATCAAATACTCCATCAATGAATTGATCATTTGCAAGGCATATAATCTTTTGGATCATGTTGCAACAATAGTTGGTTGGGAAGTATATGTGGGTGGAAATGAAATGAAAATGTGTGATAGTGTATGACATATGGATATGAAATGATGTCCCTTCCCCCCAACTAAAGATATGACAATGTGAAAAAGGGAGTGAGGAATTTTTCCAAAGTTAAAATTTTAGCATTCTAATGAATTACATGACTAAAAATTAGAAAACCACATACCTTCACTTACCTTAAATGTGGATGAGTTGTGTATACTGAAGAGTGTGGCTGTTGATGTTGTTGGATCATGAACTATGTAAACAAATGGATTTGATCTGCTTCTTTGTTCTCTTTTTTCTCTTTGTGCTGATGGAAAGATTGGGATCTTTATTGCTACTGATACAAATTGATTCCTGCTGCAAACTACTGAAATGATGTAGTCTTCAATCGTTACAAAATTCGATGGTACAATTCTAGTCATGCGAATAAATGTGTTGATGTCGAGCATGAAGAGAAGTCATTGGATTACCGACCATTGATGAATGTCGTTAACCAATGCGAGGCAAACTCAACATTAATGTCAATGAGTGCCAAGGTATCTAAGTACATCTTGCAAAGTGCGAATAAATGGGCTGATGTCGAGCCACTTGCAATATCTGACGATCAAGGGACATTGATGTATTCCCATGATTGTCAGCGAGAGAACTTGTCATTAATGCATACAAGCCTCAAGGTACTATAAAGGACTCTAGTCTTGGACCTAGATAATGTGCTGATGTCGATAGGGCAAGACTTAGAAGGGAGGCCTTAAGGAATCATCCATCATCTAACACGAGCATGAAAGAATAATTTTTGAAGGACTATGGATGAAATTTTTTGTAGTGGATCAAGGTTTATTTGACAGAATGAAAATGGAAATGAAATGAATCAGCTTTGTAGAGGAGCTGAATGGTTTTATTGCTAGTGAAAGCAAGGCAGGAAAATATAATGACTGGGAAAAAAAATGAGCAGTGAGGGAAAATGAGACGAGGATTTTATTGAATGACTAAGTAGAAATGCAATAGCGAATGTAAAGGGAAATGAGGTGAATGTTTTAATGATTGAGGAAGCATGGATGTAATGGAGATAATGGCATCTGAAAGGCTTTCAAGTGTTGGATCTGATTTGCATTAGCATGTGCTCATGCATTGATGTTTCTTTCTTTGTTGTTGATCATCTTCTTGTAAAAGAAATGTAGTCTCTGAGAGAGACACTATTTGCTTGTAGTCATCTGTCCTTCCTCCTGGAACCTGCAAAATAAAACTAGTACTTCTTCTGCAATGGAATGTAAGATTATCAAAATAGAGAGGTGATCAATCTCTCTGGTTATGACATTTACACAAAAAACTGAGAATTGGTACTAATAAAACAAGTTCATGAAGGGAAACCAAAAGAATTTATACCTGTTTCGAAATTAGTGCCTCAAGTTACCTGTTGTGTCTTTTCAGCAATTTCTTTAGTCTTTACTGTTTCAAACATTGATGATAGTTTTCTCATTATGTAGATCTCGTCGAAATATTTCCAACGACGCTTGAATCGTCGAAATCCGATATCGGAAGAGAAAGTTAGCCTAATTTGAAATTTGGGTGAAACAATGAAGTTTCTTAGCTGCAAAATTGATGTTTAGCTGCAGAATGTGCACCGTTCCATAGCTAAAATCCTGAAAATAAGGTTAAGTAGCCATTCCTATGCAAATAATCAGTCTTTACATTTAAATCAACTAGTATCTCCTCAAGGAAAATGAACAATACCCTACTTATTTTATTGATGCATTTTTTATTTTTATTTTTATTTTATTTTATTTTATTTTATTTTATTTTATTTTTTTATTTTTTTATTTTTTTTAATGAACAAAAATCCATTGATGGTGAATACTAATATTTCAGTCTTCATAGAACATGTTTCCCTTCACAAAGAAATGAAAACGTCATAACAAACTAAATGCATCGGGCAACTTGAGCCATCATAAATTTATTCACACAACAATGTTGCACATCAGAATATAAATTAAATATTTGATTCTACTTGAACTTCCTCATGTCAATTTAATATTTGTTCATCAAGTTAGCCTCTCCAAACATTTAGCACTTTTAAAAAAAAAAATGGAATGTCCTGCAAGAAATTTCTCAAAAGAAGATTTTGTGTTACAACAATGATAACATAATTAGTGAAGGGCTTCTCTTCATCAACCAAAGGGCTCTGAGCTTGGGACATATTGATATCTGTTTGAGATAAATTATTTGGCAAGTTTAGGATGTAAAATGGTAATCGTAATTCAAGATGATAGTATGTAATGCAAAGTGGTGAGTCAAGATCGACAAACTGTGCATAGGGTGAAAGAAATCGAATTTGACAGTTTGATTTATCAAAATCATGTAGAATGTGGATTGAATGCCACATTAGAATTTGATTTAGATTAAAATTCTTTTTTCTTGAGATCTAGAAAACCATATCATGGGTGAAATCAACGCAGAGTGCCGTTCTCAAACTTTTCACTGTGCAAAAGCCGTTTTTTTCCTCCCGTAGACAACAAAATAGGGCTTTGAAGAACCAAAAAATTCTCTCTAACGGTTGCGAAATATAGAAAAAAAAATTCAAGTTACTAAATTACCCCCATTCCTGAAAAAACCCATGTCGTGGATTTTTAAAATTCGCCTTGATTTCCTCCGAATTCGTGTTTTAAAATCACATGTCAAAAACAGTTACGTTTTTTTAGCAATGAAAAATGATTTTTGGTGATTTCAAGATCGTAATTAAATCGAGAAACAAATGCAAATGGTTTAATAGGAAAATTCAAATGCAACTCAAATGAAAGGTGGCAACATGGCAACATTTGTCTTCAATTCGAAACCAAACTTAGTTTCTTGAAAAACTGATCTCTCCTACGGATTTGTCAAATGATTTTGCAAATTACATTCACACAATTTCAATAAGGTATTCTCCAGTTTCTATTGCGATAGCTTGATGTATTCTGAGCCCGAAGGAGCTTGTTGCTGAATTTCTATGGTTTCTTATTAGGATTTGTATTCCGGCATATTTTTATCAGATTTGCAAGAGTGCAGGCAACATTGTGGAATCTTCGATCACAGATTTTGTTTAAAAATTGTAGAGGTTGGATCAAAAATAATTTAGCAAGTCAAGTTTGTTTTTGATTGCCACCAACGTATTGAATTTAAATTCGAAATCAGTCTCTTGAAAAGGGATAAAATTCCTAGCAACCACACCAAATAGCCAGATCCGCTTATCTACATGCAAACAGATCTGCTTCTCCATTAATTCTACAGGAAAACAGGGCACTCTGTTGGTTTTACTGTCAAATTCTGTAATGAGCAAGCTGAGAGCCGAGGCTTCACTCTTTCAAACTAAGAAGTTGCTGTCAAATACGAACATTGCAAAGTGTTGAATGTGCTAGTAATGATGTTGGGAATGTTTTGCAAAGGGACCTATGGTCAAATGGTGATGCGGAACCTTTGAAATCAAGTTATTACATGGACAACTCTTTTGTAATTCCTTTGGAAAAACATGGATCTTTTGGATTCTGTTAGCTAAAGCGTTGGGTTTGTTCATCCAATTTCGGTGATGTGGATCTCCTCCGTGCATAAAATTTCTTCTTATGGAAACAAAAATGGATTCTTTTCTTCTCATAAATTTTGCAGATTTTGAAGAGCTGCTTCAATGCGGCATGGAGAGGTTTATTTGCTCTGAGTTTTAATTTTATTTTATGCTTTGGATTTTTTATTTTTATTTTTATTTTTAAACATTCGGCAGCATGACTTTGTTTTTCAATTTTTTTTTAATGTTTGGTTTGTTTTTATTATGCCTTTTTTTTTTTTTTGGTTAATAAAATTACATATGTTATATTTTCAAAATTTAAAAATATACATATATATTTTACTAAACAAAATAATTTAATGATTTTTTTATTTTTTTTAATATTATTTTTTAAAATTTTCTTTATTAAAATTCATTAATAAAGAAAATGATTATGAGAAGTTTTATTTTTTATTTTTATTTATTTTTAAATGATTTGTTAATAAAATGATATATATTATATTTTCAAAGATATACATATATATTTTATTGAACAAAACAATTTCTTGAATTTTTTTCACCTTTTTAATTTTTTTTTTTTTTTAAATCAAATGAAATGATGAAAACATTTTATAATTTTTATTTATTTATTTTTTTTTTAACATAAAATTCTTTTTCTGATCCTCCAGATCACACAAAGTGCAGGAGGAGAGCATACTTGAGAAATTATTAATTTTTTTTTTTAGATGTAAGAAATAAGGCTACCTAGTTACACTTCCTCGGCAACAGCGCCAAAATGTTTAGTCAATTTAGTGTCCTAAATTGCTAACATAAATTATTGACTAGGGCTAGTAAACTGATGAAGTGTGGTGCACTATATGTGCTTAAGAAACCTACTTCTTACTTCGTTGTTTTTAGTGTTTTAATTGATGTTTTGGGGTTTTTATCTTTGATTCTTAGTATGCTACTCTATGCTAAAAAGATGAAGTTAGATCCATGTCAAAAGGGAGAAAAGGAAATGTTAATAAATGAATTAAAACAAAATTTATTTGCAAGTTTTGTTCCTAATTAGAAAATGATGAAAATAGAGAGTCCTAATCCATGGATATTACAGCTTCTAAATGAACATTCATGAAATGAAAAGTAACTCAAAACACTACAATTTAATCTGCTTCATTTAGTTAGATTTGTTGGAAGAGCTTGTGAAAAAGATTAATTCTAATGCAATGAGGATCTCCTAAAACATAAAAGGAAATGCTGAAACAAATAGTAACTTAGAACATTACAGTGAAATCTTATTCATTTGATAGAGGTTTATTGGAAGAGTTTGAGAAAAAGATTACTATAATGTAGTAAGGATCTCCTATGAAATGCTGAAACAATTTATAACATTACAACTAAATCTCATTCATGAGTTAGAGGTTTATTGGAAGAGCTTTTTGAAAGAGATTAATCATAATGTGATAAGTATCTTCTATGAAGCAAAACAATCAATAACTCAAAATATTACAACTTAGTCTCATTCGTAAATTAGAGATTTATTGGAAAAGATTTTGAAAGAGACTAACTGTAGTATAATGAGGATCTTATTTTTAACTAAATAACAGAAAATAAAATGCTAATAATTCAGAATATCACAATTGAATCCCATTCATTTAATAGAGATGTATTGGAATAGCTTGAGAAAGAGACTAATTGCAATATGATGAGGATCCTTTATCTAAGCAAATGACATGAAAAATAATGCTAAAAGCTATGATTTCAGAAAACAATCTATGTAAGGAAATATGACAAAATAGAATTGAAAATGACTTATCTAGAAAACATGTAAAACCTCCTCAAATAGCAGAGGCCCTCTACTATAAATTTGGTGTAATCCTTAGCTCCTTGAAGATGTGATCAAAACAACATCAAATAACTAAACTTCTTTATTGATAAACTCACAAATCTACATCCCATTCCATTTTAAGCTTTGTTACAAGACACTCTATAATCCTTTCTCTTCTTCTCCTATTTTTCTCCACCCTTGATAGGAAAAAACTTCCCCTATTTATATAAAAATATGAGAAGTTATCTCATTAATGAGAGTCCATGAATATCTCCCTCTATCTCTAGAGTTACAATCAAAATAGGAAATGATAAGACACGTCTTTTTAGAGTTTCAATACAAATAAGAAATGAAACACATATCTTCTTAGAGTTTCAATACAAAAAAGAAATGAGACACATGTCCTCATGATCCTATGATCTTCTCCATTGAAATTCGAATTTGGTTTTGGGAGGCCACATAAAGGTATTTTAGAAGCTTCCTTTTGACCTACACATGTCACATAACTCATAACACATATATAGATATATGAAACTATGTTAATTTTCTAGTTTCTAATCATAAATTCACTTTAAATACATAAAATAAATAACTTTGGAAGACAAGGATCCTAACCCATATATTTATGAAAATGGTTACTTGATGTAGGGTTTTAGGTCAGATGGCTATGAAATAAGAGTTGAATGGTTATGACATAATGAAAATATGTATGAATATGGAAAACACTTTTGAGACTCAACAAACATTTCTACCTACCCAATCCTACTTGTCCTAACATTTTTTTTCTTTGAGTGCACTTGAACTGACAAACTCTTGACATTTTATTTTTGAAAACAGAAAATAAAGTATCTACCTCTATCCTTATTTCTTCCAAGAGTTCAGATTAAATTGGTGAACACTTTTTATTCTCTACCTGAACTATTTGACTACCAAGATTACGCTATTTGGCATTCTTGATTCTCTACACTAGTGACATGAAATTTAAAGCATGGTTCCAATCAGGATTGGACAATCTGATTTACCATGGTTGTGGCATTAGAACAAGCTGCACACAAACATTATTCTGCATAAAGAAAAATAGAAAAGATAAGGTTGTTATTTGTCATTTGTAATGCGTCCTTATCTATCTCTTTGGTTATGTTTTGAGCATGTGGAACCAGTGTCTTATATTCCCTAATATATCTTTCTTGACAAGTCAAGTTTGTAATAATCCTCATAATCATTATTTCACTAGCTTATCAACATAAATTTAAAGCATGTTCAACCATGATTAGACTAGATGACTGAACAATATATCATTTTGAATTAGTAGTGGAATTTAGACTTGCACACTTTCAGCAGTACTGTTTTTTGGGTATGGGGCTGTATCTCTTTTGAATCTGCCCTCTTTTCTTCTCTTTCATTGTTTTTGTGTTTTCTGTGATTTTTCTCATGCAATGTTTATGTATAATGAGTGAAAACTTTGAATCTAGGACTCTTGACAAAAATAATGTTTGTGCATCCTGCCATTGTCAGGACCTTCAAATAATTATTCTCCATTCAGCCCTTGTAACAAGAAAGCATTATGACCCCTAATGGAATGAATGATGTAAGGCCCTTTCCACAAATTCTCAAATTTACCATGTTTACCTTTGTCTTCCCTCCTAGAATCTCATTTCAAGACTGTATCTCCAACTTTGAAATTATTTGATTTGGTCCTTCTTTCAAAGATCTTCTTGATGTTTTCTTGAACTGCTTGTGTCCTTTTATATACTTCCTCTCTTGACTGTTGTAAATGAATGGTTTGATTCAACCTTCTATGCATGTCATTTTCTTCTATTTGTACTTCTTGGAGAAGTTTCATGACTGGAAATCCCAAAGATGTAGGGAAGACTGCATCTATGCCATATACTAGCTGATAGGGGGACATATTTATTGATTTCTTGGTGGTCAGCCTATCAGCCCATAATGCATGAACTAGCTTATTATGCCATGATTTCTGATTTTGATCTAGCGATCTTTTGATAATGTTGATCAGAATTTTATTGGAAGATTCAGCTAAGCCATTTCCTTGGGGGTAGTAAGCTGTGGAATGCCCTAAAGTGATATGATATTTATAGGAGAAGTCAACCATTCTTTTGGATTTGACGGCAATATAATTGTCTGTAATGATCTTTCTAGGATAACCAAAACGGGATAGTATGTTGGTTTCAAGGAACTTGATAATGATTGAGTCAATAACATTCCTAGAAGTGATGGATTCTATCCATTTGGTAAAATAATCAGTGGCAGTAAGGATCCACTTATGTTGGGCAGATGAGGTTGGGTGAATTTCTCCAATAAAGTCTAAACCCCATTGTTGAAATGGAGCCTCAATACTGATGGGATGCAAAGGTAAAGGTAGGAGTTTCCTCTTGCCATAAAAAAATTGACACTTATGGCAAGTCATGACTAGTTTTTGAGTGTCAGGGAAAAGGGTGGGCCAATAATATCCAGCTCTAAGAATCTTGTTTGTTGTGGTCTTCCAGTAAAGGTGGCCTCCACATTCTCCCTCATGCAACTCATGCATGATTTTTCCTACATCATTCTCAAGCAAACATTTAAGCAATATGCCAACAACATTTTTCCAATATAACATTCCATTTAAAATGCAGAAATTTAAAGATTTTTGTTTCAAGAATCTAGATTTAGTATTTGATAAAGAAGGGGGAGTATTAAGATAGAGAAGAACATAAATGATATCAGCATACCAAGGTGAATCCAAAAATATTTCTTCAATGTATGGAGCTGTGAATTCTTTTGTTTCTTCCAAAACATCAACCATATTTATATCTAATGCTTGGAAATTTGATTCTGCAATGGGTTTTTCTAATCCTTTTCCTTTAATTAGCTTGGTAGGCCTGATATCTAAATCATATTCTAAGATAATTGAAATCCATTTTCCCCTTTTACCATCAGGGTCTTGATTTAGAATGTCCTTGACAACTGTATGTGGGACAAAAGCAATGGTATGAGAGTGTAAAATGTAGACTCAGAAATCTTTCAGTGCTTTTATCAAGGCTAAGCCTGTTTCTCCATGATATTATATTTGAGTGGAGAATCTCTTAAGGCTCTACTGAAAAAAGATATTGGTTGTTCTTGCCCTGTATTATTCTTTTGCAACAACACTGTAGCAATGGTGTGTTCAAAGGAAAATGAGAAAATGTAGAAATCCTTAGTGAAATCAGGACTAATAAGAACTGGTGATTGAGTGAGAGCTTATTTCACCAGTTCAAATGGCTATTTGGCTTCTAAGGTCCATTTAACCCCTGTTTCCTTTTTGAGCATGTATATGATATATCTCATAAGTTCAGCAAGGTTGGGGATGAATCTTCTAAAGAAGTTGATATTTCCAATGAAAGATTGCAATTCCTTAAGGTTTCTAGAATGGTTGATTTTGAATATGCCTTCAATCTTTTAGGGTCTACTTTGATTCCTTCTTCAGAAATTATGTGGCCAAGAAGTTTTTCTTCCTGGAGACCAAAGAGTGTCTTTTTGGGATTCAAGGATAAACCATATTTTCTACATTTCTCAAAAACTTTTCTTAAATGAATCAAGTGTTCTTTATCAGTTTTGGAGAAAACAATGTTGTCATCAAGATAAAGATTATGAAATAGCCTATGTCTTCTGAAAAAGCTATGTCCATGGCCCTTTGGAATGTGGCTCCTGCATTCATCTAACCAAATCGCAATTTAACATACATGAATGTACCTCAAGGTGTGGTGAAAGCAGTTTTGTGTTGATCACTTGAGAGTACTAGCACTTGGTTGTAGCCTGAAAAACTATCCAACAATGATATTCTCTTAGATCCAACCACCTTTTGAAGTATTTGGTCCATTTTAGGTAAGAGATAATTATATTTCAAGGAGGCTTTGTTCAAATTTCTAAAGTCAATGCAAAGTTTAATTTCTCCGGTTTTCTTCCTAATAGACACAAGGTTGGAAACCCACTGTGAAAATCTAAGGGGAACTATGATCCCAACATCATAAATCTTTTTGATCTCTTTCTCAACTAAAGGTAATAAAATAGGGTTTATCCTTCTTAGCTTTTGTTTGAAAGGTTTCTAATTTTCCTTAAGAGAAATTTTGTGTTGAATAATGCTGGTATCATATGACTTCAGATCTTTGTATCCCCATGCAAACACATCTCCAAACTCCTTGAAAAGTTCAATATAATCTTGTTTGCTATGAGTAGGGAGAGTGCTAGATAACTTGATAATTTTGGGTTCATTCATGTTGCCTCTGTTCTATTCTTCTACATTAGTTTCTGTAGGCTCCATTTTTGGTTTTTTAGCTACATCATTGAAGTCAAAAAGCTCCTCTAATGGTGTAAGGCCCCTTGGTATTGAATCATTTTTACATTTTAAAACTTCAAGGTCCTTTTGGTTTATTTTTTTTAGTAATTCTGCTTTATAAAGAGATCCATCTTGGTTTAGATCAGCAGTAGAGGACAACTTTGTTTTATGGACTTGTTTTTCATCAAAATAGTCTTCTTCAAGGCTTGAGCTAGGTGTTGGTTCAACAAAATCATTTCTTGACTACAGAAAGTCATTAATGTGCTTATCACCCTCAAACACTTGCCAATAGTTTTCATTGTCAGGGATTGTAGGTCTGTTTTTTCCTTTGACATTGAATTGTTCATTTACCTGGGGTATTTGGCAATTGCTGGTAGCAAAGGCAAGTTCATTTGCAATGTCATTTTGAGCTCTAGGGATGAAAGCGAGTTCATATTTTTTCAAATGCTTTCAGGAGATCTAGAGAAGTATTCCTATATTCTCTTAATCTTGGGTTTTTGGCTGAATACTCCCCTTTTATTTGCCTAATGATCAACTCTGAATCTCCTTGGACAAATATTTTATTGGCTCCTAAATCTTTGAGCAAATGTAGGCCAAGGAGGAGAGCTTCATATTCTGCAATGTTATTTGTGCATAGGAAATCAAGTTTGTAAGAATGTCTCTGGTTTGTATTGTGTATCCATACACTAGCTCCAGAACTTGTTTTGCTACAAGAGCCATCAAAGCTCATTTTCCAAAGTGTTTTTGTCTCATGCTCACTATCATTTCGTTGTTCAAGGCTGCTAAGGTTAGGGTTGTTAGATTCTTCTTTTGGGGACTGATTTGACTGTTTAGGTGGGCTTAATTCTATATTATTTTTCTTTTCTTGTTGACTGATTTGATATTCATTGTACAAGATAAAGGAATCTAGATTTGAATGAATAGAATAAACATGAGTGTTGTTTGTCCTATCTATGATGCTTACCATATATTTCATATAATATTCTCTGTATAATCTTCTAGTGTGGTTAAAAACTGGAATGGTAGCATAGATCATGTCCATTTGAAGACCTTCCTGAAGTTTGGATCCCCATGATCTGGATAGAAGCATGCTATACTTTGGGGGAATGTCAGCAATCACTATGTCCATAACTAGACCCTTAGTAGGAATTTGTGCCAGATTGACACATAAATCCTTGATTAGACCTAAACACTTAACTCTGCTTGAATCAAAGGAATACAGGTCCTTGTAAGGTTTAGTAATTTCTAGGCCTAATCTCTCCATTACCACTTTTGGCATAAGGTAGTGAGAAGTACCAGAGTCTAGCATGGCATTGTGTAAGATATTATCATGTATATTTAAGCTGACATAAAATGGAGGAATGGTTTATTCTTGGTATTTTATTTCAACTTCAGGACCAAACAATAACTCTGGTTTATCATATATCAAGTTCAAAGTATCAGTATCATTGCCTATATTCAAATCTTTCAAAACTTGATTTTTATATACATCTTGGGTTACTAGTTCAGCTAAGGGTATGCTAATTTTGATTTTGGAAATTTCATCCTCAAGACTGAAAGGAACTAATGTTTTTGACATATTTACATCTATTTTTTCAATCATAGTCTTTTCAGCAATTCTGATTTGATGAGTTTTATTAGCACTGTTGTTTAGGACAGATTTCTCAGGGCCACTAGCAGAGGTACTAGGGTAGCTTGGGTCAACACTTTGCTGATCAGTTTTGTCCTTGTTTGAGTCAGTCTTCTTAGTCAAAGTGTTATTTCTATTTGTTGTCTTTTTAGGAAGGTTTCTTAAGTTTTCCTAACAACAATGTCTGTGTTTTTATCATTGGAAGCCTCTTGGTTCCTTTTTCTTCTAAGATCATATTGTCTGTGGACCTCCATTATACCATTTTCAAACCCCAATTGGTAATCTGCAGAATCTTCATGATTGTTTTCAATTTGTTCTGAGGAGAAGAAACCTTGTTCTTCTTCAGTGAGAAAAGCATCACCCTCACTGTCAGATCCTATCAGGTTTACATGATTTTCTTCCAATCTTTCAGTTTTCCTTTCTTCTTCTTGATCTACATAGTTTTCTTGAAAAGGAGGCCTAATTTGTTGTTCATTATCTCTTTATCTGTTTTGAATAGGATCTCTTCTGGAATTTGGATTTCTATTTCTGTTTTGGGGATTGATTTGGTTTTCCCTAGGAGGCACTCTATAATTTAAGTTTATTTTCTCAAGCATTCTTTCCATTACCCTCACTAAGTTGTTAATTTTGACATCAGATGATGAGGTTGATGCCATTGTTTCATATTTGTAGGTGACTCTTTTCTTTGATTTCAACATAGCTCTTTTCTTAATTAGATTTGCCTCTACACTTATATCTCCCATCTGCATATCTTCTAAGGTTAAGGGGTCTCTTTCTCTTAGCTGATAGGCCATGTTTGGATCAAAGCCTTTAGGAAATTTAGCTAAGGCCAAGCCTAGTGGAGGTTTCATGTTTGGGGGAAGTGCATTGTAAACACTATTGAATCTAGTGCAATAATCTTGGACACTTTTCCCAATGTTTCTTTTGAGGTTACTATATTCTGAAAGGATTTGGAGAGGGTTCTTTTTAATTTCCCATTTGTTTATGAATGTTTGGTATAAAGAAGGGAGATCATTTATGCTATTACGAGTTAAGCTTTTAAACCATTTTTTGGCTTTTCCTTTTAAACTTTGGGAAAATATTCTCATCTTAATGGTCTCTTCTTCTATCTCCATGTAATAAAAAGCATCGTCCATTTTATCTACATGCTGTTGGGCAGTAGTAGATTTAGCTCTAGTGAAATGGGGAATTCTGGATTGATAATCATTTGGTAAAGGAACCAGAGGTTGTGGTAACACTAATAGGGCATACCATGCTGCCATGGTGGGAACAAATGGGGGATTTACAAGGGGTATATTTATAAAAGGGAAGGTGGGATGGAATGGAGTGTTTTGAACAGTGGAAGTATGGATGGGTGTGTTGGAAGTACTTTGACCAGCAAACTGATTTTTAGCGGACTTGTTATGGAAGGAGCTAAAGTGATGGAGAAGCTGAAAATCAGGTGGAGTAGAAGGGGAGGCTTCTCTACTAGAAATATGCTGCAAATATGTGGGCTCAAGGTCAGCTTGGTTTATATCACTGTGTGACTTGGTTCTGAATAGGTTCTTTGTATGAGACAAGTCAAAGTGAGGATATTTCAAGATTATAAGGTTTTTAGGGAAAAATCTTGTTCTTTGGATAGTCCTAACAATAGTTAAATTTCCAGCGCAAGAAGTTTGCCACAAAATATTTTCTGGATCATCAACTATTGTAGGAGGATTAGGGTCTGGATGAGATCTGGTATTGATCCTATGTGAAGCCAGATTTCAAATTCAAAATTTAGAGAGGCTGAAGGTTTTAAGGATTGTTTTCAGAAGTTTGACCTCTCTTAGTGTTTTAGTATCCTTCTAGAATATGGGACTAGGCTTCTAAAATTCTTGGGACTGTTGATACAATCGTAAAGAAATCTGAAATTACTAGTGGAGTAATAGGCCTATTGGGGCTAATGGAGTTGCCAGGTGGAAATTTTTAGTTTTCTTTTTTGGAAGGTAAAATGTGTTATGGTCCACCACCAATAAGTAATAAAAACCAATCTAGGAATGTTTTTGGGGTTTTATGAGTTTTTATGTGGTTCTATGGTTTGTAAGAGTGTCCTATACCTGAATCATCATTTAGCTAAGATGGTGAAACAAACAATCTACTCTATGGCTGATAGCTTGAATCTTTTTTTATTTGATAAGGGTTTCTGGAGTCCTAAGGTGTACTTAGATTGTCACTGACTCAGAAAGGGTCTCATCATGGCCACAATTGTGTTGTTAGTGTTTGAGGTAGTTATGGTTCACTAGATGGATACTTAGTGTTTTATCTTGGGACTTTACTCAAAAAGGTCCCACCTTGATTGCCATTATGTTGTGATCCTGTGATTTGGCAGATTGGTAAACCAAATGACAAGGCAACATCAAAACTAGTTATTAGAGTCTTAGGACCTAGCCTTCCTAGACTCAGAGAGGGATTTCTCTAGTTGTTTGCAAAGGATATGTGCTTGTTTGCTTTTAAGGGTTGATTTTAGGCTAGTTATTAAGTATGAGTTTTGTTGTTTTGTTTTGGTTGGGTATGATGATCAACGAGCATAGGTAGAATGAGGAAATCTCTAAGTCATTGGGCAATGGAGTCAAATGAAAGTCATGATAAGTTCATCAATGGATCGGGGAGTATCATAGGGAAAATATAACTTGGCCAGTGGATCTTCAAATTTTTTAGGGTAATGAGATGGACATTAATGGTAAGAATGAAAAGTAGGGTAAAGGGCAATCAAGAATCCTTTATCATATGTACTTCTCAAAAAAGGGACTTAAACAAATCTCAAAGCATATAGGGGCAATCAATAGACAGGGAAAACCATAAATTCTATGATCCAACTATAGTTGATAATTATTCAAGACAAACTTTTCCAATGAAATATAGAAGGCGAGAAACTCATTTAACTTCTAGTGATTTCACCTTCAAGGACATAAAACACTTAAGACACACAAATAAATATAATCAAGGAAGAGGGAACTCCTAAATATCCTTAATCATAGCTATAAATATCTCTAAAACAATTAGTTAAGCAAGCACAAAGGGTATGATCGAAACAAAACTTCTTTGGCAGACTTTAAATAATGGTAATTTAGAGAGAGACTTCAAAAAACGGTGTTTAAGTGGCAACAAGTAAGCAGGGAAAACCATAAATCATGCTTGAAACTAATTGTATTCAACTATTCATGAAATAAACTAGCATAGAGGGTCTAGAGAGAAATTAAGAATTCTCTAAAATGTCCTAGCAGAAGAAAAAATTTAGGTAGTGAAGAGCAAACATAACTAAGGTGCTTTCAAAAGACATTTCTTAGCCTAAAACTTTTGTTCTAATGCAACAAAGAAAAATGGAAACATAATGAAAACATGAAATAATAATAATAGATTAGAAGCACTTCACCAACAGTCAAGCTCAGGGATCCAGTGATCTAGCCTCCTCCATCAACAAACAGATCAGGGCATTCACAAGTTCCAAGACATTAATTTCCTTTCAACTTCCAAGAGACTATGTATTACTTCAAAGAGTCATCAAATGCCAACAAGATAACGAGTTTGGATGCAGTATTTATGTTGCAAATGAGGAGGTGATGTCTAAGATAGGGTTTGAGTATCATTTATTACAGAGTAAGTGCATTCCTAACCTTGAAGACCATGCAAGGCTCAAGGCAGGAATATCTGCAACTACTTCTCTGTTTTAATAACTCTTATCTTAACTTCTAAGGAAGAATAGGTGAAATGTTTGACTTTTAAGGCCTATTCATAACTTTTGCAATAACTGTTTTGACAGACAAAAATATCTCTGACTCAACCTAATAACTGCCTTATGCTTTTTTGAAGGAAACAAAGCACTTAGGTGGCTAAAAAATATTTTTGAGTGGAATAACTGTTGTGAGCTAAGTCATTCGAATTTGTTTGGGTTAATCCGTCCTTTGTTTTTATATTTAATCTCTGTCTTTATGCTTTACTGTTTACTTTTAATCATATTTTCTTTAATCTGTTTGATATTTATGTTCTGCTCCTTTGATCTTTTCACTGTCTTTTTCTTTCTTTGACCTTCATCAATCTGCTTTTTCTTTAATCTTTCATTTTAAGTGGCTAACCACTTTGTTTTGTCTGCTATTTAGGAGTAGCCCTTAACTCATATGTTTTCTTCCTTTGCTGCTTCTTGACTGTGCTTGCCTTCCGTGTACAGGGGAGGCCTTCTTCATGGCTTGAGGGTTCTTTAGATCCATCGATGAGCATGCTTTCATCATCAATCAAACCCTGAGAGGGTCTCTGATCTCCATAATTTTGGATTTAAGGCCCCTGGATCATCACCCAGAGGTTTTATTCATCGTTTATGGATTGTAGGAGGGCATCTGGACTATTTCCTCCGTTAAAAACCTGCACATAACACAAACCATTAGTTAAAAACCATGCGGGGTGGGCTTAACTGCATTTTCAGGGTTTCGGAGCTGATGAGAGGTTATTGCAGAGGAGGAGAGGGTGTAGAGGCAAGGTTCTGAAGGCGGAACCGGGAGGAATTCAAACAAAGGTGGGAAGAACTTTGAATTTTGGCACAGAGGTGAAAAGAGGTTTGATAAACCAGGGTGGTTTATTGCATGGATTGGAGGCGGTAAGTGGTTTAGAGCGATGTGCGATGATACCATTAGGTGATCGACGCGTGGTAGATGGAAAACCACCTATTTCGCGTGAGTTGGGTGTTATTAAAGCCATCGCAATTTTCTATTCGATATGAGATCTGGGCCGTCAGATCTCGGGTGATGAGATCTACGGTGCGGAATGTTTTGGAGGAGAGGCGAGCAGGTTTCGTGAGTGGAGCCAGGGACAGATGGTGCAATGTGATTGGTCGGCAGGGTTTTAGTGGAAGGCGGGCCCAGCTTGAGATGACATGGGGAGCTTTTTTGGGTAGCGCAGGGCCATAACAATGCGGAATTGGGTTGGAGATGCAACAACCGTCGAATCGGGGTCCAGGGCTCTAGATCGACAGTGCAAATGAGTTGATGAGGGCATGGGTAAAATGGGAAGGAAGGGGCCCGCTTTAATATTTTAAAAGGTTTAAAGGGGTTTTCATAAGGTTTTTTGGAGGTTTTAAATAATGAAAGGCAGAGGTGTAGTTTATATGGGGGAGGTGCTAAGAATAAGCAGAGGGCATGGTTCCGTGGGCGTAAGGGGGACCAAGGGCTGAAATGAAAAGGGGCTTAAGGCCTATTTATATGTAAAGGGCAGGTTTAATTATAAAAACGTGGTTTAATAATAAATTAAAAAGGCCCGATAGGTTAAAAAAATTAGTTTAAAACAATGTAAAAGGGACTTTTACATGGTTTTTAGAATAAAATGATGAATGGGGGAGGATTTTTGAGGGTTTGGGAAAGGGGAAAAATGGGTTTTTAAGAGGAAAATAGGGAGTGAATGAGAATGGGGGTAAGGTGTTGGAATGGGGTAGAAGGCCCAAAAAATGAAGTCTCTTTGTAGAAGCAGGGTAAACTTTGATAAGGCAAAAGATGAAGATTTTAGTGAATCAGTTAGTTTTAGGATAATGAAGGCAGTGAGATTTCTAGAATTCACAATGTTTCTCAAATTTTGTTTCTAGAAATCTAGGATCATAATTTAGTCATCTCTTGATATCAGCAAAAAATTATTGATGAATAACAAGCAGCACATATAGGGGTTGGCCTTTGGGATTATGAATTTCCTGATCGAAGAGTTACCCATGCAACTGCAATGTCATACTATTGGCGTTCCTAACCGTTGGATGCAGTTATTGCATAGGATAGCTAGATCATTAGCATGTTATCAAGAGCACCACTAGTTTAATTTTGACATGTTGCATACATTTTGAGGTTAGATGACCAATGTGTTGTGGGCACAAATTTTGTAAAAACCTATAACTATCTATCTAGTTATTTTTAGTATTTTCCTATGTTTATTGGGCAATCCTATTCAATTATATGAATATATCTTTACATGTGTTGCAAATGTCTGTTTACAACATAATTTTCTAAGGAATCAATTAATGTGTTCAAGTTTCTTGAAATGTGTTGATATTGAATGAAATCAAAATTTCTTCCCAAAAGTCGAACTCTTAGGAACATACGATGCAACGTTGGATTTCTGACAGTATAAACACTAGTAAGATACAATACCACAAGTTGTAGTCTAACCTAATAATTATGTGGTTAATACCAAATGAAATGGCATCAGAGAGAAGTTCGATCAATGTAGTATACTCAGCGATATTTTTTTTAGATCGACCGATACAAATCCCTTGAAAACTCACTAACTTGCCGTTCAGAGCACAAATGGCCTGTTAGACCCATGTATTTCATTGTATCACCAGGTGACTAATTATTTTTTAGATTTTTCTCACTAAAAATAATATTCCATGGCTATCATTTATTTTCAGATGAAGAAAGGGAGAGCCTGATTGCCAAGAACTTCAGAAGAATTCAACTGCCATTTTCAGTTCAGGGAAGGAGGAAAGGGTTGTTGATTAAGTATAATAGTTAGCAAAAATCCATGTTTCCCTCATTCATTCCATCTTCTTTCTTATTACGTTCATTGTCCTAAAAAAAAAAATCTGAACTCCCATACTTCGAATCCCATGTGAACCCTAAAACCCACACACACCTAACCTTTCGAGCTTATCCTTATATAAAACCCACTTATTATCTAATTTCGAAGTTCTATTGTCATAGCTCCGCCCGCCCACCAAGCAGCCATGTTATACAACATAGGCCTTACCTGTTGCCCGCAGTTCACAGCCCGTAGGCTTTTAACCTTACCTCTTAAGACTAATGAAAAACCTTGTTTTTCACCGATGCGATGAAGTGGGACCCGTCATACCTTACCGCATTATCAAAACCGCATGAAAAAAATTCATATTTCTCATTTTCCTTACCTTCCACTTGCTCACACCCTTCAGCGCCTAGCATGTCGCATTTCGCACTTTGCGCATTTCACAACTTACCCATCACAACGCCTGCAAGTTAAATGTTTTAACTTGCGATATGGGGACTGGCGGGACCCACATTGCCCTTGTATACACCTCTGATGCCTGGAAATCTTTCATATTTTGGGTTGGGTGACTTTTTTCCGTTTTTTAACTAAAATTCACTTGTCTGCTTGGAGAAACTTATAGTGGGTCCATCTCTCGATTGCAATCACAAATCGTAATGTTTAAAGGATGGGTGTGGGGGGTAAGCATTAAGATAGCCGAAGTGCGATGTGCAATGGGTGGGACCTAATCACAGATCACATATTTTAGAGAACAAGTGCAAAACCAAATGTTAAATTTGCCGAAGTGCGATGGCAGTGACGTGGACAATGACGTGTCCTTGAACCTACGTATTGCAGTTGACTTATGATGACGGGGCAAGGTGATGTGGCAGAGGACATGGTATTGACGTGGCAGATGACATGGCCTGACCCGCGTATTGCACATTGCAGATCTCATAGGTTAAGTTTATGGTTAAACGTTAAAAAATGTGAAGTGCGATGGAGGCCTGGACGCGATGTAGTTTCAAAGGCAAATTCCAAAGGATTTCGAATGCGCATGTGGGGCCTTTTCTATTTTAAATCGCATCGGAGGAAGAAAAGGGGATTGCAACGTAAAAATATGTGGAACGCCGAAGTGCGATGGGCGATACGGTGGGACCCGATCGCAATGCGCACATCACATAAGATAAATGAGAAGTCGCAAAGGTAAAATATTAAAACTGCTGAAGTGCAATGTGCGATGATGGTGGGACCCAATCAGAATGCACACATCACAAATGTCAAAAGACAAGTGCTAAGGAAAAGGTAAGAACAACGAAATGCGAGGTGCGATATCGGAGTGGATGCGATGTATTCCAGAACCAATATCTAAACATTTTCAGGTCTGGGTGGAAGAGTTTTTTACGTTGTTTTGTGTGTAAAAAGGGTCAAGTCGTGCATACAAGGTTTGAAGCTCAGTTCATGAAGAAATAAGGTTAAGCGTAGATGCAAGGCTGAACGTCACAGAAACAAAGAAATATACTAAAAAGGGTCGACTCAGGCAAAGGGCATGCACACAAAGCTGTTACCATATACAAGTAGAGGTGAGAAAGGTAGTAAAATCATCGGCACAATCACTAATCAATGTAAAGTGGCTAGAACCGCACCAGACTTAATTACCCAACGTCGATCTTCTGAAAAGAAGGGCCAGATGTCAGGACCATCATTTGTTGCCTCTTCAGGATCATCACATACCACTTCCAAGACTACCTTTGATCCTACGAAGAGCCATTGAAGCTTTTAGATAGATGAAGAGCTGCTAAAAATTAATTTTACAGACGATGTTTGTTAGAGATTTTCTTTTTTTGGGCCTTGTAGGGCCACACCTGTTTAATTTGAGTTGTTTGTAATAAATGAAGTTTGCCAAAGTAGATTAGGGCAACCAACTTAAGTTGTTAGTTAATTACTATTTGAACTTCTAGTTTGAAGGGTTGGATATTGTTAGCCCCTGCATTGTAAGAACTAATATATTGGAGCACTGTAATTTCGAAGCTGGACATCAATAATAAAATGCCATTACAGGATTATTGAGCTATGTCAAAATGGTGATGTGTTTCTTCTCTGTGTTAAATGTTTATGTTGTTTTCCCTGTTGTGTCTCTATTCATCTAATTGTAAATAAGAAATTTTAGATTAATATTTGCTATCTGAGCACCTTGATTATGTCTTCATTTATAGTCTTAATGTTTTCTGCTGAAGTTTGATTAAATAATTCTTAAATGCTCTTTATTCATTACTGAACCTCACCATATCTTTCACCTCATAATTCATACAGTTCTTAAGATCCATTTAGCATAGTTAGCTTGCCCTATGATGCTCTTGATGTTGATGTGCCATTCTTGCCTTTTGACCCCATAGCCTAATGGAATAGTCCCTAGAGCCCTGATGTCCAACCAAACAAACAACCCTCCATCACTGTAACTAGCCTAATATCAGCACTTAGAATTATCAATTTAAATCATAAAATAGAGAGAGCCCTCTCTGAGTCTAGGAAGGCTAGGTCCTGGACTCCAAAGTGGTTTAATGTTTCCCTATATCATTTTTTCTCGCCAAACTTACAAATTATAGAGATCTAACATAATGGCGACTGTATTGGGGAAATATTTAAAAGCTCATATTTCATCAGAACCCAGAAACCCCAGTCGAATTACTATGCGATTTGAGTATTTTCTACAGATTGGTTTTTGAAAAAATATTCAACATGTTTGTGCTTGGGGTCTGAATTTTGGCTTCCAAAACAATCTTTTCCAGATCCCATCTTGACCCAAATCTCCTTGCAATAGTTGAAAATCTAGAGAAGATTTTGAGAAAAACTCCTAGATCTGAGAATCCAACTATTAACAAGCCTCTTCACAAAGTAAGTTCCGTCCCTCAAAACCTTACAACCTTGCATGATATCCAGTTCGAATTACACTTTGAGCAAAGCTTGTTCAGGACCAAATCTCAGAGTTGGATAGACCAGGCAGTTTTTGATCCATCCATCTTACAGCAAAGTCCTATTAGGGAAGCCCCTACCTCCACTCAAAATGACTTTCATCTTCTCCAACACTTTAACTACCTTCAAGGTCTGGTAACAGAGCTCACCTCAACTATTGATGATGCTTATCTTTAACATTCCGTAGAATTATCTGCTTTGATTGCAGTAACTACTTATGTTATTTCCGAGTCTGCTCATCCTCAGTCAAATTTCCCAAGTGTATCAGTAGCCCCTACCATTTCCTTAAACCTTTCCCATGAGAGTGCCCAAACCTCCACTCATACACCCACTTTCCACCTTCCTCCATTCAACCCTCCACCTCCCTTAGTCAACCCTCCTCTTATTAACCCCCCTTGGGTTCCCCCACCACCAATCATGGTAGCCTGGTATGCTCCATTGGTGCTACCACAACCTATGGTACCTATGCCCCAGGATTATCAATCCAAGATCCCACATTTTAATGGAACTGGTCCTGAAACTGCTCACCAACATGTGGAAAAGATGAATGACTCTTTTGAATACCAAGAGATAGAGGATGACACTATCAAATTGAGAATTTTTTCTTAAATTTTAGGGTTATAAGTAAAAAAAATAATTCAAAGGCTTGACCCCCAATAGTATACAAGACCTCCCTGCCCTTCACCAACTGTTCATAAATAAATGGGAAGTCAAGAAAAATCCTCTCCAAATCTTGTCAGAATATGAGAACATCAAGAGAAATGTTGGAGAGAGTGTCCAATATTACTGTACTAGGTTTAATAGTGTATACAACGCCCTTCCTCCTCATATGAAACCCCCACAGGGTTTATCCCTAGTGAAATTTCCAGATGGTTTTGACCCAGAGATGGCTTATCAATTGAGAGAAAGAGATCCTCCTACATCAGAAGACATGCATAGGGGTGCAGTAAGTGTGGAAGCAAATCTGATTGCAAAGAGGGCTAGAATGAGAAATGAGAAGAGAGTCACTATCTGATGCTAAGATTGATAGCCTGAAGAGAACCATGGAGAGAATGATGGAGAGGATCAACTTGAATTAGAGAGTTGCCCCTAGGGAAAATCCGCTAGCTCCTCAAAATAGAAACCAAAACTTTAGAAGAAACCCCCCCCAAATAAGACAGAGAGGACCTGACCAACAAATTAGGCCTCCATTGCAAGAAAATTATGCTGATGAAGATGAGGGGGTGATTGAAGAACTAGGATAAAGTCAAATAAATATGATAGGAATTAATAATGAAGATGTTGTTTTCCTCATTGAAGAGGAACAAGATTTATTTTCCTTGACTCAAACTACAAAATAATTTGAAGAGTCTGAGGAGTATAAACAAGGATTCGAGAATTCCATCATGGAGGTGCATAGACAGTATAACCTCCAAAGCAAGAAAAATTTTGATATTCCCAATAGAAATAATTCTAAAAACTCTGCTAAAGCCCCTGAAGCTGATCCCAAGAAAACAACAGAGAGTTCAAAGAAAGGTACTAAAATCCCTGGAAAGGATGAGAGATAAAGCAACACTAGTAGACCACCAGTCAGCCCTAGAAAATTTTTTTCAACTGATATCCCTAATACAAGTCAACAAGCTGAAGTTGCTGCAAAAATAGTGCTTGAGAAGAATGATTTGAATCTGCCAAAAACATAGACACCATTCAACATTGAGAATGAAATTTCCAAAATAAAAATCTCTGTCCCTCTCACTGAATTGGTGAACCGGGATGTATATAGGTCCCAAGTCCTAAAAGTATTGAACATAGGAGAAATCACTGACATTGTCAATCTAAATGATGAAAAACCTGGACTTCTGTTTGGGCCAGAAGTAGAGGGTAAATTCCAGGATGGAGGTGTTCCCCCATATTATCTCAGTTTGAATACTCATGATAAAATCCTCCATAATGCCATGATAGACTCGGGTGCATCTCATAATCTCATGCCAAAGGCAGTTATGTAGAAACTTGACATGGACATAACTAGACCCTACAAAGACCTGTACTCATTTGACTCCAGCAAAGTTAAATGTCCAGGCCTCATCAAATATCTCTGTATTACAATAACCCAAATACTGGACAAGATTCTAGTGATAGACATAGTGGTGGTTGTCATCCCTCCTAAATATGGCATGCTTTTATCACGTACGTGGGGAGCTAAGCTTTCAGGCACCCTCCAAATGGATATGAATTATGCTACCATACCAATTTTTTTCCAACAAATGAGATTATATAGGGATACTCTAATGAAATACATGGTAAGTAGTCAAAAAATCTTCCTAGCTACCCCTTATTCTTTGTCCATTCTAACATTGGTTCATTTATTCTTTACAATGATGAAAATATTGATGAACAAGTAGTTGGAGAAGAAGAAGACTAGAAAAAAGAACAGTTAGACCAAGTGGAAATGGTGCAACACAAGTCTGAACCTGAACCTTTTTGGAACATGAGTTTTGATGGTTCTTGTGGCAGAGCTGGCTTGAGATCAGGGGTGTGGGTATGCAATACTAAAAATAACCATGCAGAAGGGAATTCTTACAAGCTAAAATTTCAGTGTACCAACAATATAGCAGAATATGAGGCACTCCTTTTTGGTTTGCAACTACTAAAGAAATTAGGAGCCAAAAGAATCTTTGTTCACGAGGATTCTAAGCTGGTAATTAGAAAAATCAAGGGAGAATATTCGGCCAAGCATCCCAGATTGAGAGCATACAGAAATGTTTTCCTTGACCTCTTGAAAACATTTGAATAATATGACCTTGCTGCAGTTCCAAGAAATTAGAATATCCTGGCTAATGGGCTAGCATTTTTAGCCAACACTTCTCAATTACCTCATCCTAACAAAAAATATATAGTGCAGGTCAAACATCGCCCAACAGTTCTTAACAATATGATATATTGGCAAGTCTTTGGAGATGACAAGGAGATTGAGAATTTCCTGCAATTCAAAGGCGAGTTTGAAGATTCCAATTTGGACCTAGACTGTGAAGAAGACTCCTCCATTAAATAACAAATGCGCAAGGAAGAGCCCCCTCATAATTCTGATATTAATTTTTCAGCAAATGAAGGCCTACATAGGACATAGATGCATGAAGATACAGAAAAGGAGGAGTTTGAAGTACTGCAATTCAGAGATAACACCTTGCCTAGGGGACTTGTCACGCTGGAGGAACTATTTGATTTCAATGATGTGGCTAGGAAACCAAAGATGGAATCTACAGAAGCAAATATCGAGGAGTACAATTTGGGCAGTGAGTAGGAGCCCAGGATGATAAAGTTGTCAAAAACACTACCAGCACCCATAAAGGAGAAATGCATTTCTTTGTTCAAAGAGTTTATTGATGTGTTTGCCTGGAGTTATGAAGACTTGAAATCTTATGACACTGATATTATTCAGCACAAAATTTCGGTCAAGGAGAACAAGAATCCTTTCAAACATAAACTGCACAGGATAAATCGTGTCTTAATGCCTCTGGTCAAGAAGGAGATCAAGAAAATGTATGATGCCAAGATAGTAGTCCCAATTAGGTACTCCGAATGGGTTTCCAATATTGTATCGACGAGAAAGAAGACAGATGAGATCAGGCTCTGCATTGACTTCAGAAATATGAACAAGGCATCACTTAAGGACAACTACCCTTTACCAAATATGGATCACATATTGCAAAAGGTGGTGGGATCCAAGAGAATCTCTCTGCTAGATGGATTTTCAGGGTACAATCAACTGTTGGTGCATATAGATGATCAACCCCCAAAAAAAATACTACTCCTTGGGGCACCTTCATGTATGTAAAAATGCCCTTTGGATTAATAAATTTTGGTGCTACTTTTCAAAGAGTAATGGATATTTCTTTTTTAGAAGAAATCAATTGTTTCATTGTGATCTACCTTGATGATATTATAGTTTATTCAAAAATTGATGAAGAACATTTGGCCCATTTGAGGAGAGTTTTTGAAAAATGTAGAAAATACAGTCTATCTATGAATCCTAAGAAGTCATTATTTTGTCTTTAAGAAGGAAATATTCTAGGCGACATCATATCTGAAGAAGGGATATAGATTGACCCAAGAAGGACTGAGGGTATAATGCAAATTAGTTATCCTGAAAACATCAAGGAGCTGCAATCCTTCATTGGAAAGATACATTTTTTGAGAAGGTTTATACCAAACCTTTCAGAACTCCTGAGGAATATCACTAACATGCTCAAGAGAGATTCAGGAGTCAAGTGGACCAAGGAGGCTAAACAATCCTTTGACTTGGTAAAGCAGGCCCTCACACAGGTGCTGGTTTTGATTAGCCCTGATTTCACCAAGGATTTCATCATCTTTTCCTTTGCATCAGTGCACACAATTGTTGCAAAAAAATAAGGATGGACAAGAGCATCCCATACCATTTTTCATCCAAGCTTTAAGAGATGCACCTTTGAAGTACAATATCATGGAAAAATAGGCTTATGCCTTGATCAAAGCACTGAAGGATTTTAAAGTTTACATTATGCATTCACACATCATTGAATTTGTGCCCAATACAATTGTCAAAGGCATCCTAATGCAGGATCTTGATGGAAAAAGAGGCAAGTGGATTGTTGTCATCTTGTAGTATGATTTAGAGATCAGACCCACCAAATTGATCAAGGGACAAGGATTATCCAAATTGATGGATGAAATAAATTTTCTAGCACTAGATATTAACATGATTCATTCACTGGATGAAAAAGAGGAGCTGGTGACTCCACCTATTGAGGAATAATTCCTGAATTCTCCCTGGTACGCAGATATATTATATGTTCTATTTAATTTAAATTCCCCTCCTGGTTTGTCCAAAACAAAAGCTATATTCTTGAAAGTGAAAGCTATAAAATTCTGCATCCTAGAAAATGTTTTGTACTGGAAAGATTCAGGGGGCATATTCCTAAACTTTTGCTTCAAGAAGATGTAGATAGGGTTATAAAAGAATTCCATGAAGGGGATTGTGGGGGCCATCTCTACTGAAAAACCACTACTAATAATATCCTTAGGGTTGGTTTCTATCGGCCTACTCTATTCCTAGAAACCCACAAAATGGTAGCCACTTGTCATAAATGCCAAATCTTTGAGGGAAAAAGAAAGTTGTTGCCTCTTCCTTTACAATCAATCTCTATTGATGCTCCTTTCCAGCAATGGGGTTTATACTTCATTTTAGAAATCCACGCCTCCTCCTTTGGCCAAAATAAATGGATCCTTACTGCTACAGACTATTTTACCAAATGGTTAGAGGGCATTCCTTCTAGAGCTGTTGATGACTCAGTGATTACCAAATTCCTTGATGTAGAAATTTCAATACAACTATGTATTGCCTGTATTCTCCTAATCTAACAATTATATGCCACTCTTAAATACAAAATCATTCTACTAAAATCTTTGCAGAAATTTAATCGCAAATTGTAAACACATGAAAAAAGATCAATCACGCATAACACAAATATTTTTACCAGGAAAACATAAAGCTAAAAACTCACTATCATATATTATGTATATATCATGGATCATGAAACAATCTCATACAAAACTCTAATCTAAGAGCTCTCAGTACAATATACAATCGTCTCACACTGTCATACAAAAGTTGGCAAATACATGCGCCAATTTACTGCCTCCTGATAGCTTGCCTCCACTACGCAATCCCTGCTGATCAGAATCCATGAATGAATGAGATACTACCTTGCCTTGACTGCGCAATCCTCATTGGCATCTCCAATGTGTGTGTGGTTGCATGAGTGCACCCACTAATGTCACAACAGATAGTCAAACTGTCCCTTTCACCTATCTCTTAACTGGGTCTCCACTGGACCTGACATGCATGTACTTAACAATAGTAAATCTTCAGTTGCATGTGAGATCACTCCATGTGAATTAATTTAATATTTAATTCATTGATCTCTCACTAGTATATCTTTAGTTACAACTAGTTACAACTAGCACAACTGAGTTTAACTCACTTAATTGAGTGAAACTACTTTACAACTCACATAAGTACACATCCAACTCTGTTACAACTTTGTATCACTTAGTTACAATGAATTCCACTTGCATGTCCCATCAACCAACCTTAGAACTCATAATTCCTTCAGTCAACTGGTTTGCCACATCAGTTAACCAAAATCAAGTGCTTCAAGAGAATAGATTATTATTTATTGTCCAATTATTATTAAGAGATAATAATAACTGACATGCATTCTATTTTTAGACATGTGATCTATAAATAGACTTTACCCATGCATCTAAAAATAGAAACTCATTTATAAATATAATTTTCTCAAGGATCTATAAATAGACTCCTGCTATAATAGAATTTACTCAACATTCTAAAAATAGACATACACCTAAAAATAGCCTGCAGGCACCACCTAGTGTAGATGCTTAATTTTCACTAGGATCATCATCTTGTTGAATCTCAACACTCCCTCCCAACAAGAAAGGGATTATCATTCACCCTGATCCTGCCTCTATGGTATTCGAATTTTCTCCTAGTGAGTTCCTTCGTTAGAATATATGCATCCTGATCTTCCGTAGGAATGTACTGAAACAACATGATCTTCCGCTGCACACAATATCTGATATGATGATACCAGATATCTATATGCTTAGATATATCATGAAACATAGGATTAATTAAGAGTTTAATGCAACTCTAATTATCACAACGTATCACTGTAGGATCTAAATTAGAACCAAACAAACCAACTAGGATCTTTCTCATCCAGATAGCCTCACATGTAGCCTGAGTTGCTACCATGTATTCACCTTCTGCTGAACTGAGTGCCACGGATCTCTGTTTCCTGTTGTACCAAGAAAAAATTGTAGATCTGATACTGAAGACCTCTACCGATGTGTTCTTTCTATCTGTTGGGCTGCCTGCCTAATCTGCATCCCTGAAGCCATGCAACTTCACGTCATCCATCTGTCTGTACCATAAGCCATACTCATATGTGCCCCTAAGATATCTCAGGACGTGCTTGCTTGCCTTCCAAAAGAGATTGGTAGGCTTAACCATCGCTTGACTAAGTTGGTTCACCGCATAGCATATGTCTGGTCTTGTATTTACTAAATACATTAGCGAACCCACTAACTGTTGATAGACAGTAGCATCCACTACCTCTCCAGATGTAGCATCCTCTTTCCTCCAGTTTCCTGGAAGAGGAGTATCCATTGTTTTGCAGCCCTCCATGTGAAACTTACCCAATATCTCCCTTGTATACTTGCCTTGAGACACAAAAAGTTCACCATCTCACTACCATATTTCCAATCCAAGGAAATAATGAAGGAGGCCCATATCCTTCATCTCAAACTCCTTTGCAAGGTCCTCCTTGCATGAGTGTATCAGCTGCTCATCACCAGTTAGTATTAAATCATCAACATAAAGAACAATGATTAAAATATTACCCTCCACCACAATCTGGTATAGGTTTGGATCTGGCTCACTCTTGGTGAAGCCAAGTCCGGTGAAATAGCTGTTGATCTGAGTGTACCAAGCACGAGGTGCTTGCTTCAACCTATACAACGCTCTTTTGAGTCTGTAAACATGTGACTCGCTGCTGAAGATCTCAAATCCTTCAGGCTGGTCAATGTACACTTCTTCCTCAATGATCCCATTAAGGAACACAACCTTCACATCCATTCGATGAATGTGCCAACCCATCTGCACTAAGAGAGCAAGGATGGTCCTTATGGAAGAATACCATGCGACAGGTGAAAAGATTTATTTCATAATCAATCCCCTCGATCTGTGAGAAGCCCCAGACCACAAATATTTCCTTGTATTTCTCAACACTCCCATCAACAACTTGCTTTACCTTGTCGATCCATCTCGAACCTACCATTGATTTATCAATTGGCCTTGGAACAATTTCCCAAGCACTGTTTCTGACAATGGAGTCATACTCCTCCACCATTTCATCTACCCATGTGGGCTCCTACACTACTTCCTGAAAGGACGATGGCTCAGTCACAATGCATTTTCTCATGAGAGCCATGTATCTAGTGAATCGGTTAGGAGACTGTCTCTATCTGTGCTGTGAATTAGTGACTCCTACATTCTATGCCACATCAAGCTTCAGCCTCTCAGATTCTATGGTATGCCTTCTGCGATTTTTGATGTTTGGCTATGCGTGAGTGGACTCCTCCACTCCATGAACCTCCTCCTGTGGCTGATCCACATCTAAAGACCCATATTTGGGAACCAAAAGTTCCTCCTCTGCATGTAAGTCTAGATCCCTCTCAAGTGACAACTTCATGGCTTTCTCCTCATTTAATTTTATATCCCGTTGCACCACAGTCATTCGAATGTTTGGAAAATACAAACGATAATTATGGAGTGTTTCTATGTACCCCAAAAATATCCCAACTTTAGCAGGCGTCTCCGGCTTCTTCCTGGCATTCTTGGTCACATGCACATAAACTGATGAGCCAAAAATCTTAAAGTGAGAAACATCTAGTTTCTTATCAGTAAAAGCTTCTTCAGGTGTACTCATGCTAAGTACTCTACGAGGACAACGGTTTTGCACATAAACCGCAGTGTTGCATGCTTCCGCCCACAAGTGCATTGGTAGGCCCTGATCATGCAACATCGCTTGTGAAACACCCATGATCGTTCTGTTCTTTCTCTTTGCGACCCCATTTTGCTGTGGGTTATGAGGCAGTATGAGTTCTCTTCAAATTCCTTTTTTGCTACATAAGTATTTGAATTCGTTCGAGATGTATTCTCCACCATTATCGCTCTGCAGAACCTTCGCTTGCTTCCCCGACTCTTTCTCAACCAATGCCTTAAACTCATAGAACTTTGAGAATGTTTGATCCTTCTTCTGCATGAAGAAGATCCAAAATTTACGAGAAAATTCATCAACAAAAATAACATAATACCTGTATTTTGCTATTGAAGCAACCGATAATGGTCCACACACGTCTGTGTGAACTCTCTCCAGGATCACCGAAGCACGATTCTCCTTTTCATGAAAGGTGGTCTTTACAAAATTTCCCATAGTACACTGATCTAATTGTGCAAGTGTACCCTTGGGAAGTCCATTAGAAATCTGCTGCAAAATTTTCAGGGTGCCATGGTGAAGATGGCCCAATCGCCTGTGCCATAATTTTCCCTCATCCCAGCTCACCACTTCTTCTGCTTTGCCCACTATTGTAGCACATCCATCTACCTCCAGCTTGTAGAGATTCTTAACTCGAATCCCTATCCTCTTGGCTTTACCCATTGTTTTATGTCACAAGAAGGCTTTTCCATCGCTAAAAACAACGTCATAGCCTCTGTCCTCCAACATCACGACTGAGACCAAGTTTTTCTTTAGACCTGGAACATGCATAACATATTTCAATAGAAATGGTTTATGTGACTCCCTCTCAAAGGAAATGGTACCAATTTCAGTCACAATGTATCGTCCATCGTCGCCCATCTCTATATGCATTTGGAGATATTTCTCCTCCAAGTCAATGAAAAGCTCCTTATCTCCCATCATGTGGAAGGAAGCACCACTATCAAGGTACCACACCAATCCCATTTCACTTGAAACCAAGCATGCGATCAAAGATAAATCAAGTTCAAATTGCAAGGCAAGGGATGTTTAGTCAATTTAGTATCCTAAATTGCTAACATAAATTATCGACTAGGGCTAGTAAACTAATGAAGTGTGGTGCACTATATGTGCTTAAGAAACCTACTTCTTACTTCGTTGTGTTTGTATTTTCTTATTGTTTTGGGGGTTTTGTGGTTTAGTCCTTAGTATGCTATCCTAGGCTAAAAAGTGAATGTAAATCTAATTAAAAAGGAAGAAAAAGAAGTGCTATAAAACTAAGTTAATTTCTATGAAAGAAACCAAAGTTTATTGACAAGTTTTAAGGCCTAGTTCTAAACAAAAAGATAAAGCAAGTAATTCAATAAGTAAACCTAATCCATGGATCTATAACTCAATTGAGATCTAAGAAATGAAAACAGGAAATGCAATTGATAACTCAAACATTGCATTGAATCTAATCATTTAGCCATTCTTGCAAATCATATTCAGATCAGTTTCTAACAGAATGACCTTTAAAGAGATTCTTAGTTGCAATGGGATGAGAATCTTCTAAATACAAATAATTAAGTGAATAACCAACTTATCAAGTCTCATCCAATCTTGAAGCCTTCACTCCTTGGTATGGCTCTTGGAAAAATCAACTATTCTCTTAATTTTGGTAAGCAAATGACAGAAAGAATGAAATATTAAACAATCATTGTACCTATAAGGAATTAACCATTTTAGTATAAGATTTGTTAAAAATAGAAAAATTGGCTTTTACTTGGTTGAATACAACAATTGACAACTATGAAAGTAATGACAGAAAATGAAATCTAAAAAATCACTGTACCTATACGTCATTAACCATTCAGTGTAAAGATTTGGTAAAATAGACAAATGGTTTTTACTTAGTTGGACACAACAATTGGCAATTTATGAAAGAAATAAAATTAAGCATGAGCAGAAAGAAATACTAAACAGAATTGAAGAAATCTAACTAAAAAGCATAATAAAAACCTCCTTTAAAAGCAGGGGCCCTCTGCTCCCAAGTTGGTTGACTCCTAGCTTGTCAGAAGTACAATCAAACTAGCATTTGATGACTAAAATTATTTATTGATAAACTCAAAACTCTACATCCCATTCCATCTCAAGCTTTGTTACAAAACATTCTATAATATTTTCTCTTCTTCTCCTATTTTTCATCTCCCATGATAGGAGAAAGCTTCCCCTATTTATACAAACATATGAGAAGTTATCTCATTAATGAGAGTCTATGAATCTCTCCCTCTATCTCTAGAGTTACAATCAAAATAGGAAATGATAAGACACATGTCTTTTTAGAGTCTCAATACAAAATAGGAAATGAGACACATATCTTCTTAGAGTTTCAATACAAAAAGGAAATGAGAAACATATCCTCATGATCCCATGATCTTCTCTACTCAAATTCGAATTTGGTTTTGGTAGGCCACATAAAGGTCTTTTAGATGCTTCCTTTTGACCTACACATGGCAACAATCTCATCCCACTTGTTAGGTATAAGCATATGCACATTATTTTCTAATTTTTAACCACAAATTCACTTAAAAATGCTAAGAATTAATAAAGTTTGGAAAAACATAAATGTAACCCAATAATGGTAATGGTAAGGTAAATGTAATGAAATGGAGGTGGAGTGAAGGTGGTAATATGGAAATATAAGTGAAAATGTAATGGAAGTGAATGACAATTTCAAGGTCCAACATACCCCCAATTGGAGCTATTGCATGTCATCATGCAATCTATTACATTAATTTTTTTATCCTTGAGTTTCGGCTTAACTTTGCGTGATATCATTTGATAACTTCATACTTCTGCAAAGTGTTTTACTTGAATTGCAACATAGCTGGTTCTTCTTTTACAACCATATTTTGTTGTTTCATTCAATTTTGACCTTTGATCCTTGCATAATGATAATTTGATTTTTATTGCAAAGTATATCTTTATTGGATTGCATCATGGTTGGTTCTTGTGTGACAACTATGATTGTGTTTGTATCCAATCATCTTTGAGTACTCTTTGAAAAGCCATTGTATGCTCATAATAATAATGTAATAGTTAATATCTTGTGGAAGTATGTGGGTTTATAAATGTGATATGAACATGGAAAAGTATGAATATGAAAGTATTCCCCCCCCAACTGATGGTATTGGCAATTTTATGAAATAAGGAAGAGAAATGTTTTTTCCAAAAATTATCATTCTAGCTTTTCAAGGAATTCTATGGTAAAAGTTAGAAAATGACGTACTTTAACTTACCCTTCGAAAATGGATGAGCTGCATGTGTGGTGGCTGCAAAATTTTGATCATAATCTTCTTCAAGTGGTTGTACAAGTTATGGAGAAAAGAGTAAAGATGTATTTTTATTGCTTCTACTAAAACTGTTGAATTTGCTGCGGAATGGTGTCGATTCTACTACTGTCATTTGATTATGCAGCTGCATATTTTCTTCATTTGCTCCAAAATGCTGAAAATGATAGTCTTTATGTCTTCAAAACTCATTAGCACAATTCATACTATGTGAATAGATGTTCTAATGTCGAACATAGCAAGAAATTGTTGACTTAGTGGCCATTAATGGATGCCATTAGTCAACACGAGAACTCTCACCATTGATGGCGATGAGAGTCAAAGTGCCCAAACACATCTTGTTAGGTACGAATAATTTTGTTGTTGTCGAGTATCTAGAAGATCCGATGAACAAGAAACATTAATGTATTCCCATTGTTCGTCGGCAAGAAGACTTGCCATTAAGGCATGCAAGCCTCAATGTGTTTTTGCAAGGAACATAGACTCAAAGGACTATGGACTCAATAATTTGCATTGAAGCAAGGTTTATTTGCAAAATGAAAAGGAGAAGGAAAATGGAAATGGAAGATGAAAATGGAAAATGACAATGGGAAATAAGCATGTAGGTGAGCTTCTTGCTTTTATTTGTGGAGTAGACAAAAACTAATGGAAAATGTATGTGAATGAAGGGAAATGAACAACTAACTCTTGCTGGGAAAATAATGGTGGCTTGCTTTGAATTTCTTGGTTGGATTTACAATTCAAAAAGGGAGGGAAAGTAATGGTCTTGATGGATATGAACATGGACTTGTTCTTATGTTTCTCATGAAATCGGTCATTTGAAAACCAATTGTGCGCACAATTAGTTTCCTTCAATGATCATTCGATCATCCCAAACCTGCAAAAAGAACTTGACATAAAAAACATAAGTGTGTTAAAAAATAAATGGCCAATTCCTTTCTGATTCTTACGCAAAAAATTGAATGTCAAATGAAACAAATTAAGGAAAATCAAAAGTGCTATATCTAGTCCAATTCATGATGTTTATAACAACCCATTTTTAAAGAATAACCATGAAAAATAAATCAACTCCCTGTTGTCGGATGACTTCATGCACTGTGCTTAGTAAAACAATTGGCATCACAAAGATTTGCTGTGTCCTGCAAGTTAAAATTTCATAGAAAAATACACATTAACAATATTAATGCCAAATGTTCAGAAATCATCTAAATAATCTTCCAATTGTCCTGCAAGCCATTATTAAGAAGAAATTATAATTTTTATTTATTTATTTATTTATTTTTTAATTTAATTTATTTATTATTATTATCATTAATTTTTTTTCTGAATGATTTTATTTTAAATTTTTTCTTTATTAAAAAGAAATTATTAATAAAGATAATTTTTTTTTTTAGTGAAATAAAGCATGGATGAAATAATCGTCTTTATGAATCTTTTTGAAACAAAGTCATGTCAATGCCTCTTTCATGCAAGATAAAAATAAAAAGCTTGAAATATCTAAAGTTAAGTTCCTAACTATGAAGGAGATGGAGGCAGAATCCTTCTCAATTTATACAACTTGCATTTGATGCACATGTGATAATTCCTTTGCCTCAATAATCCATTTGTCACTCATCATGTGCCACCACACATGAATTCTACTACATTCTCCTTCAGATTAGGAAATTAGATCCTTGATTATTTCTCAAAATCGAATTTTATAAAACCGTGACTATTTATATTAAAAAAAACGTTTTCTCTCACGCACACTACAAACTAGTGCTCTGAAGAAGCCTAAATTTCTCCCAAATGGCTGCGAATTTCAAAAAGTTCTTATAGGATTACCTAATTCACCTCGTTTCAGAAAAAAACCCATGTTTTCATTTTTTCTAATTCGCCTCGGTTTGCTCAGAAAATGCGTTTTAAAATCGGGTGTTTTTAACAATTACACATTTTGTTTTCTGGAAATTACTTCTGCAATAAAATTGATGTGGTTTGATTTTATTTGTAGGTTTTGATGTGTAATGACTTCTCTCTCACAGAGAAGTTCAAATCGATCTCCCTTATTTCAATTACCTACAATGAAATCTGCAATCTTTTCTTCATCAACAATTTCTTCATGTGATACATTTTCATTGTCTGTCCCTGCAATTGAATTTGTAATCTTTTCTTCATAAGAAATTTGCAATCTTCTCCTCATCAACAATTTCTTCATGTGATATACCTTCATTGTCTGCAAATTTTAAAAATGATTTCTAATAACTGCTGCTTGAGGAAAAACGAATATGGAAAAGAGAAGGTTCCATTTTTTTTATTGCAGTGCATGGGTCTTTGTGTGGATTGAAGGCTTGCATATATGTGTAAGGCCAAGGCAAAGGCTGGCCTCAGACATATGCATGGGTCTTATTTCCATGAGCCAATTTTTTTTTTTTTTTAATTGATTTGTTAATAAAATTATATATACTATATTTTCAAAAATTTAAACACACACACACACACACACACACACACACACATATATATATTTCATTAAACAAAACAACTTATTGAAATTAAATTTTTTCATCAACATTTTATTTATTTAAAATTAAATGAAATGATGAAAACATAATTTATTATTATTATTATTATTATTTTAACATAAAAATTCTGTTTTTCTGATCCTCTAGATCACATAAAGTGCAGGAGGAGAGCATACTCGAGAATTTTTTTTTAGATGTAAGAAATAAGGTCTCTTAATTACACTTCCCAGACAACGACGCCAAAATGTTTAGTCAATTTAGTGTCCTAAATTGCTAATATAAATTATCGACCAGGACTAGTAAATTGATGAAGTGTGGTGCACCATATGTGCTTAAGAAACCTACTTCTTACTTCGTTGTGTTTGTATTTTTCTTATTGTTTTGAAGGTTTTGTGGTTTAGTCCTTAGTATGCTATCCTAGGCTAAAAAGTGAAAGTAAATCTAATTAAAAAGGAATAAAAGGAAGTGTTATAAAACTAAGTTAATTTCTATGAAAGAAACCAAAGTTTATTGACAAGTTTTAAGGCCTAGTTCTAAACAAAAAGATAAAGAAATTACTTCAATAAGTAAACCTAATCCATGGATCTATAACTCAATTGAGATCTAAGAAATGAAAATAGAAAATTCAATTGATAGCTCAAATATTGCATTGAATCTAATCATTTAGCCATTCTTGCAAATCAAATTCAGATCAGTTTCTATCAGAATGACCTTTAAAGAGATTGTTAGTTGCAATGGGGTGATGATCTTATAACTACAACTAATTAAGTGAATAACCAACTTATCAAGTCTCATCCAATCCTTAAGCCTTCACTCCTTGGTATGGCTCTTGGACAAATCAATTATTCTCTTAATTTTAGTAAGCAAATGATAGAAAGAATGAAATATTAAACAATCACTGTACCTATAAGTCATTAACCATTTCAGTATAAGATTTGTTAAAAATAGGAAAAATGGCTTTTACTTGGTTGAATACAGCAATTGGAAACTATGAAAGTAATGACAGAAAATGAAATCTAAACAATCACTGTACCTATACGTCATTAACCATTCAGTGTAAAGATTTGGTAAAATAAACAAATGGTTTTTACTTAGTTGGACACAACAATTGGAAATTTATGAAAGCCATAAAATTAAGCATGAGCAGAAAGAAATATTAAACAGATTTGAAGAAATCTAACTAAAAAGCATAATAAAAACTTCCTTTAGAAGCAGGGCCCCTCACTCCTAAGTTGGTCGACTCCTAGCTTGTCAGAAGTACAATCAAACCAGCATTTGATGACTGAAATTCTTTATTGATAAACCCACAACTCTATATCCCATTCCATCTCAAGCTTTGTTACAAAACATTTTATAATCCTTTCTCTTCTTCTCCTATTTTTCACTTCCCATGATAGGAGAAAGCTTCCCCTATTTATACAAAAATATGAGAAGTTATCTCATTAATGAGAGTCCATGAATCTCTCCCTCTATCTCTAGAGTTACAATCAAAATAGGAAATGATAAGACACATGTATTTTTAGAGTTTCAATACAAAATAGGAAATGAGACACATATCTTCTTAGAGTTTCAATACAAAAAGGAAATGAGAAACATATCCTCATGATCCCATGATCTTCTCCACTCAAATTCGAATTTGGTTTTGGTAGGCCACATAAAGGTCTTTTAGAAGCTTCCTTTTGACATACACATTGCAACAATCTCATCCCACTTGTTAGGTATAAGCATATGCACATTATTTTCTAATTTTTAACCACAAATTCACTTAAAAATGCTAATAATTAATAAAGTTTGGAAAAAAATAAATGTAACCCAAAAACGGTAATGAAGGTAAATGTAATGAAATGGAGGTGGAGTGAAGGTGGTAATATGGAAATATAAGTGAAAATGTAATGGAAGTGAATGAAAATTTCAAGGTCCAACAAGGGCCTCACCAGCTGCAGCTCCAATAGCCTTCTTGTTATTATTTCTCTATGGGCAGTTAGTGGTGAGATGCCCATGTTCGTGACAGTGAAAACACTTCACCTTGGACAAATCTGGCTTCTTACCTTTAGCCTCGGATTTTGAGTGGAATTTATTTCCCTTCCCTTTCCTTGCATTGGCACCCAAAGCACAATCTTCTTCATCATCATGCTTTAATGAAGAGCCATCTCTGGTTTTCCACCTGAAGTCCTCCTACACTAGATCTGACCACAGTCGTTCCCAATCTGGCAGTTTTTCTCGTTCGTTGATAGAGTCTTGATAATTGTGCCAACTCTTAGGAAGTTCCAAGAAAGCCAAACTCACCAAATCATCATCAGCAACCGTGATTCCCACACTCCCTAGTTCATCCCGACATTGGACAAACTTTGTGATATACTTAGGAATATTGTTGCCCTTCTCCATCTTGATCTTTCTGAGTTTATCCTTCAGCGCCAATTTCCTATGGTCATTGCTGCTTTGGAAAAGATCTGTCAATGCCTTCCACATCACAAATGGAGTGGTTTTCCCATGAAGGCTTGAGACAATATGGTCTCACACACCTTCCAACATAATCCTTCTTGTCTTCGCTACTTTCTTTTGCCAGGCATCAAGTAATGCAACATCTGTAAAAGTGGGCTTAGGAACATCACTGTCAATGGATTCCTTCAAGCCATTATGTTCAAGCACTGCCTCCATCCTATCCTTCCATGAAATGTATTTTGAGCTGCCCTCGAGTGCATACTCTAGCAGCAAACCATTGAAAGCCATTTTGATGTTTACTCAACTGTCGCACCAAGAAATTCTTGCAACAAATTTGAATTGTTTCCACCAACAAACTCAGCTACTACTTCAATATTGAAATCTTCTTTGCTCTGATACCATGTAGAAATTTTAATACAATTATGTATTGCCTGGATTCTACTGATCTAAAAATTATATGCCGCTCTTAAATACAAAATCCTTCTACTAAAATATTTGCGGAAATTTAATCGCCAATTGTAAACACATGAAGAAAGATCAATCACACATAACACATATGTTTTTACTGGGAAAGCATAAAGCTAAAACCCCACTATCATATATTATGTATATATCATGGATCATAAAACAATCTCATACAAAACTTTAATCCAAGAGCTTTCAATACAATATACAATCGTCTCACACTGCCATACAAAAATTGGTAAATACATGCGCTAATTTACTGCCTCCTGACACCCTGCCTCCACTGCACAATCCCTGCTGAACACAATCTCTGAATGAATGAGATACTTCTTTGCCTTGACTGCGAAATCCTCATTGGCATCTCCAATGTGTCTGTTGTTGCATGAGTGCAACCACTAATGTCACAACAGATAGTCAAACTGTTCCTTTCACCTATCTCTCAACTGGGTCTCCACTGGTTCTGACATGCATGTAGTTAAAAATAGTAAATCTTCAGTTGCATGTGAGATCACTCCATGTGAATTAATTTAATATTTAATTCACTGATCTCTCACTAGTGTATGTTTAGTTACAACTAGTTACAACTAGCACAACTGAGTTTAACTCACTTAACTGAGTTAAACTACTTTACAAATCACATAACTACACATCCAACTCTGTTACAACTTTGTATCACTTAGTTACAACGAAGTCCACTTGCATGTCCCACCAGCCAACCTTAGAACTCGTAATTCATTTAGTCAACTGGTTTTCCACATTAGTTAATTGAAATCAAATGCTTCAAGAGAATATATTATTATTTATTGTCCAATTATTATTAAGAGATAATAATAACCGACAAGCATTCTATTTTTAGACATGTGATCTATAAATAGACTTCGCCCATGCATCTAAAAATAGAAACTCATCTATAAATAGAATTTGTTCAACCATCTATAAATAGAATCCTGCTATAAATACAATTTTTTCAACATGTTAAAAATAGACATACACCTAAAAATAGCCTACGGGCCCCACCTAGTGTAGGTGCTTAATTTTCACTAGGATTATCATCTTGTTGAATCTCAACACTTGAAGCCAACATCCTGTCTAGATTTGGTTGTCCTAGAAAAATCATTACAGATAATGCCACTGCTTTTAATTCCAAGAAGATGGTGGATTTTTTCCATAGATATCACATTTATTTGGGGCATTCAACAACTTATTACTCTCAAGGTAATGGACTAGCGAAGTCCTCCAACAAGAGCCTAGTCAACATCATCAAGAAGTTGCTGGAAGACAATAAGAAAACCTGGCATACAAAATTAGTACATGCATTGTGGGCTGAGAGACTGACAAATAAGAAATCAATAGGCATGTCACCATACCAGTTAGTCTATGGAATGGATGCAGTGTTCCCAACATCCTTGGGAGTACTAGCCATGAAACTAATTCAAGAGGTGCAGGTTGAAGAAAATGATTTAGAAAGAAGAATAAGCCAGAATATTCAGCTGCAGTAGTCCAGTGAAGAGGTGTATAACTGAACGTAGGTGGTGCAAGAAAACATGAAAAAGATTTTTGACAAAAGAACAAAAGATCAAAAGAAAATGATTTCAAAATTTGAGATAAAGTGCTGAAATGGGATTCTAGAAGAGAGGACAAAGGCAAGCATGGAAATTTTGATAACTTGTGGAAAGGTCCATACATTATTCATTCTTTCAGAGGAGATAACACATTCTTATTGCAAGAGATGGATGGAACATAGCTATTTGGGGGTCATGTCAATGATAGGATGCTGAAACATTATTTCTATCGAAAACTCAGATGAAAATTTCACCATTGTAAATACCATAGCCTTACAACTTTCAATAATTTGTTGGACAAGGTTGAAGCCCGAAGTGAAGGCCATAAGCCTAGTATAATAAGAAAATATGTTAAAATTTCTGAAAGTGTTGCAAATCAAAATGCCACTACTATTGAAAAGAGTTTTGTGTAGTCATACAGTTTAAGCATGATTGTACAATTTTGAATTTTCTACTAATAGGTTAGAAAATGAAGATTTTCCAAACCATTTAATCTGGGCTTATCAGTAAGCAGGTAGAAAATGACATTGGTTCAACAACATAATCTGAACCAATATGAGAAATAAGGGATAGGTGGTAGGTTAGAAATTCAAAATAAAAAATGATGTTCGGGTATGCACATCTAAATGCACCCCAAAAGGAAGAAAAATGGTTAGAATCATATATTGGGTAGGTAGGTGTGCAAATGAGCTCTTAACATTTTGAGAATTTTCCCAGTTTTCAGTTTCAGGCTACTTTTCAGTTTTAGGTTACTTTTCAGTTTCAGGATCAAGTGTGTTCTAGACTTCATTTTGCAAAGAGTGTTGACTTCAGTTTGAAGGTTTTCAGCCACAGAAGTTGTAGAAGATCAGGTTGCAGGGATGGGACAAGCCCAATGGACCAGGCCACTAATCTACAGTTGTTCATGACACCTCCTGAAGGAGCTGCCATCCCCAGCTGGAGCCATTGTTAGACCCCTGTATTTCATAGTATCACCAGGTGACTGATTATTGTTTAGATTTTTCTCACTAAAGATAATATTCCATGGCTATAATTTATTTTTAGAGGAAGAAAGGGAGAGCTTGACTGCCAAGAACTTCAGAAGAATTCATCTGCCATTTTCAGTTCAGGGAAGGAGGAAAGGGTTGCTAGTTAAGTATAATAGTGAGCAAAAATCCATATTGCCCTCATTCATTCCATCTGCTTTCTTCTTACCTTCATTTTCCTAAAAAAATAAACTCAGAACTCCCATACTCTGAATCCCATATGAACCCTAAAACCCGCACACACCTAACCTCTTGGGCTTATCCTTGTATAAAGCCCACTTATTATCAAGTCCAAAGTTCTGTTGCCATAGCTACGCCCGCCCACCAAGCATCCGTGTTATAAAACATAAGCCTTACCTATTGCCCACACTTCGCAGCATGCAGGTTTTTAACCTTACCTCTTAAGATGAATGCCAAGCCTTGTTTTCCGCTGATGCGATGAAGTGAGACCCGTCATACCCTACCGCACTATCGAAACCGCATGCAAAACCTTCATATTTCTCATTTTTCTTACCTTCCGCTTACTCGCACCCTTTAGCGCCTAGCACGTCGCATTTTTCACTTTGCGCATTTCACAACTTACCCATTACAACACCCGCAAGTTAAATGTTTTAACTCATGATATGCGGATTGGCGGGACCCACATTGCCCTTGTATACACCTCCGATGCCTAGAAATCTTTCATATTTTGGGTTGGGCGGTTTTTTTCCATTTTTAACTAAAATTCACTTGTCCGCTTGGAGAAACTTATAGTGGTCCATCTCCTGATCGCAATCACAAATCACAATGTTTAAAGGATGGGTGGGGGGGTAAGTGTTAAGATCACCGAAGTGCGATGTGTGATGGGTGGGACCTAATCGCCAATCGTATATTTTAGAGAACAAGTGCAAAGAAAAATGTTAAATTCGCCAAAGTGTGATGGTAGTGACATGGAAAATGACGTGGCCTTGACCCAATAGATCACAGTTGAATTATGATGATGGGGCAAGGTGATGTGGTACAGGATGTGGCAGATGACGTGGCCTGACCCATGCACCGCACATTGCAGATATCCCAAGTTAATTTTATAGTTAAACGTTAAAAAATGTGAAGTGCGATGGAGGCTTGGACGTGATGTAGTTTCAAAGGAAAATTCCAAAGGATTTCGAATCTGCATGGGAGGCCTTTTCTGTGTTAAATCGCATCTGAGGAGGAAAAGGGGATTACAACATAAAAAGCTGTGGAACGCTGAAGTGCGATATGCAATACGATGGGACCCAATCACAATGCGCACATCGCATAAGATAAATGATAAGTCGCAAAGGTAAAATGTTAAAATTGCTGAAGTGCGATGTGCAACTGCGGTGGGACCTGATCGTAATGCGCACATTACAAATGTCAGAAGACAAGTGCTAAGGAAAAGGTAAGAATGGCGAAATGTAAGGTGCGATATTAGAGCAGATGCGATGTATTCAAGACCAATATCTAAACGTTTTCAGGTCCGAGTAGAAGATTTTTTTACGTTGTTTTGTGTGTAAAAAGGGTCAAGTCGAGCATACGAGGTTTGAAGCTCACTTCATGAAGAAATAAGGTTAAATGCAGATGCAAGGCTTAAAGTCACAACAACAAAGAAATAGATTGAAAAGGGTCGACTCGGGCAAAGGGCATGCACACAGAACTATTACCATATACAAGAAGAGATGAGAAAGGTAGTAAAATCATCGACACACTCACTAATAAATGGAAAGTGGCTAGCACCGCACCAAACTTAATTACCCAACATCGATCTTCTGTAAAGTAGGGCCAGATGTCAGGACGATCATTCGTTGCCTCTTTGGGATCATCACATACCACTTCTAAGACTACCTTTGATCCTACAAAGAGCCATTGAAGCTTTTAGATACATGAAGAGTTGCTCAAAATTAATTTTATAGGCGATGTTTGTCAAAGATTTTATTTGTTCGGGCCTTGCAGGGCCACACCTGTTTAATTTGAGTTGTTTGTAATAAATGAATTTTGCCAAAGTAGATTAGGGAAACCAACTTAAATTGTTAGTTAAATACTGTTTGAACTTCCAGTTTGAAGGGTTGGATATTGTTAGCCCCTGCATTATAAGAACTAATATATTGGAGCACTATAATTTTGGAGCTGGACATCAATAATCAAGGGCCATTACAGGATTCTTGAGCAGTGTCAAAATGGTGATGTGTTTCTTCTCTTTGTTAAATGTTTCCTCTGTTTTCCCTGCTATGTCTCTGTTCATCTAATTATAAATCAGAAATTTTAGATTAGATTTGTTGTCTGAGCACCTTAATTATGTATGCATTTATAGTCTTAATGTTTTCTGCTGAAGTTTTATTAAATAATTCTTAACTGCTCTTTTGTCACTACTGAACCTCACTATTTATTTCACCTCATAATTCATACAACTCTTAAGATCCATTTAGCACAGTTAGTCTACCCTGTGATGTTATTGATGTTGATATTCTATTCCAGCCTTTTGACCCCATAGCCCAATGGAATAGTCCCTGCAGACTTGTGTTAGGATATTCCGACACATAGGAAATAGTTAATAATAACTTAGTCTAGTGTAGAGTTAGGTAAAGTATGTTTCTTTACTATGTACATTTGTAACTTATAATGCAACAGTCACGATTTGTAGTGATCCGACGGTTCACTCTCTCCTCGGTATTAACGACACTTGATTCGTGGCTTAACACCCGATTGGTCCATGATATCTAGTTAAAGAGAATGGAGGGTCATTTGTCCGGTAACCATATGTTGTAGCTCCTAGAGACAGCCTTGAGTTGTATAAAGACCAGTGCCTAGGACATCTTAAATTCAAGGAGCATATGACTCAATTGATTATAGTTGACAGTGTAAGGCTGTCATGCTAATATCACTCAGATGAATGGTTTTAATAAGGGTGAAACCAAGACCCCAAAGTTAAGCACAACAACTAGGAAAACTGCAGAAACTGAGTACAAAATGCAATAAGTAAATGCATCAGATAGCTTTAAAACAGAATGCTGTAAAAGGGGGCCGACTTCTAAAATGAATACACAGTTATAAAATTATATGTAAGTGATGAATATGGCAGAAGATGGAGTAAGATATTAACTATAATTAGTCTTATTCAAATATAAGAATCCAATGTAGTTAGTATCGGAAGAATGGTGGAAGAGATAGAAGATGAACAAAGTATCCTGCCTGAGCAATATTTAAAGCACTATAGATAAGTAAATATGAGTATTTGCTATGATAAATTCACATTTAAACATGGGAGCACTCGCATTCCAGAGCATGTAGATACGAGAAGTATGGAGAGATACAAAATGAACACTTATATTAAAAGAAAGAGAGAGAGAGAGTTACAAACTGTAAATCATCTCGAGTGGAATCCCCAATTCTAGCAAAAATTATTATTACTGAGTCCCTACGGGATCTTCAAACATCCACTATCAAATTTCATACAAAATACATACAGAACACTCGAACTAGTGAGTCATTTGGAAAATCTGGAACCTTTTGTTAGTGTTTTCTTCCTGTTTTTATAGCCTCTCATTCCTATGCGTGAGAAGATATTTTGGGAAAATATCTTCCCCGCGTGCTTGTATGCTGTTGCAGGTCTAAATCAAAAATAGAAATGATAATGAGGTAGAACTTCCTCTCATCATCTTACAAAGCAGGCCTAAAGCCGTTTCTAACTGAAATGTAAACAATTTACTAAACCGAAAGTGAAAACTGCCGGAGTGAAATAAGGATTTCACCTGAAATGACAAAGTGAAAAGAACATAAGGTAAAAGGCCACGCGGGCCCAGTCATGAATGATCATTGCTGTTTAATGAGGTGGAGCCCCTACTGCTGCTAGCGAAGGCAATACCATTAGTCGTGGGTAGGACTGGCCTTCTGTGCTAGAGAATGCGGTACTGCTAGTAGTGGAAGAGCTGGCTTTCTATGCTATAGGTTCCTGTAGAATGGCCAATGGTCATGATCCATTGACTTAGACGTGGAATTTAACCTATTCATCTTTCTTCTCTACTTCCTTGGGAGTGGAGGATCTTCATCCTCGGCCTCAAGCCACTGTGATTGGCTATGAGATGGCCCGTATACTTAAAATGCCATGAAAACCCTGCACAACAACAAACCAATTAAATAAATCCTGCGATGAGGGGTAGACTGCTTCAGATGGCTCAGCGAGGGGTTATGGAGCGATGCGGAGGAAGTGCGAATGCAGCGATGGAAGGTAAAACCATGGTGGAGGCAAAAACCAGGGTTTAAATCAAAATATGGCGTAGAAATATGATGGGTGGTTTTGTAGAAATTCGTGAGTGGTTTTCGCATGGGGGCTGAGTGGTAAGCGGTATCGGGCTGGAGGCACGCGATACATGTTAGGGAGCGACGTGTGTCCTTGCAAAAACTGCCCATTTCGCGTTGGAGTTGTGTGTTGGGGAGATGCTATGAAATGGATGCGAAAATGAGCGGGAGCCGTCCGATCTGGGAAATCCATATCAATAGCTGCATATGAGCACGATGGACATACTTGCGCGGTCAGGTGGGGCCGGCAATGATGTCAGCAATTTTGTCGCATAGCGGAAAGCTCTTGGGCGGAGTTGAAAAGAGGGGATCAATGGGAGCTGTTGGATTAGGGAGATCAACAGTCCAGATTAGAGTGGGGGAGTGAAATATTGGATGAGTGATCGGGAAATTTGTGAAGGCGCGATGGAGCGAGGACCATTGGATCATAATGAACATCAATGGTGGAGATCAATTGCGGGGGCGCTTAGGGGTACGGATCAAATTCTTGGCCTGTGCCTCTATAGTAAACCTCAGTCGTTGATCTGAGATCTTCCGTAGTCATACAGGTCAACTGTGGAGGCACTCAAAGTGTTAACCCATGCGCTGAAAGTGCTTCCGGGTAAAGAGGAAGACTGGCGGTGATTGTTGGATCGAGCTTGATCAATGGCGGAGATAGCTTGGGGATAAGTGAGCGGGGTGAAAGGAAAAGGTGCGCTGGCCATTGGATTGGGATGATCAACGGTCCATAATGCATCGCGGAATCGCACAAGGGCATGAATGGTGCGAGGGCTGGGGGTGAACCGTGATGTGGCAATGAAGCAATGACCATCCGATTAGGAGGATCGACGATCCAGATCATATCGCAACTTTGCATAAATGAATGGATGAGGCAGAGGATAGCGAAGCAGTGAGATAGCGCCAACCATTGGATCAATTGAGATAAACGGCTCAGATTATATCGGCAGGGAAAGAACATCGGCGATGAAAAATAGAGTGACAAAGGAGTGCAGCGATGTGTGATGTGCGATGGATGGGCACAGTGCGATGGAGCGATGACCGTTGGATCTGGGGAGATCAACGGTCGGGATTGTATCGGCATTTCGCACATTGACGGAAAAATGTAAAAGGAACATGGAATACTGCGATGTGAGATGTGCGATGGATGGGCGCAACATGATGGAGCGATGACCATTGGATCCAGGAGGAGATCAACGGTCAGGATCGCATCGGGATTTCGCACATTGGCAGAAAAAGAGTTCAAGAACGAGAAATTTGGATGAAGCGAAGTGGGATGCCCAATGGATAGGTGACGCGTGATGGCCATTGGATCTACAGAGATCAACGGTCAGGATCTCTTCGGCAAAGATGAACCTCAACGGTGAAAAAAAAGAGAAACTGAGTGGATTTGGGAACCAACGAAGTCTGATGGCTGAAGAAGACTTAAGGAATTTTATCTGTTGGAAAAAGAGTGGGCTCATATGAGAAATGGGGGCTAAGGGTTTAAGCCGAAAGGCACTTAGAGGCCCAATATGTTAAAATGAGCACTTTCAAAGCAAAAAGGTGGATTTTTAGCTTTTTCAAGGGTTTCTATAGGTGAAAAAGGGGCTTTGATAGTCCATGTAGTACTTGTTGTATTTGCTTTGCAGATTAAAGCTCCTTATCATTAGACATCCTAGCTCGGTGAGGGATGTCATAAAAACATTGGCTCCACTTGGCGATGACCTGTTTGTCCTCAAACGCGTCGAGAACTCCGCAGACCATATTTTAGTCTTCTTCTTGCAAACATAGTCCCTTGATGCCTTCTCTTCTTTCTTCATGGCAAATCAAAACAAAAAACATCATAATAAAAGCAACTGAATAATGTACAATATCATATAGAAGGCCTTTCAGCCTAAATCAATACTGGAAAAAGGGTCTTAAGAATTGCCCATTCACAGGGGCTTTGAGCAGATCACCTTGAAAATTTTCCAATCTGAAAGTGTTGTTTCCTCCCTCTTCAGCAATTTTGAAAGGTCTGAACCATAAAGGATCGAAATTTCCATGTTTTCCTTTCTCAGCCCTTCTTATATCCCATCTTAGCACAAGATCTCCGACCTGCATCTCTTTATCTTTAGCATGCTGATCGAACAGGTCTTTCATTTTCTCTTGGTAGTCAGTCAACCTCCGATTTAATCGACTTCGAGTCTCTTCCAGCTCTACTAACAGATTTATTCTTTTGGTAAGATCATTTGGTTCCTCTTGAGAATCCTGCATGAACCTAGCCACAGGTAAGGCCAATTTTATCGAGAAAAATGTTTCTCTACCATAGACCAATTCATATGGGGATTTTCTTGTTGACCTCTTACTAGTGATTCTATTTGGCCATAGCGCAAAATTGAGCTGAGAATCCCAATTCTTCTGTTTTTCATTTATGGCCTTTTTCAATGCCCTTACCAAGGTTTTGTTTGAGGATTATTCCAATCCATTTTGCTGTGGGTAGTAAGAAGTAGAGTGTCCTAACACAATATTATATTATTAGCAAAAATTGATAAATTTGACAGACTTAAAAGCTTGAGCATTATCTGTGACAATCTTAGTAGGGCAGCCAAACCTTGAGATAATGTTATCTTCCAGAAACTTGATCACCACTGCGTCTGTAGCATTCCTTGCTGGCACGACCTCTACCCATTTAGTGAAGTAATCGATGGTTGTTAGTATCCACTTGTGTTGCCCGCTTGAGGTAGGATGAATTTCGCCGATGAAATCGATTCCCCATTGTTGGAAAGGTTCTTCTATGTGCACTGGGATCATAGGCAAAGGTGTGAACTTCTGCCTTTTAGCAAACTTCTGAAATTTTTCACGGGTCCTTACCTAAGCATAAACATCTCCGAAAAGCTTGGGCCAGAAAAGATTGCTTTCAGAATCTTGTGTGCCGTGGCTCTCCAGCTGTAGTGGCCACCACAAATGACCTCGTGGAATTCTTCCATCACTTCTTCTACTTCATTTTTTCGTGAGAAATAAAAGTAGTATGCCCGATGGGTCTCTCCAGTACAAACAACCATTTTCTACGATGAACTTCTGAGATTTTAGCCTCAACGTTCTATACTTTGTCTTGTCGCAGCTTGGAGGAAATCTAAGAGTCAAGAGGTACCCTACAATTTCCTTGTACCATGTACTGAGAAGGTACTTCATATGGGTCTTTTGTGTAGCGGTTTCTATCCCGCATTGCTCATCTGCTCTTCCAGACTCTTCATTGGCCACCATAGATAAATTTATCCCCATAGCTTGACGGTTTGATTCGGAAAGGATCTTGGCTAATCCCTGTCCCTTTATTAGCTTAGTGGGGCGTATCTCCAACTCATACTCCTGTATCTTGGCTATCCATTTGCCTCTATTTCCTTCACTATCTCCCTGAATCAAGATGTCTTTTACAGCCATTGTGGGTACAAATGCAGTTATAGTTGACTGCAATACATACATCCGAAAGGCCTTTAGGGATTTTACCAAGGCATAAGCCTGTTTCTCCAGGATGTTATATTTTATCTCTACATCACGAAGTACTTGATTGAAGAAGGCGATAGGTTTCTCATGCCCCTCCTCGTTCTTCTGCAATGATACTGCTGCGACAGTGTGGGGAGATGCAAACGAAAAGATCATGAAGGGTTTCACATAATCTGGTCCTGCCAATACTGGGGCTTCTGCGAAAGAATTTTTAATTCTGTTAAAAGCTTCCCATGATTCAATAGTCCATTTTACTTCATTATCCTTCTTCAGCATCTCAGTTATGTACCAGAATATCTCTACATAGTTCGGTATGAATCTTCTCAAGAAGTTGATACGTCTAAGAAAAACTTGGACCTCTTTCTTGTTTCTAGGCAAGGATAAACCATTTATGACTTCTACCCTCTTTGGGTCAATTTTTACCCCGGCCTTTGTTACAATAAGCCCCAACTGTTTACCCTCTTCTAAAGCAAACAAAGATTTTTGGGGGTTTAAAGACAACCCATACCTGTGGCACTTGTCAAAGGTTCTACGCAAATGCTCTATATGTTCAACATCATCCTTTGAGAAGACTGTGATGTCGTCCAAGTACACCACCACGAATTTGTCTTGTTCTCCCACAAAAGCAATGTCCATGGCCCTTTGGAATTTAGCTCTTGCATTGATCAATCCAAACGACATTCGAGCATACATAAACGTTCACTAAGGAGTAGTGAATGCAGTTTTCTTTTGGTCCTTCGGAAGCATTGCTACTTGATTATAACCAGAAAATCCATCCATCATAGACATTCGTGAAGATCCTACCACCTTTTTCAATATATGGTCCATCTTGGGCAACAGATAATTATCTTTCAGTGATGCTCTGTTCAAGTTCTGAAAGTCAACACACAATATTATTTCCCTGTTCTTCTTTCGGACTGGAACCAAGTTGGCAACCCATTCAGAATATCTTAATGGCACAATAATCTTTCCTTCAAAAATTTCTTGATTTCCTTTTCTATGGAAGGAAGGAGTAGAGGATTAATCTGTCTTAATTTCTGTTTGTGTGGCTTAGCATCTCCTTTTAATGGAATCTTGTGTTGGATAATGCTAATATCAAAGGTCTTCAAATCTTGATAGGACCAGGAAAATACGTCTTTATATGTCTGAAATAGCTTCCGATATTGCTCTTTGTATTCTTCGGGTACCTTATTAGACAATTTCACAAGTTTGGGATCAACCTCCATGTCGAGATTCAGGTCATCTACCTAATTTTATTCAACAACCTTACTTGGCCGTATTGGGACATCATTCTTATCAAATAGTCTCTCCAGAGGGACTAGTCCTCTGGGTATTACATTCCCTTTGAGCTGCAGCACCTTATGCCCAGCTACGGTATCCTTCCATTTATTCTGAGGAAGGTCCTCAGTCTCCTCCTCGCCAACATATATGTCCATATTGGAGAATTTCCCAACAGTCTCCATGAATATTTTCACTTGCTCTTCATCTTCAAACACCTTCCAGTGTTTGACATTGTTAGGGATGGAAGGACGGTAGCGAACCTCTATTTCATACCTTGGGAGGGGGTTTTGAGGTGGTCGAAAAGTGCTTGCAGCTACTGCAAGAGAGTCTGCCATTCTGTTTTGGTCTCTTGGCATGAATTGAATATTAAATGCTAAGAATAAATTCTCTACCAAGTCCCATACCTCATTTCTGTAAGCCCTCAGTCGTGGGTACTTAGCTTGACATTGATTTCTTACTTTTCTCACCACCAGTTCTGAATCTCCCAAAATTTTCAAGCTCTGAATATTCATGTTTTTTGCTGTTTGTAGACCTAGAAGCAAGGCTTCATATTCGGCCACATTGTTCATGGCTTCATACTCCAATTTGAAAGATAATGGGTCCAGTTGTCCAGTAGGGGAGATAAGGAGAATCCCAGCTACATTCCCTTCCTTTGAGTTGGCTCCATCAAAGTGCAAGGTCCAAACCCCGCCTTCTTCATTACTTGAAGACTGCGTAGTATTTACTTGACAGAAAGATGGCTCCTGCAAATAATCTTGGTTTTCTTCAAGCATTATACAAGAAAACTCACCCTCTTTGTTGTACACTAGTGAATTTACTGAATTATCAGCCTTAGTGACCATCTTCACAAACCTTGTTTCCCGGTATAATATCCTTTCTTGGCCTCCAAACGCAAGGATGGTCGCATAGGTTAGGTCCAGCTTTATAGATCCTCTGATTTTTGTACCCCATGATCTAGATAACAACATCCCAAACCGAGCTGGGATGTCAGCCACTACTATGTCCATTACCACGCTCTTAGCTGGGATTTGGGCTATATTTACCACCAAATCCTTGATCATCCCCAAACATTTGACTCTTTTAGAATCAAAAGAGTAGAGATCTTTATATGGCCGAGTGATCTACAGCCCCAATTGCTCCATCACTGACAGAGGTAACAGGTTATGGGATGCCCCAGAATCCAACATATAGCTGTGCAACAATAAATTATGAATTACTAAAGAGACATAGAAAGGAGGATTTGAAGCATCTAACTCCTCAACATGAGGATCGAACATTACCATAGGCCTTTCTTCTTGGAGGTTTAAACTATCTGGGATTGGGGCTGCTCCTTGAGGAAGCATGAAATAATACACCTTAGACTGGTAGGCTAGCTATTTCAGTAGTTCAGTCAAAGGGACGAGAATTTTTACTTTTTATAGCTCTTTCTAAAGGCTAAACGTAGGAGGAGGCTTCTCTACGAGACCTTCATTTGGCTCTTTACTCTCGGCTAGAGGTTTTTCTTCCTTTGGGATAGGCTTGACTTTTGCAATTGAGTTGGGGACTATATTAGAAGAAGATGGAACAAAGACATTAGGATGCAAAGGTTTGGTCACAGGTTTCTTACCTTTATCTCCGAATTTCTGAACAACTGTCTCCTTCTGAGGCATCTCTTCTTCTTATTCTTGTGTGCGGGTTCTTTTTCTAGAGGACCTGAGATCATATTTTATATGAATCTATGCTTGCATGAAGTCTACAAATACTTTACAGTAATCATCGATCTCTGGATCTTCAGCAACACTTGTTTTTTCTTCTTCTTCTTATAGGGAAAGCTCCACTCCTTCACCTTCTTGCAAAGAAGACTCAACTTCATCGTCATCTGAGCAAGCAAGATATTGATCATCTTGCTCATCGGGAATGTCTTCAGAAGGGCCATCCATCTTCCCTTTCAGATACAACGGGGGATGTATGTGGTCTTGCTGCTCCTTTCGATCTCTTTGTAATATTTGCAAAGGAGGCTTTCTGTATTGGGGGTTATAACTCCTGTTCGGAGCAACTTGAGGTGGCCTGGAGGAGGAATTCTTTGCTTCGAGCTTAAGCTTCACCATCTTGCTCGAAAGGTTTTTGATCATTTTTCTCATCTCCTCTATTTTGTAATCTGCTACCTCTCTATCTTAACCAGAGGTAGATGCTTCTTATTTCCCTCTCTGTCTAGCATCATGGTCTGACCTCCTTTTTGATTTACCCGTAGAAGAAAAGTTAGCTTCCACTTCCAATGCATCAGTCTGGGCTTCATCCAGAGTAGCAGACTTCCTTTATCTTAAAGAGAATCCAAATTCTAACTCAAATGTTGCTACAAACACCACTTTAGCAGCGGTCTGGTGAGGCTTCATTTCGGCTGGGAGACTTGTATATAATTTATTAAATCTCTTGATGAATTCAAACACATATTCATTATGTCTCTTTCTAAGTGCGTTGAATTCTGTAAGACAGTATTCGTGGTCCTTCTTCTCTCCCCATTTCTTGGTGAAGGCATTTTCCATTTCCTCCAAGTTATTAATGGAGCGGTCCCCCAAGGTCTTGAACCATTTTCTGGCCTCTCCATCTAGAGATTGGATAAAAAATATCAACATCACATCTAAATGTTCAACATTGAAATTTTCTGCGAAGGCGCAAAAAACTTCTAGGTGTTTCTGAGGTTCAGTATCGTTTTCTCCATTGAAACGAGGTAGGATATTTAAGTAATCCTAAGGCATGTATTTTAGGATCTGAGGCAATGCCAAGGGGGCATATTTGTTTAGTAGGAAGCCAGGAAAAACCATCGGAGGTTGTGAAGGTGGCGAGAGAGTCTGATGTGTATTAGGAGGTGGTGGAAGAGAAGTATGTATGACAATGGGGATATACTGAACAACAACTTGAGGGGTTGATTGAAATGCTGGAATATGAGAAGTGGAAACCTCTGTGACTTCTTTAACTTCTTCGGTTTCGGGAGTGGGATGCAGAAAGAAGCTCGTGGTGTATACAGACTCAACCTCATATTTTACTTCAATATTTTCAAGGGAGGAGCTATCAGAAGTATAATCAAGGGTTCTTGTAATAGAATTAGGACCTTAATCTTGAGCTAATTGAGAGGAGGATGGAGAGTCTTCGAGGGAGAATATGGGAATATCTGTATAAGCTGATTGTCTTTCTCTCCAACTTCTCTTGTGAAAAATCTTCTCTGGGGTAGACACTGAGGGTTTTATCAACTGGGATGTATTTGACCTCAGGTGTGGATTTCGGGAAGCTAAGACTGCAAATAGATTTATCCTTTGAATGATAGTGGAGTCACCAAGGTGAGGGATATAAAACTCCCAACCCTTCCTGCTCACCTATTCTGAAGGGTGGATGAATATTTGTCGAGGCCCAGGGATTTAGTTCTTGAAATTATTTCCTCGGCAATGGCGCCGGAAAGATGTTGTAGCTCTTAGAGACAACCTTGAGTTGTATAAAGACAAGTGCCTAGGACACCTTAAATGCAACGAGCATATGAATCAACTGATTGCAGATGACATTATAAGGCTCTCATGCTAATATCACTCAGGTGAATGGTTTTAATAAGGGTGGAACCAAGACCCTAAAGTTAAACACAACAACTAGGAAAACTGGAGAAACTGAGTACAAACTGTAATAAGTAAATGCATCAAACAACTTTAAAACAGAATGCTGTAAAAGGGGGCCGACTTCTGAAATGAATACACAGTTATCAAGTTATATGTAAGCGATGACTATGGTGGAATATGGAGTAAGATATTAACTATAACTGGGCTTATTCAAAGATAAGACTCCAATGTAGTTAGTATCATAAGAACGGTGGAAGAGATAGAAGATGAACAAAGTATCCTACCTGAGCCATATTTAAAGCACTATAGATGAGTAAATATGAGTATCTGCTATGATAAATTCACATTAAAACATGGGAGCACTCGCATTCCAGAGCATGTAGATACAAGAAGTATGGAGAGATACAAAATGAACACTTATATTAAAAGACACAGAGAGGGAGAGTTACAAATTGTGAATCATCCCGAGAAGAATCCCCAATTCCAGCAAAACTTCTTATTACTGAGTCCCTACGAGATATTCAAACATCCACTATCAAAGTTCATACAAAATACATACAGAACACTCGAACTAGTGAGTCCTTTGGAAAATCTGGAACCTTTGGTTAGTGTTTTCTTCCTGTTTTTATAACCTCTCATTCCTATGAGCGAGAAGATATTTTGGGAAAACATCTTCCCCGCGTGCTTGTATGCTGTTGCAGGTATAAATAAAAAATAGAAATGATGATGAGGTAGAAATTCCTCTCATCATCTTACAAAGCAGGCCTAAAGCCGTTTCTAACTGAAATGTAAACAATTTACTAAACTGAAAGTGAAAACTGGCGGAGTGAAATAAGGATTTCACCCGAAAATACAAAGTGAAAAGAACATAAGGTAAAAGGCCATGTGGGCCCAATCATGAATGATCATTATTTTTTAATGAGGCGGAGCCCCTGTTACTGCTGGTAAAGGCAATACCGTTAGTCGTGGGTAGGAATGGCCTTCTGTGCTGGAGACTGCGGTACTGCTAGTAGTGGAAGAGTTGGCTTTCTATGCTGTAGGTTCCTGTAGAATGGCCAATGGTCATGATCCATTGACTTAGACGTGGAATTGAACCTCTTCATATTTCTTCTCTGCTTCCTTTGGAGTGGAGGATCATCATCCTTAGCCGCAAGCCACTGTGATTGGCTATGAGATGGCCCGTATACTTAAAATGCCATGAAAACCCTACACAAAAAGCAAACCAATTAAATAAGTCCTACGATGAGGGGTAGACTGCTTCAGATGGCTCAGCGAGGGGTTATGGAGCGATGCAGAGGAAGTAAGAATGTAGCGATGGAAGGTAAAACCATGTCGGAGGTAAAAACCAGGGTTTAAATCAAAATATGGTGCGGAAATATGATGGGTGGTTTCACGGAAAACCGCGAGTGGTTTTCGCGTGGGGGCTGAGTGGTAAGAGGTATCGGGCTGGAGGCACGCGATATGTGTTAGGGAGCGACGTGTGTCATCACATAAACTGCCCATTTCGCATTGGAGTTGCATGTTGGGGAGATGTTGTGAAATGGATGCGAAAATGAGTGGGAGCCATCTGATCTGGGCAATCCAGATCAATTGTTGCAGATGAGCGCGATGGATGTACTTGCACGGTCGGGTGGGGCTGGCAATGATGTCAAAATTTTTGTCGCATAGTGGAAAGCTATTAGGCGGAGTTGAAAAGAGGGGATCAATGGGAGCCATTGGATCAGGGAGATCAATGGTCCAGATCAGAGCTGGGGAGTGAAATATTGGATGAGTGATTGGGAAATTTACGAAGGCGTGATGGAGCGAGGACCGTTGGATCATAATGGACATCAACGATAGAGATCAACTACGGGGGCGCTTGGGGGTGCTTGCAGTAAACCTCAGCCGTTGATCTAAGATATTCCGTAGTCAAACAGGTCAACTACGGAGGCACTCAAAGTGTTAACCCATGCGCTGAAAGTGCTTCCGGGTAAAGAGGAAGACTGGTAGTGACCATTGGATTGGGCTCGATCAATGGCGGAGATAACTCGGGGAAAAGTGAGTGGGGTGAAAGGTAAAGGTGCATTGGCCATTGGATCGGGATGACGAACGGTCCATAATGCATCGTGGAATCACATAAGGGCATGAATGGTGCGAGGGGAGGGGTGAACCGCGATGTGGCGATGAAGCGATGACCGTCCGATCATGAGGATCAATGATCCAGATCATATTGCAGCTTCACATAAATGAATGGATGAGTCGGAGGACAGTGAAGTAGCGAGATAGCGCCGACCGTTGGATCAATTGCGATCAACGACTCAGATTATATCGGCGGGGAAAGAACATCGACGATGAAAAATAGAGTGACAATGGAGTGCAGCGATGTGCGATGTGCGATGGATGGGCGCAGCGTGATGGAGCGATGACCGTTTCATCTGGGTAGATCAATGGTCGGGATTATATCGACGTTTCGCACATCGGCGGAACAATGTAAAAGGAACATGGAATACTGCGATGTGTAATGTGCGATGGATGGGCATAGTGCGATGGAGCGATGACTGTTGGATCCAGTAGGAGATCAACGGTCAGGATCGCGTCGGGATTTTGCACATCGGCGAGAAAAGAGTTCAGGAACGAGAACTTTGGATGAAGCGAAGTGCGATGTACGATGGATAGGTGACGCACGATGGCCATTGGATCTACAGAGATCAATGGTCAGGATCTCTTCGGTAAAGATGAACCTCGGCGGTGAAACAAAAGAGAAACTGAGTGGATTTGGGAACTAGCGAAGTCTAATGGTTGAAGAAGACTTAAGGACTTTTATCTATCGGACATAGAGTGGGGTCATATGAGAAATGGGGGCTAAGGGCTTAAGCCAAAAGGTGCTTAGAGGCCCGCTATGTTAAAATGAGTGCTTTCATTTCAAAAAGGTGGATTTTTAGCCCTTTCAAGGGTTCTGATAGGTGAAAAATGGGCTTTGACAGTCCATGCAGTCCTTGTTGTATTTGCTTTGCAGAATAAATCTCCTTATTATTAGACATCTCAGCTCGGTGAGGGATGTCATATAAACACCGTATATGAGAGAAACATATGTAACTTTTATTTCTATATCAATAAATTGCCTGAAGTGGCCGCGTTGGCTCAGGCCATGGACTGTTTCCCTCTTCGAGGGTTTTAAACATGTGATGATACTGGTGTACTAATTTGTGATCTGTTTGTGAGTGGTGACCTTTGGTTTTTGATCTATGGAACTTACCCTGTAAATTCCTACAACTTAGTCTAGTGTAGAGTTAGGTAAAGTGTGTTTCTTTACTATGTACATTTGTAACTTATAATCCGACGGTCACAATTTGTAGTGATCCGACGGTTCACTCTCTCCTCGATATTAACAACACTTGTTTCGTGGCTTAACACTCGATTGGTCCATGATATCTATTTAAAGAGCATGGAGGGCCATTTGTCTGGTAACTGTTTATGAGAGAAACATATGTAACTTTTCTTTTTATATTAATAAATTGCCTGAAGTGGCTGCGTTGGCTCAAGCCGTGGAATGTTTCCCTCTTTGAGGGTTTTAACCACGTGATAATACTAGTGTACTAATTTGTGATCTGTTTGTGAGCGGTGACCTTTCGTTTTTGATCTATGGAACTTACCCTGTAAAATCCTACAACTTAGTCTAGTGTAGAGTTAGGTAAAGCGTGTTTCTTTACTATGTACATTTGCAACTTATAATCCGACGGTTCACTCTCTCATCGGTATTAATGACACTTGATCCATGGCTTAACACCCAATTGGTCCATGATATCTATTTAAAGAGCATGGAGGGTCATTTTTCCGGTAACCGTTTATGAGAGAAACATAAGTGAATTTTCTTTTTATATTAAAACATTTCCTGAGGTGGCCGCGTTGGCTCAGGTCGTGGACTATTTCCCTCTTCGAGGGTTTTAACCACGTGATAATACTGGTGTACTGATTTGTGATCTATTTGTGAGCGGTGACCTTTGATTTTTGGTCTACAGAACTTACCTTGTAAATTCCTACATGGTATCAGAGCTATCTTGAGGGCCGCATCCATTGTTGATCCAAATCTGAAGCCGGTTTGACTGCATGCGACTACTGTTTTCTAGATCTACTATTTCTAAACATTTTCTGGCCTAGAAAACTACTCTGTTGTGTCTGGAGCATCTGTTATAGTGAGGAATGCCTTTCATTTCATGCGAAAAGGTTTCCGGTTGCCCAAGTTATGTCAATTTAGATATGGAGGTATAAAGTATCTATTTTGCAGTTATATTTGTTAATAGTACCGCTTATTTCGATTCCCTCTGTTTATTTCGGTTTGCACGTTTTATTTATTTGCTGGATCTATACCCTCTTCTCTGTGTATGCTCTTTGCTCTGCACTGTGTACGATCTCGGCAAATCAGAAACAAGAAGAAGATATATTTTTGCTACGTATGCTCTTTCCCCGTGTGTTTGTGCAATCTCGGGAAATCAGAAATAGTGAAAAATAGATAGTTTCTGGTAAGGGTAACCGAAAATCTCATATTTTACCGTAAGGGTTACATTAAAAAAAAAAAAAAAAATCTATCTCAGTTGGTGAGAAGTTAGTTTATGAGAATAGAGGTCTTGGGTTCAAGTCTCTTTCTCAAGCTTATTTTTGTAATTTTTTTTTTTAAAGGGGTGGGATTTTTTTTAAAAGTTGAACTTCATCATCAAATTTCAAACTGTTTCCATAACTATTCGAATCTACAACTCGGTTTTTTCAAAAAGGCATAACTTCTTCATTCGGAAGTCGTTTTTCGAGCCTTTTTTTTAATCACCCTAATTTTTCAAGATCTATCCATTGGAGCAGTTAGTTTTAGCTTTTTTCAGCTTCAGTTTTTAAAAAAATGGAAAGTGCATGTCTGATTATTCTTAACAGCACCAATTATTTCCAATGGCTACCTCACATGCTAGATATACTTAGAAGTAAAGGGCTTTATAAAAGAGCCACATGAGAAGAAACTAAACCTTCCGATGATAATAAAGTTGCTAAATGGGAAAATAAACAAGATCAAGCACGAGGGTTGATAGGAATGTCCATTGCTCAAGATCTTCGATTTCATATCCTTGACATTGACACCCCTCATGAAGCCCTGAAAAAGCTAAATTCTATCTTTGGCATTCATAATCAAATCAGGGCTCCAATAATTTCTCCTCTATTGAATATTGAGAATGAGTTGCTTACTTTGGACCCCAATAATTTATCTTCTATTGAATATTTTTTGTCCAAATTCAAGACACTTAGACTTCTTTTAGAAGGTTGTAAGGTCAAAAAGGATGATGGTAGCCTCATCTATTGCATTCTTGCTAAGCTTGGCCCTGCATACTCTATATTTGTTTCCACCTTCCATTCCACTAGAGAAGCCATCATTTCTTCAGGAGCCACCTACAAGAACCCCTCTTTTGATGCCTTTTACGATTCTTTGATAAGAGAACAAGAAAAAATCTTACACCTTGGTCTTATCACTTCTGGAAATGCTTCTAAGAAAGCCTTAGAAACATAAATCATATCAAAATAATCCCAAGAAGTAGTATCCTAAAAAGTATGGTCTGAAACTAAACAAGGGTCCTAAGAAATTTCAGCCGCAAACTGAAAAAGAAACTCACCACAATGATAAGGCAAATAAAATCAAAGGGAAGAAGATAGGTAGACATTGCAAATTTTGTAATCATGATGGCCATATAGAGTCCAAATGTTTTAAGAAGATGGAAGCCTTAGAAGCAGCAATGAAGAAGCACAACATCAGTTTGGAGCACTCTTCACCTTCATCTTCAGGAATGACACTTTCTGCTTGTGGTTGTCAACCATCAAGATCTAGTTATGCATTAAATGTATCTTCTTATTTTCATTCTCATGAGTGGATCACTGATTCTGGAGCTTCTTACCACATGGAAAAAAATAAAGCCATGTTTTCTTCTTTAAATGATTGTAACACCAAACATATTTATGTTGGTGATGATAGATCTCTTAGTGTTGTAGGATCTAGAACCATTCATCTAGATAATGGTCAGTTTAATGATGTACTATGTGTTCCTACCTTGTCATGCAACCTTCTCTCTGTTTATCATATAACTCATTCAGGTGAAGGGAAAATAGTAGAATTCTCACCTCATGATGTTGTAATCAAGGACCTTAAATATCCTAGACATATTTTAGCTACTAGCATTGTTGATGATTCCATAAGGTTGTATAAGTTTGACAAATTTGGGTGTTGCTCATAATGATGAAGTGAGCAAACTTTGGCATGAGCGATTTGGTCACTTAAACTATCGCTCTCTTCAAACTCTATGTAAAGAAAATATGGTGACGGGTCTTCCTATGGTATCTTGTCGAGATGGTGTTTGCTTTGGAAGTGTACTCGGAAAACATCATCGAGGTAGTTTTGATAAACGTGCCTCTTGGCACGCTTCAGTCCCTTTGCAGCTTGTGCATAGTGATTTATGTGGTCCACTTCCTGTTGTCTCTTTCTCTAGTTGCAAGTACTTCTTAACTTTCATTGATGATTTTTCCAAACGCACTTGGGTATACTTCTTAAAACTCAAGAGTGAAGTTTTTAACATGTTCTTGGCCTTTAAGGCCTTTGTTGAGAAACAATCTGGACATCACATTCTTAAGTTAAGATCTGAAAATGGAGGAGAATATGTTGCCAATAAATTTATCCACTTTTGCGCTGAGCATGGAATTCAATTGCAACATACTGTTTCGTATACTCCACAACAAAATGGTGTAGCTGAAAGGAAGAATCACACTCTAAAAGAAATGGCTAATTGTATGCTTCAATCTAAAGAACTTGGTCTTAATTTTTGGGAAGAAACAATTAACTGTGCAAATTACATTGTAAATCACACTCCTACTAAGGTTTTAAGGAATATAACTCCAAAAGAAGCCTGGAGCTCAATCAAACCAGATGTAAGTCATTTTCGTGTTTTTGGAAGTGAAGTTTGGGCCCATATTTTAGATGCGAAACATAAAGCCTTAGAACCTAAGAGTGAAAAATTCATTTTTGTTGGATATTATGAAGATGTCAAAGGATATATAATTCTTCAATCAAAATCCAAAAATATAATCATTAAAATATATGTAAAATTTACAGCGAAAATATATCGGCTTTCGAGCCTAGGTTGGCGGGTGTTCCACCTTTGCTTTGTGAAACGATTCGGCATATGTGCCACCTCTCTCTCCCTCTTCTATTTTTAATAGCATTCCTTCTAGTTCAGATGATGACATCGAGGATATAAATCCTCCACCTCTTGAAATTATTCCTTTTACTCCACAGCTTCCAAGATGGGTCCGCTCTACTCGGGATGCAACAGGTTCTCTTGCAAGTGACCCTGCAGATCGACGACGTACACATTCTTAGTTCGAAAGAGCCTCTTCCTTATTGGCTCAAGTTCCAGAAAATCTTGATCCAGAAACCTTTGAAGAAGCCTCCGGTCATCCAGATTGGGATAAAGCTATGAATGAAGAATATCGTTCCTTATTGGCGAACGATACTTGGGATCTTGTTCCTCTTCCAAAAGGAAGAAAAATCGTTAGATGCAGATGGGTTTACAAAACCAAGCTTGGACCAGATGGAAAAGTGGATAGACATAAATCTCGTCTTATCGCTAAAGGATTTTCACAAGTTGAAGATATTGAATATACTGAAACCTTCTCCCCTGTTGCGAAAATGAATTCTATCCGCCTTGTTCTTTCCCTTGCTGCCTCCTTTAAATGGGAAGTCCATTAGATGGATGTTAAATCCGCCTTCTTACATGGATATTTGCATGAAGAAATCTACATGGAACAACCCCTGGCTTTATCCAAAACGACTCCAGACTTGTTTGTCGCCTTAGGAAGTTTCTCTACGGTCTCAAACAAGCTCCTCGGGCTTGGTATGCCAAAATGGATAGATTTCTATTAGATAATGGATTTTCTAGGTGTCTTTCTGACAACATTGTCTACACCAAGAAAGTGGGAAAGTCCTTCACCATTCTTGTTCTTTATGTTGATGATCTTATCCTTACTGGTAGTGATCCCAACTATATAAACCATGTGAAGTCTAGCCTAAAAAAGAAGTTTGAAATGACAGAATTAGGACACTTGCATTATTTCCTTGGTCTTCAAGTCTTGCAATCCAAAGAAGGCATTACCCTCTCTCAGTCCAAGTATGCGTGTGATCTTCTACACCACTTTCACATGGAAGACTGTAAGCCAAACCCTTCTCCCTTTCAGTCTGGAGTCAAGCTTTCAGTCACTTGTACTACCTCCTTTCTTCTCCTATTGTGTCACCTTTGTAAATCCTTCAATCCTATCCCAATTTGTTCTTAAGGGGGGATGTTAGGATATTTCAACACATAGGAAATAGGCTCCTTTTGTGTCACCTTTGTAAATCCTTCAATCCTATCCCAAGTTGTTCTTAAGGGGGGATGTTAGGATATTCCGACACATAGTAAATTGTTATTGTTGAGATTGCAACAAGATGATGAGCTTAGTGGAAAGGAGTCGCCTTCACTAAGTGGGCCCGTAGGTTATTTTTGGCGCAAAGTCTATTTTTAGACATATGGATCATGTTCTATGAGTTGCAGGATGCTATTTGTGGATGGTTGGTCAAGTCGGAAAACATAGATGGACTTCTATTTTTAGACATATTGGGCGAAATCTATTTTTAGACCGCCAGTCTAAAAATAGATATGTCGAATATTATTAGCTCTTAATAATATTTGGACTCTAAACATTATCTTATTCTCTTGGAGCACTTCATTTAAGTGCACAGATGTGGCACAGCAGCTGACAGAAGGACTTACACTATTCCTGAGGGTTTACTGGAGCTATTGCATGGAGGACTTGAATTAGAACTCATGTGACAGAGTTTGGTGGAGTTGGAGAAGTAGTTGGTGGATTTGTATTTAGTTTAACTCAGTTAGACTCAGTTGAGCTAGTTGTATCTAGTCTAACTGATTGATACACTAGTGAGAGTGGTGTGAATTAATTAGTTAATTAATTCACTAAATAATAACTCATTAATCAACTAAAGAATGCATCAGTTAACTTCAGTGCATGGAAAGTTTCAGTGGAGACCAGTGTAGAAATAGGTGAAAGAGCAGGTTAACTATCAGTTGTGACTATACAGTTGCTATTTGCAACACACAGATAGGTGGAGAAGCCCATGAGGATTGTGCAGTACAATCCAGGTGGTTTATCCATTTAATGAAGCCATCCCATAGCATTGATTACGCAATAGAGGCTGGCTATCAAGTGGCAAAAGATTGGAGCATGTGTTTTTCTAGATCTAGCTTGATAGTGTGTAGCAATTGATGTAGTGCTGAGAGCTTGTGAGGAACTTTGTACTATGATTGTTACATGATCTCCATGACATATAATATACAGATAGTTGGGTTTTTCAGCTTTAAGCTTTCCCATTAAATACTGTGTTCATATGTGTGATTGTTTGTGGTTTTAATGTGTGCATGCAATTGATTTTATTTTCGCATGTGATGATCAATGGTAGAAGAGATTGTATTATCGCCAAAGCTAAAATAGTGTGTGAAAAAAAACCCACTCGGTGAATAATATGCTCAGGTTATTCAAAGTTTCTACATGGTATCAGAGTGATATTGATCATTGGAGCAATTGCAAAACATTGAAGTGGTTGAGTTTTGTGCTGGTGGAATTTGAATTTGCAGTAGTGTTTTCTTGGTGTCGAAGTTGAGATGTCTTTCAACAGATTGTGATTGGAGTATGCCCTTGAGGGCAGCTCAAATTATATTGCATGGAAGGACGGGATGGAGGCAGTGCTGGATGAACATGGGTTGAAGGAGTTCATAGATGCATAAATTCCAAAACCTACTTCTAGTGATGTTGTCGTACTTGATGCATGGCAAAAGAAGACAGCAAAGTGTCGAAGGATTCTGTTAGAGGGCGTGAAGGATCACATAGTGTCCAACCTTCATGGTAAGGCTTCTCCATTCTTGATGTGGAAAGCTTTGACAGACTTATTCCAAAGCAAGAGCGACCAAAGGAAGTTGGCGCTTAAGGATAGACTCAGAAACATAAAAATGGAGAAAGGCGATAGTATGCCCAAGTACCTCACGAAGTTCATCCAATGTAGGGATGAGCTGGGAAGTGTAGGGATTACTGTTGATGACGAGGACTTGGTGAGCTTGGCTCTCCTTGGGCTTTCGAAGAGTTGGAATTCCTATCAGGACTCTGTCAATGGTCGAGAGAAATCGCCAGGATGGGAGCGACTTTGGTTAGATCTTGTGCAGGAGGAGATAAGGCGGAGTACCGAGGACGAGATCTTCATCGAAGAAATCGATGAAGAGAATTGCACTTTAGTTTGCCCGAAAGCAAAGAAGGAAGAGCAAGAAAGATTCTCAATCCGATGCGAAAGGCAAGAAGCGGGACATGTCCAAGGTGAAGTGCTCGCATCACCAACACGGACATTGCACCACTGGTTGTCCACGGAAGAAGAAAAATAAGCGATTCTTGCATTCTGTTGGAGAGGCCTTAGCCTCCTAGTTTGAGCTGGATTTTCATTGATCGCATGCTTGGTCTCAAGTATGATGGGTTCAGTGTGGTTTCTTGACAGTGGTGCGTCTTTTCATATGACCGGAGACAAAGATTTGTTTACTGATCTGGATGAGAAAGATCTTGGAGTGCACATCGAGATGGGCGATGATGGTAGATACGGTGTGATCGGTATCGGTACCATTTCCTTTGAGAGGGAGTCTGGTAAACCCTTCGTATTGAAGGAAGTGATGCATGTTCCAGGATTGAAGAAGAATCTTATCTCTGTGGCAATGTTAGAAGACAAGGGATATGATGTTGTCTTTAGCGAAGGAAAGGATTTCCTACGCAGTAAGGAAACTGGTGAGACCTGGAGGACAGGGGTTCGAGTTAAGAACCTTTATCAATTGTAGGTAGATGGTTGTGCAGCAATGGCAGGCAAGGCAGAAGGAGTGGTGAGCCGAGATGATGGCGAGTTGTGGCACCAGAGATTGGGCCACCTTCACCATGGAGCTTTGAAGATACTATAGTAGATTTCTACTGGGCTTCCTAAAGGTACACTTGCACAATCAGATCAGTGCAAGAGATGTACTTTGGAAAAATTTGTGAAAGCCACTTTTCACGAGAAGGATAGTCGTGCCACAACGATCCTTGAGAGAATTCACACAGACGTGTGTGAACCTTTCTCAGTAGCTTCGAAAACAAAGCACATGTATTATGTGATATTTGTTGATGATTTTTCTCATAAGTGCTGGATCTTCTTCATGTAGAAAAAGAGCGAGACGTACTCAAAGTTCTGTGAGTTCAAGGCACTGGTTGAGAAGGAATCGGGGAAGCATGTGAAGGCTCTTGGGAGAGACAATGGTGGTGAATTCATCTCTGCCGAATTCAAGGACTTTTACAGTGCAGAAGGAATTCGGAGAGAGCTCATAGCACCTCATAACCCACAGCAGAATGGGGTTGCTGAGCGGAATAACAAAATGATCGTGGGTGCTGCACGGGCGATGTTGCATGATCAGGGCCTACCCATTCACTTGTGGGCGTAGGCATGCAATACTGCAATATATGTGCAGATCCATTGTCCTCACAGGATACTTGGCATGAGTACACCCGAGGAGGCGTTTTCTGGTAAGAGGCCTGATATTTCCCATTTGAGGATTTTTGGTTCACCTGTTTACATTCATGTGACTAAGGATGCCTGGAATAAGCTGGAGCCGACTGCAGAGGTTGGGATATTTGTGGGGTACATTGATACACCCCACAACTATCATGTGTATTTTCCAGACAGTCGCAAGACTGTTGTGCGACGGGATATCAAATTTCAGGAGGAGAAAGCCATGAAGTGTTCGCTTGAGAGGGAGCCACACTTGCATGCAGATGAGGAGCTATTAGTTCCTAAGGATGAGTCTCGGGATGTGGATCAGCCACAAGATGAGGTTCATGGAGTGGAAGAGACCACTCATGCAGCGCCAACCATCAGAGGGTGGAAGTGCACTACAGAAGCTGAGCGACTGGCTCAAGATGCAGAGAAGGTTGTAGGAGCACCTACATCACAGCGCAGACAGAGACAGTCACCTGACCGGTATACTGGATACATGGCTCTTATGAGCAAGTGTATCGTGACGGAGCCATCCTCTTTCGAGGAAGCTGTGGAGGACCCCGCATGGGTAGATGCCATGGTGGAAGAGTATGATTCGATTGTCAGAAACAGTGCATGGGAGATTGTCCCGAGGCCGGAGGGGAAATCAATGGTGGGTTCAAGATGGATCTACAAAGTGAAGCAGGCAGCTGACGGGAGTGTGGAGAAGTACAAGGCAAGATTTGTTGCCCGAGGCTTTTCACAGATTGAGGGGATCGATTATGAGGAGACCTTTGCACCTGTCGCAAGGTATTCTTCCATATGGACGATTCTTGCTCTCTCAGTGCAGATGGGGTGGTACATTCATCAGATGGATGTGAAGACTGCGTTCCTCAACGAAGTCATTGAGGAGGATGTGTACATAGAGCAACCCGAAGGTTTCGAGATCTTCAGCAGCAAGTCGCATGTGTGCAGGCTCAAGAGAGCGTTGTATGGGTTTAAACAAGCACCTCGTGGTTGGTACACACAGATAGACAGTTATTACACCGGACTTGGATTCTCCAAGAGTGAGGCGAATCCTAACTTATACCAGATTGTGGTGGAGGGTAAGTTGTTGACCATTGTACTTTATGTAGATGATTTGATTTTGACAGGTGATGAACTGTTGATACACTCATGCAAGGCTGATCTTGCAAAGGAGTTTGAGATGAAGGACTTGGGCCTCCTTCATTATTTCCTGGGATTGGAAATTTGGCAGTGCAGTGGTGGAATGTTTGTTTCTCAGGATAAGTATGCTCGGGAGATACTGGAGAAGTTCAACATGCATGGCTGCAAGCCTATTGATACTCCTCTTCCTGGTGGATGGAGGAAGGAGGATGCTACTTCGGCGAAGGTAGTGGATGCCATTGTTTATCGACAGTTGGTGGGGTCACTCATGTATCTGGTGAATACACGACCCGACATATGCTATGCTGTGAACCAGCTTTCACAAGCTTTGGTTAAGCCAACCAAGCTCTTCTGGAAGGTAGGCAAGCATGTATTGAGATATCTCAGAGGCACATCGGGATATGGATTATGGTACAGAAAATCGGATGAGGTGAAGCTGTGTGGCTTCACAGATGTAGATTGGGCAGGGAGCCCAACGGACAGAAAGAGCACATCTGGAGGGATTTTCAGTATCGGGTCGACAACGGTTTCTTGGTACAGCAGGAAGCAGAGATCCGTGGAACTCAGTTCAGCAGAGGCTGAGTATATGGTAGCAAGTTTGGCTGCATGCGAGGCTATATGGATGAGGGAGATCCTGGTTGGGTTCTTCGGTTCACACTTGGATCCTACTGTGATTTATTGTGATAATCAGAGTTGCATCAGAATCTCAGTTAATCCAGTATTTCATGATAGATCTAAACACATTGACATCCAGTATCATCATATCAGAGATTGGGTGCAGCGGAAGATCATGTTACTTTCATACATTCCTACGAAGGATCAGGATGCTGATATCTTGACGAAGGCGCTCACCAGGAGCAAATTCGAATACCACAGGGGCAAGATAGGGGTTGCAGATAATCCTTATCTTGTTGAGAGGGAGTGTTGAGATTGCAACAAGATCATGAGCTTAGTGGAAAGGATTCGCCTTCACTAAGTGGGCCCGTAGGCTATTTTTGGCGCAAAGTCTATTTTTAGACTATGTCTATTTTTAGACATATGGATCATGTTCTATGAGTTGCAGGATGCTATTTGTGGATGGTTGGTCAAGTCGGAAAAAATAGATGGACTTCTATTTTTAGACATATTGGGCGGAATCTATTTTTAGATTGCCAGTCTAAAAATAGATATGTCGAATATTATTAGCTCTTAATAATATTTGGACTCTAAACATTATCTTATTCTCTTGGAGCACTTAGTTAAGTACCTGGAAGATGTGGCATAGAGGTGGCAGGAAGGTCGCTATTCAAAAGTTGTGTAGAGTAGCTAACATGATCATGATTTAGAACTCATGTGACAGAGTTTGGTGGAGTTGTAGAAGTAGTTAGTGGAGTTGTGTTCAGTTTAACTCAGTTAGACACAATTGAGCTAGTTGTATCTAGTCTAATTGATTGATACACTAGTGAGAGTGGTGTGAATTAATTATTAATTAATTCACTAATTATAAACTCATTAATCGACTAAAGAATACATCGATTGTGGATGCATGGAAAGTTTCGATGGATCGATGGAGACAGGTGTAGAACCAGGTGAAAAGCGAGTTAACTATCGGTTGTGACTGCTCCCCCGATTCTTATTTGCGAAGCACACGGATAAGTGGAAGGAAGCCCATGAGGATTGTAGGTACAATCAGGTAGTTCTCCTTTAATGACCATCCTGGCATTGGATACATGATAAGTGGCAATAAAGGTTAAGACATGTGTTTTTCTAGATCTGGCTTGATAGTGTGTAGCAATTGATGTAGTCTTTGAGAGCTTGTGAGGAACTTTGTCTTATGATTGTTACATGATCTCCATGACATATAATATCTGAGATAGTTGGGTTTTCAGCTTTAAGCTTTCCCATTAAATACTGTGTTCATATGTGTGATTGTTTGTGGTTTTAATGTGTGCATGCAATTGATTTTATTTTCGCATGTGATGATCAATGGTAGAAGAGATTCTGTATTATGCATGAAGCTAAAATAGTGTGTGATCAGGGGAATCTCGGTGAATAATATATCATTTATTCAAAATTTCTACAATTATGAATAACTTAGTCTAGTTTAGAGTTAGGTAAAGTGTGTTTCTTTACTATGTACATTTGTAACTTATAATCCGACGGTCACGATTTGTAGTGATCCAACGTTTGACTCTCTCCTCAGTATTAATGACACTTGATCCATGGATTAACACCCGATTGGTCCATGATCTCTATTTAAAGAGCATGGAGGGTCATTTTTCCGGTAACCGTTTATGAGAGAAACATATATAACTTTTCTTTTTATATTAGTAAGTTGCTTGAAGTGGCCGCGTTGGCTCAGGCCGTGAACTGTTTCCCTTTTCAAGGGTTTTAACCACGTGATAACACTGGTGTACTGATTTGTGATCTGTTTGTGAGAGACGAACTTTGGTTTTTGATCTACGAAACTTACCCTGTAAATTCCTACAACCTGCTGTCCAACCACACAATCAACCAAACAAACAACCCTCCATCACTGTAACTAGCCTAATATCAAATCTTAGAATTATCAAGTTAAATCATAAAACAGAGAGATCCCTCTCTAAGTCTAGGAGGGCTATGTCCTGGACTCCAAAGTGGTTTTATGTTTCCCTTTTTCATTTGTTCTTACCAATATTACAAATTACAGAGAGCTAACATGGCCCACGCTTCAGAGGATAGATTATGCGTACTACGACTAGCACCATCAACATACCCAACGAATGGTTCCAAAGATTCAAACATCTGCTATGAAATGTAAAGCAGATTACTAACTTCAAGAAAACTCTAGAAAAAAAAACTAAGACAGTAAATGCAAATCAACAACATATATACAATATAATACAACAATTTACTACGCTCATGTTTAAGCATAGTAACGTTTCAAATACAACCCATTTCGGGGTTGCGCTAATGGAATTCCATCATAATCTACTAACTCGTAGGCACCCTTAGCAAGAACTCTTTTGAAAATATAGGGCCATGCCGTAGTGGCTCAAATTTCCTTTTAACTATTACATCATCTTCTTAATCATAAAGAAGGACTAGGTCACCCTATGAGAAGATGCGAGGGTGGACATGCTTGTCGTATTGCACCTTTATATGTATCTTATGCGCTTCGTTGGCCAATGTGGCTTCATGACGCGTTTCATCAAGATGGATGAGGTTAAAAAGAAACACTTCTTCAGTAGAGGTGTCAAGTAAGAAGTCGATCGAGAGTTTTAATGATGGTATTTCACATTGGATTGGAAAAATATCTTCCAAACCATACACCAATTAAAAGGGGGTAAATCCGATTGCATTTCACATCGATGTTCGGTACGCCCACAAAGCCGAGTAAAATATTAAATGCCAATTTATTTTATGAACTCCTATCATTCGTTGAAGCATTCGTTTAAGAATATTGTTAATAGCCTCAAATTTTCCATTTGATTGTGGATAATAAGGAGTAGAACTATCATGGGACAATCCTAATTTGGCAGTCAAATCATTCATCATATGATTGCGAAAATGTGAACCATGATCTCTGACTATAGCTTGTGGAACCCTAAACCGTGAAATGACATGATTAAATAAAATAAATGCAGCTATTTGTCCTGTGTTGTTAAATGTAGGCTTCACTTCAGCCCACTTGGTAAAGTAGTCTACTACGACAATAATATAACACTACTACATTTGGCGGAAATTCCGACACCTGTTTCCGACGATTTTGACCAAATGTCGGAAATTTTCCCAAATTTTTTCCATCCCGCCCGAAACCGTCGCTATACCGACGTCTATAGAAAAGTGTCGCAATACCGACGCTTAAAAATGTGTCGCAATTGTGACGTTTAAAGGAAGACGTCGCAATTGCGACACCATGGCCCAAAGCGTCGCTATTGAGACGACTCTAAACGTCGCAACTACGACACAATGTCTAGGTGTCGCCATTGCGACGTTTGGAGGCACCCGTCCTAATAGCGACGCCTTTTCCGCCGTCGGTATAGCGACAGTTATTTTCGCGCTACATAAAAATACCAAACTTATATGCGCGCTACATAAAAATTCGAAACTTATATGTGCACTACATAAAAATGATTTTATTGTTTCGTATTTGTCGCAATAGCTACATTAACGTTTGATATCATGCGCGTATTCGCCCTCTGCTCTTGCAGAACAGCATTTTCCCTCAGCATTCGCACTCAGCTCTTGCAGAACAACATTTGCCCTCAACATTCGCCCTCAGCGTTCGCCCTCAGCTCTTGCAGAATAGCATTCACCCTCAGCTCTTGCAAAATGGTAAGTTCTTACTGCAGGCCCTTCCTCCTATAGTAGGGTTGACTCTATTTGGGTTTTTTTGGTCAATTCCATTGGATTGTGGTAGGCTGTAGGGTTCTCTCTAGATGTCAAGAATCAAGATTCAATACCCTCTATTATCTTCATCACCCAATACAAGATTTAAATTTTTCCAGAAGAAACGCTTATTAATTTGGCAGCCATTATTTCTCCCTGCTTTAAAAACGCTACATTTAAATGAAAACAAGCATTGCATTTCAACTAAAAAAATCTATTAGTGTTCAAATGTACATGTGTGCGTGCGTACGTGTCATGCGCACGATGCCCTCGCTCTTGCGGTACCATTAGCCTCGACGTCGCCCTCATCTCTTGCGAAAACAGCATTAGCGGCAAGGCATTCGCCTTCGACGTTCGCCACTGACTCTTGCGGAACAACATTCGCCTCGACGTTCGCCACAGAATCGCGCGGAACAACATTAGCTGGATTCGCCCCTCGGCTCTTTCGGAAACGACGTGCGACACACGCATTCGCCCTCGGCTCTTGCGGGCTTGTTGCCCTCGACGTGCCGCCCTCGGCGTTCGCCCTCGTGCGCGAACAAAATTCGCCCTCGGCGTTAACGCCCTCAGCTCTTGCAGAACAGCATTCGCCCTCGACTCTTGCAAAATGGTAAGTTCTTACTGCAGGCCCTTCCTCCTATAGTAGGGTTGACTCTATTTGGATTTTTTTGGTCAATTCCATTGGATTGTGTTAGGCTGTAGGGTTCTCTCTAGATGTCAAGAATCAAGATTCAATACCCTCTATTGTCTTCATCACCCAATACAAGATTTAAATTTTTCCCAAAGAAACGCTTATTAATTTGGCAGCCATTATTTCTCCCTGCTTTAAAAACCCTACATTTAAATGAAAGCAAGCATTGCATTTCAACTACAAAAATCTATTAGTGTTCAAATGTACATGTGTGCATCACTTGTGTAGGGTATTCCTTTTCCACTTTCACATTATCCAAGAATGTGTGCAGTATAGTTCATATTTTTTGTGATTTAGATTGCCTTGAGAAAGGAAAGGTAAATTATTTCCCATGGAAAAGAAGGTTTTCCATTTTTATAGGTTGTTTGGACTTACGTGGAAAAATTTATGGTATGCCTTTCATATTATGTAGTTTAAATTTGAATTAACATATTATTCTACATGATAATATAATTACCTATGTGATGTACTTCATCACTAATTAAAATTATAGGGTTTCAATTTCCTAGACTCTAACTCATCTGATGCTAAATTCTAGGTTCTCATTGGTGGATCACTCTTCCATTGATTTCCTTTCCCTCTGGATCTTGTCATACTTTAAAAGTCATCAATGATACATATATTATTTCAGGTATCCCAAAAGGCTTTATAGTAGAACATATTGTGAAGTGTTTTTGACACTTGAGGATTCTTTTTAGAACTGCAACGTGGTCTATGCTATCGAGTTATATATCAAGCAACTTGTCCTTAATAACCACACTATGAGGTAGGTTCAACCAGTTTGAACTTTTTGGGACATAGCATATGAAGTTGTGTGATGAGTCCATAACACAGGTCTATTATGGTGAAAAAAGTGAAGACACGTAATGATAGTTATTATGTTAACATTACTAGAAACATTTTCGAAATTATCCATGCTATCAAGATGTCAAAATTCCAGGCATTAGGTGTCAATACTCGTAGCTAATAGATAATAATAATAATATAAAAAAATCACAACTTTATTCTTGAAATATGATTGTTACACATTGGTAACCTAGTTCATGAGTTACTATCACCTAAAGATTGCAAAACAAACTTAAAATATAAATTAAACCAACATGAGAATCCAACTAAGGGTTTCTCGACAAAATCATGCCATAACCTGGCATTTTGAAACCCAAATTTGAATCCATCATAAGTAATACAATGCAAAATCAGATGGATTTTCAATGCATGTTTTCATGCTACACTTATTCTCTGTCTAGATATCATTTTTTAAATGGAACCATTAGTCAAGCCCACAGTCCTTTTTATGTGAAAAATTTCAGCCCTATTTGAGCTCTTTTTTGCTCCACCACCTCCATAAACCAGTGTTACACGGGGTCTCGCCCCCCCACCTAGGGGTCTAGATTCCTCACCCCCTCGTGCTCCGGGGTCTTGGGGACTTCTAGGGGATGTTTCCCTCACGCCCCCTCACGTCCCCTCACCGCCCCTTTTAGTTTATGGTTTCATGTTAAAAGTTGATGTGCCACTTAGCATATTTGAGAATCCAAGTGATTCTGATTCAGATGGTGACATGGTTGATCTTGATATATTCGTGCAGAAGTTGGATGCAGAGACTAGTGGGGCATTAAATTGAGCATTTATGCTCATTTATCATTATGATGATATCATTTGATATTCATATTTTATGTTTTATGTTTTATGTTTCAGACATAACTTATTTGCGTTTAAGTTTTATGTTTCAGACTTGAGTTGTAAACTTCAGTTTAAACTCTATTTTGAATCTTGATATAATATGTCATATGATATCCTAAGCTTTATTTTCATTGTACATTGTTAGTAGTTACATTAATGATTATATAGTTACAAACTTACAAACTTACATGCATGATTGTATGATGTATGTTTTAACTTCTAAATTTTAAATTTGTTTCAATTATATGATTCATCATTCATCAATTTGTAATTTTATCATTTATGATTTATCTTTCATGATGCAAGTGTATGATGATTGTATATACATTCCTTGCAAAAATATAGTTACATTATAAATATTAAATTTTATAATTTTTATGACCCCGACGTCCCCCCACGTTTCCTGAAAATTGGTAGGGAGCTTTTGCATAGGCCGCTCCGGCGCTCCCTCGCCCCCTCGCTCCCACCTCCAGGGGACTTGGTGGAACATTTCCATAAACATATGCAAACATATATCATGATCTTGGAATTCCATTACATATGTATGTGCCAATGTTCCATAATCTTTCCCCATCATCAATTTAAGAAATTTCCAATGAATATCAAATTATGGAGGGGGGGAACTTTTTGCTGCAACATTTGGCTCAAAATTAGGGACCATCTTCCTATGAGGTGAATGAGAACTATAGATATTTGAAGAAGTAGATTAGTGCCTTTTCCTCTGGCCATGGAGTCATATACAGTCATCCATCACAAAAATTTGTCTTTGTTCATTCTCACCTTGAAAGTTGCAAAAAAACATGCCCTAATTGAAACGACACTAAATTTGAAAGATATAATAAAAATGCAAGCTAGAAGTGCCCTATTAATACAAAGGGAAAACCTTCCTACCTACCCTAACTGAGATAAATTTTGATTGAATAGGAAACATGATATTTCCTATGGAGTTGATCCAACGACTTGTTAAATGTATGGGACTAAATCATGCATTTTATTTCCAGGGAAACATGCGCATGAAGAGAAAAAGTGCAGAATTAATGGAAAATCCATACATGCCACTTATAAAAACTACACCGAAAGGTCAAAAAATACTTAAGGCCTTAACTTAATTTGAATCAAAAAATGACAAAACAGGATTAGTGAAAACACGAGAGTGGTGTGGGTGAACAACATAAATAAAAAGTGAAGATACCTTTCCCCAAGATGCCTTTGTCACGGTTGTATGAAAACATGTTTTCCTTTCCCTTTATACATGCAAGTGAATGCATTATAGGTATGGTGTTTTCCCAGAATAGGAGAAGCCTACTTAAATATATCATTTTTGGATTGAATGTTTGGGTGCCTTAATGTGCAATGACATGTTTCCAGGACTGAATTCAATGCAAGGCATATTTGAAACTCTAACTCTGTCTTCCAGTGTCTTATTAGAAATTATTTAAGTTTTCATTTTGTGTTTTCAAGTTAGATATTGTTTTCAAGTTTTTACATTTATAATTTTATTGCAATGTGGCAGACTGATCAGAGCAGTGCAGGAACAACCCCGAGACGGGATGATTGCGGAAAGAGGCCAGCGAAAGAACATGTAAAGTGCCAACATTGCTCTATCTTTAGGTATTTTAGTTATTTACATAATTGAAATAATATTAATTTTGTTCAAATATGCAGACACCTAGCCATGGTACGCCTGATGATTCCCTCTTTGAGGAAGATCTTTCTTCATCCCTATCTCCAGTGTTCTTGTTACGAAAAAAGGCACGAGATGCAAGGTCGGAATTTAATACTTTTATAGACGCGCCTCAAACACCTGAAATAGAAGAGAGGATAAAACAACTTATGAGCCAGCTAGAAAGATATCAGGTAATAATAAAAAGTCAAAAGGATATTTTTTTTGTTCTGCATGAGATGAATTGTGATAGTTTGATTTTTAATTTTTACATTGACTAAACTAACAAAAAGTTCTTTTGTATGCAGCGTTTTCTAGCATTTGCTGAACCTGGTGTTGGTGGTAGTGGGACACAAGGGCAAGAGATTGCCCAACAACCCTCTCGTACACCTTCTGCTCCTTTAGGTGCTAGCCAAGAAACACACCCTACCCAAGCAGACACCTAGCCAACCGCTGAACGTGTTGGCAATGATGAGGCTGATATGGCCAACTACATTATTGCGTTTCCTGGAGCTACACGTGTCAGCTCCACAGGGACCATTAATGGCACGTTTTTGGTGAACGATGAGGGTGTCCCTATAAATCATGTACAACTCCCAGCTAAATTTTAATATTTTAACTATTTCATGTACTTTATCTAAAACATATTTATCATGATTTTTATTTTTAAATTAATGATAATATCTTCTTTTTCTTTTGGTTTTATTCTGTGTAGGAAACAATGAGTTCTACAGGATTCTGGAGAGCCATGCGTTGGTACTTTTTGGCCCAACCATACGTACAGGGTGGAATTCCCAGAATTCCAACCTGAAAAAAGAACTTCTAGATTATCTAGAAGCCCTTTTTGGGGTCGGCACATTTGACAGAAAAGCGGTGGCTCGGGTAGCCGGCAAATATTTGAAATATACCAGGGACACCTATAGGACGCAATTGCAATTTAACCCTAGATATGAGCATCCTCTCGCATTTTCAGAGAGTGAGTGGAGAGCACTCATCCATGACGGAAAAGAGAAAAGGGCAAAGAAAGAAGGAAAAATGCCAACTGGACCCGCAAGGTAAGTTACAACTTTAATTCAATAGCTTTAATTTTCTCTATGTCTAAAATAAAAGTGTGCTACGTCATATCTGACTTCAATATTTTGATGCTAGGTTGCCTGACACCTCAAAGGCAACCAAAGCTAGGATTGAAAAAAAGGGCCATCACAAGCTAGGCCAGGGCGGCTACTTGAAATTAGTTGCAAGAATTGTAATTAAGTAGCTAAACATCTTATAATTAATTGTATCGCCTTCCAACGTTTTTGTAATCCTATCAGATATGATTATAAAAATACACAATCATATATAATGTAGGGTGATGACTTCGGAACAATAACTACAGAGGAAGATAAAAATATCGCTTTCCGTTTTGGCTATCAAGCTGTAGTTGAACGTTGCAGAAGCTTGGGGCAGGTCCCAAGATCTACAATGCTTGATAAGGTAAAACATTAACCTTTCAATATTTTTTTTTTTTGTCCATAAATTTAATGTCTAACAACTTTGTTTAAATCAGGGGAGCAACACTACCGACGAGGTAAATAACCCAGTTTTAGAGCCAGATGTAGATGATCCTCTCATGCAACATGATCATTGTAGTGGGGACCAGGCCGACAATGCTGCTATCAGTGAGGGCCGTGATGGTAATTAATTTCCACTTATAATATTTTCTAATTATACCTTGATGGTTGTCCTTATAACGTTTTTTGTTTAAATGACAGAGAATGTTTCCCTTGAGGATCTTACCACCAGAGAGGAAGACAGGGCAACAGTCCCAACGGCGACAACTGGTGCACCAGGTAAATAATCTCATTGCAATTTTTTTTATTAATATTACCGAACTAGTTCAATGATATTTAAAAACTGATAATTAAAATTTAATATTATCTGTTTTTGGAGGCGATGCCCCGTCACTGGATGAGACCAGACATCGTGACAATGCAACTAGGTCAACGGCGACAACTGGTGCACCAGGTAAATAATCTCATTGCAATTTTTTTTATTAATATTACCGAACTAGTTCAGTGATATTTAAAAACTGACAATTAAAATTTAATATTATCTGTTTTTGTAGGCGATGCCCCGTCACTGGATGAGCCCAGACATCGTGAATACGCAACTAGGTCAGCAGTGCGGGTTGAAAGGCACGAAACAGGAGCAGAGCACGATGATATTGATGATGTAATTAGGAGCTTTAAAAATAGGAAGAAGAAAAAGAAAATTTGACAATGTAAAATATTGTATTATTATAAGACAAACATTACCATACTTGGAACGTTTTTTTGTGTTATATAAAAAACTCATTTATCATACTATTTTTATGTCAAGCATTAATTGCAATGTTTCCTTGCGTACTTTTTGTTGAATTGTTTTTTTATTAGTTATAGAATATTTTTTTTTATGCTCATGAAAGTAAAAAATGAAATATAGATTGGGTATTGGGGAATTGAGAGTGATGTGAGGGGGGGGGGAGTGGCCATAAGAGCTTCCACCTTCAGGTGGTTGGCCCTGTTTAGTAGAGAATAATTTATTGGAGCGATTTAATCTTGGAGCAAACCTCCCTTGATCCAGCGTAGTAACAAAAAAGTCACTGTTGACTTAGTTGCTACTCTTTCAGATCGTGGGAGGCTTGTTCCAAGTTCATGCGACTCCAATAAATTGTTCTTGAAACGAAGAGGAGCTTATTCAGGTATGTTTTGACATTTTCAACATATGTTCTAACATTATCATAAGAATGCATCTTAGAGTAAAAAATACTACATCAATTACTTGTATTTATTGTATAGATAATGATGGATTTGATTGACTTGGCAGTGCAGGTACAAATCCTCTTGCATCATGAGCAATACAACTTGTCAACTAGGGTCATGTCCAGGATATTTTTGCTTGTGCGCTTGACCAGGTTCGTAATGTCACATTTTGTAAGTTCCTTTACAGTTCATAATTCAATATTAAGCTTGTTCACAATTATTATCTAGGTTTTTTGTATGTGTTTTTTCATCTATTTGATTGTAAGCAACTATGCATGTTTCCTGTTGTTCACTATGATTTCTCCCATTACCACTCCCAGGATGAATTCGAATTTATTGTTACATAGGTTACTTTATTGTTACTATGATTTCTCCATTTACGATTTCATAGGTTACATCATGTAAAGTTGTCAATCTGAGGTTGGTGATGAGCTTTAGTTCTCCAGATTTGGGGCTTTTCTGATATTTTCTCCCTCATGTCATTCCTGCATCACCTCGTTGTTTGAACATGCCAATTGTCTACCACTTGTACCAATTGGCACATGTCAATCTCTGAGTGGTGCCACATTTCACCTATTTTCAGTGAGAGTTTAGGGTTTCTCTAACATAGCTTCAGAAATCCGATTCAGTGCCTGCTTGAATATTGTCACATAATACTTATGGTTTGGATTGATGAGCATGTTCTGAATGGTTGGTTGAATCATAAGAACCACCCATAAATCTCCCTTCCTCTAACACACAGAAAATAAAAATTTCTTTGACAGGAGACAGAGTTTCAATACTTTGAAAACAAACTTCTATTCCCTTCAATAACTCAAAAAAAAACTATTACACTACTTCCTCACTGAGAGGGATTACAAAATTATGGCTGCTACAAAACGCAGTGCATAAAACCAACTCACTGTTTGTTCAAAACAAACATACTCTGTCTCTAAAACACTCTGCTGTGTTTTTCCCTTTCGCACTGCTGTGCATACACACTTAAAAAGTTACACTCAGTCTTTCACTTTTTACACACTGCTGTGTAATAAAAAATTTACGTACTGTCTATAAAAAAACTACCAAGATTTTTCGACCTTTTTATTTTTATATGCCGTAACATATAAAACATATTATAATAAACCCTCTTTTTAAAAAAATAAAATTAAAACTAAATTCTATGGCCCACCTTTCATTTCGCATATGATATATATATAACGTATGTTTAAAACATATGTATATATTAAAGCATACATATAATTAAACTATCAAAACATTAAAGAACCCTTTCCGTCAGACTTCAAAAGTCTGAATAAATTGAATTTCAAACCAAATTCGCGTTCCAAAATGGGATGTTGACGTCTGCCTAATTTGTAACACGAATTCTCAATCCAATGTGCCTTATAAAAAATTCCGGTCCGGTTTTCAGGTTTTCAAATTCCCTTCAATTTCATGCGATCCAATATTAATGCTCCATGTGTCCTCCTTTTGAATTTACAAAACTGGGGGGTAAATTTCTGTTTGTTTAATTTCTGGTTGGTGAATTGCATTAATGCTGGTTGTTGTGTTTAAATACAATCCTGTACAGAAATATGGCTGCGACCGTCTACAAAAAAAACTTGCAGGAATTTTAAATGCTGAATTAAATTTCTGGATGGCATGCAAGCAACCTCCAAAAAAAAATGTTGCTGCTGCATCCATCCTTCTGCTGCAGCAGTTGAAGTTAAAATTCAACAGCACAAGGTTTAATAAGTGAGGGTGTAAAGGTAAATTTTTGTCGATAGTACTGGATTAAGATCATCTATTCATTTTTGTAGGGTCTTATGGTGTTTGGTTTTTTAGTTTTGGGTTGGGCTTATTGAGTCTAAGATAGTTTTTGAGTGAAAAAATTGCTATCGAGTATTAAAAAATTTTGGTTCTTTTGTCAAAATTTATGAGCTTGTTAGGAAATACAAAACTGACAATGGTTGTATCTTAAATTTGTGGAAAATAATTTGAAATGAAACCTTTTTGTTTAGGTTGTTGCAGCAGGTGCAAACCCCATTCAAATTACTAGGGGAATTGACAAGACAATAAAGGCCCTTGTTTCGGAACTCAAAATTTGTCAAAGGAGGTAAACGCTTGCCTTTTGAGTAGGCTGGTTTTCCTTTTTGCTGATGGTTTGGTGTATCTAATTGAATTAGTTGCCTAAGGTATTTTTGGTTGCAAACTCCTTTTCATTTTTCATACGGTATTGGCCTTGTGGAATACATTTGATTGTGTGGTCTTGTTAGATCTACAACATTTGTAGTTGTTTAGTCTTATGGCCGAGGTGCACTTTTATTATGGAAATAGTTGATGCAATATTGTCATTTAATCCTTACTGCAGGGTAGCATGTTGAGAAGTTTTTGTGAAACATTTGGTATTCAAAATGACACTTGATCCTATACAGCATCATGCACTTGACTTCAAAATTCATATTCAAAGTGTGCCAGACAATTCTTGCAAAATTTCAAATATTTATGTTGTTTTAAACCATTATATTTTTCATGTATTGGATGTTGAAAATGTGAAAAAGACTTTGGTATGAAACCAACTGGTGAATAATTTCCAGCACAACAACCACTTCCAAGACATGATTTAGAAGTAGAACAAATGTGCTTATGAAGCATAGAAAGATATCCTTGATGCATTGTCAATGTTGGGCTAGGGTTATTTTTGGAGAAAATAACTCCTTATTCCTAGAATAGTGATCTTCAATACAAGTAAATGCCAAAGAAGAGAGATCATCGTGTGACGCAACAAAACTGAAATTGGACCCCCAAGGAGAGATGGTGTGTCTACAATCGCTCTGTCAGCATTTTCCCTTGGTGTACCCCGTTCTTTTCCTCCAGCCTGAGTCTTAATTGACTTCTTCTTTCTTCGGGTTTATTTATCAAATTCGTAGAATTTGATAAATAAATACTATCCACAATGGTTGGACTTTAATTTATATTTTCGACTTTATATTATCTCCAATCATTATAACCAATGTTTAACTTTCAACACTTTGTATTTATACTCCACGTTTCTTTTTAAATAAATAACTTGTAATGAACTTTCGGCTCTATATTTCACCACCCAGCCTTACAACAATCACGCTCCGGACTTATGCTAATTATCCGCAAATTGTTTAATTAAACAATTTCATTATACTCCGGCCCCACCTATATATATCAATAACCAATCAAACACTCGTATCGTACCTGGCTATCCTCCGCACACCTTAGTTAACCTCCGGGCAAGTTCAACGTGCGACCATCGTCCGATGGCCCTTCTCCAAATCAACGACTCTTGGCAATTTCGCTCGGCTTCCAACGTCGGGCTTTAACGTGCGATGGCGTGGGTTAAACGGTTATTTTCCGGGGTCACTTCGCCACGTGTCGCATTCCCTATGGAATCGCTCGCGAATAGGAAATACCGCCTACTCCGCAAAAGCGGTGCGATATGGGCAACCCGCTTTTGTGATTCCGCTCCTGGTTTTGGTAGAGGGCTTGACCACGGGTGCATGTCTGGTTCCGCTATCCTTTTGTTTGTTAACTCATGTCCAATCCTCGGGTCAGGTTCCGAAAGCACAAAAATTTTGTCTCTTTATTAAGCGGGATTTTAATATGTGTATTATCAAAGAAAACCAACACAAATTTTATAAGAAAATTGTTCTTAAGTCGAGCCCGCCGGACTTCAAACGGCGATAAACCATAATTCAAACCAAATTCGCGTTCCAAAATAGCCTGTTGACGTCGGCCAATTTTGTGACGCGAATTTCTTATCAAATTCACCCTAATATTTTACGGGTCCGGATTTCCACTGCGCGAGCGACCCAAACAAAGATCCGCTCCAATCAATTTCTGCCACGTGTCCTCAATAAAAACTTGCCCTGCTCCCGGCTGCGGGTGCATTCGATGGCGTTTAAGGTGATGGGACATGGATATGGCGATTTCATATCAATCACATTAACATTTAACGCTGTTCAATTAAGTTTTCACATCAAATCTGCATTAATTAATTTTTAACACTGTTCAAGATCGGACCTCCACTCCTCTGAGCGATTCCTCACGCTCCAATTTGATCCGGCCTTCGGCTCTCATTATTAATGATCAGAGATTCATTATGACGGGCGTCCTTTGATTTCATTGCAGACGGGTCGACATACAAAATGGCGTTTAGCCATGGTTTTTCAGACAAGCCGGTTGCTGGATTACACTGTCTGGTAACTGTGACGATAAGGAGAAGTGGCCAGCGGAACTTCTTCCTAGACTTTGCTGCATATTTCCATTTCTCTCGGTTCTGTCTCTGTCTGTCTTCCTCTGTTAATTGGAATTCTGCTTCTTCGTCTCTTGTGCCCACTGCGCTTGAGATTGCACCCATGCCTCGCGTGCGTCATAGGATGCGTTGCCGCAGGGGGAGCACTAGAGGTCAATCCCGGCGCGCTCCCTCCAGCACCTCAACAGAGATGACTTCCGGCCAGTCCAGTGATTATTACTTAGGTCGATATCTAAATACTAGGAGTGGGCGGGGTCGGCTTGTAGCATCTGGCCACCGTATGGATTCCCCTGCTCCTGGCTTCCCCACCGCTAGTTCACCTTCTCCCACGACGCGCACTGCGCAATTTTCCTTTGATTGCACTCTCAACCGCCCGCGAATCACAGCTGTAGTCACTGTGGTCTTCTGCGAGGAGGCCCAAATGGAGGAAGAATGCACCCGTCCGGTGGGTCTGAGCTCGAAAAAATCCGGCCAGCATTCGGGCCTTCAGGAGGGGAGCCGTGGCATGCATGTGGAGGTAGCACCTAGCGATCCTGGACCTTCCGAAGGATGGTGCCGAATCGTGGAGGAACCAGCGGAGGAGTAGTTTGGTTAATTTGTTTTTCTTGCTTAGCAGGCCCAGTTAATTGGGCTACTTTTAGTTTATTTTACTGTGCTGGACCTTTAAGTAATATTTTTGAATTCTGTAAATTAAACGTTCAAGACTGGTTTCCCCGTATGAGGGCAGTCTTCTTAATTTTTTGATTTTTGATGACAAATTTGCCATGAGTATGGCCAGGCAATGTTTTTGACTTCGGTGTAATTTTATTCTCAATGTTAATAGATTAACTTTACTTTGAATTCTCACATGATTAGCGTTTTCCTTGATCTGTTCAAGGATTTTGGGTACTTTAATTTGTATTTGGAACAATGGACGTCGGTACTCTATCTGTTGCTTTACTGTTCTACATACTACTATTTCACTTTCTTATAGATGCCTCGGGCATATTTGAATGCTTTCTCAGATTGTCGATAATCTCCATGTGGACCGTTATTGGATTTTATATCATGTCCCTGTATGTGACATGGGGTATTTTTCTATCATTGTCTGGGGTGGGACTTCCACTTTTCTGGATGGATATTTGGGTTCCAATCTTCGGATGTGAAAATGTAATGACTTCATGGACTGTTTTACTTCATATAATATATTCAAAACAACGTTTTTTCTCTTGTGAAAAAAAAATGATTAATGTTTATCAATCTGCCTTCAAAACTAGCGATGCTGGTCTATGTTGCTGGTTTATTGATATGGTCTGATGGTCTTTTTATATTTTGGACATATCACACTCCTCACATGATTAGCGTTTTTCTCTGTTCAAGGTTTTTGGGTACTTTAATTTGTATTTGGAACAATGGACGTCGGTACTCTATCTGTTGCTTTACTATTCTACATACTGCTATTTCACTTTCTTATAGATGCCTCGGGCATATTTGGATGCTTTCTCAGATTGTCGATAATCTCCATGTGGACCGTTACTGGGTTTTATATCAAGTCGTTGTATGTGACATGGGGTATTTTTATATCATTGTCTGGGGTGGGACTTCCACTTTTCTGGATGGATATTTGGGTTCCAATCTTAAGATGTGAAAATGTAATGACTTCATGGACTGTTTTACTTCATACGATATATTGAAAACATCGTTTTTTCTCTTGTGAAAAAAAAATGATTAATGTTTATCACTCTGCCTTCAAAACTAGCGATGCTGGTCTATGTTGCTAGTTTATTGATATGGTCTGGTGGTATTTTTATATTTTGGACATATCACACTCCTCACATGATTAGCGTTTTTCTCTGTTCAAGGATTTTGGGTACTTTAATTTGTATTTGGAACAATGGACGTCGGTACGTACTCTATTTGTTTCTTTACTATTCTACATACTGCTATTTCACTTTCTTATAGATGCCTCGGGCATATTTGGATGCTTTCTCAGATTGTCGATAATCTCCATGTGGACCGTTACTGGGTTTTATATCAAGTCCCTGTATGTGACATGGGGTATTTTTCTATCACTGTTTGGGGTGGGACTTCCACTTTTATGGATGTATATTTGGGTTCTAATCTTCAGATGTGAAAATGTAATGATTTCATGAACTGTTTTACTTCATATAATATATTCAAAACATCGTTTTTTCTCTTGTGAAAACAAAAAATGATTAATGTTTATCACTCTGCCTTCAAAACTAGCGATGCTGGTCTATGTTGCTGGTTTATTGATATGGTCTGATGGTCTTTTTATATTTTGGACATATCACACTCACATGATTATGATTAGCATTTTTCTCTGTTGCAGGGTTTTGGGTACTTTAATTTGTATTTGGAACAATGGACGTCGGTACTCTATCTGTTGCTTTACTATTCTACATACTGCTATTTCACTTTCATGGACTGTTTTACTTCATATAATATCTTCACTTTCATGGACTGTTTTACTTCACTATTGTAGGGTTTTGGGTACTTTAATTTGTATTTGGAACAATGGACGTCGGTACTCTATTTGTTGCTTTACTATTCTACATACTGCTATTTCACTTTCATGGACTATTTTACTTCACTGTTGTAGGGTTTTGGGTACTTTAATTTGTATTTGGAACAATGGACGTCGGTACTCTATCTGTTGCTTTACTATTCTACATACTGCTATTTCACTTTCATGGGCTGTTTTACTTCACTGTTGTAGGGTTTTGGGTACTTTAATTTGTATTTGGAACAATGGACGTCGGTACTCTATCTGTTGCTTTACTATTCTACATACTGCTATTTCACTTTCATGGACTGTTTTACTTCATTGTTGTAGGGTTTTGGGTACTTTAATTTGTATTTGGAACAATGGACGTCGGTACTCTATCTGTTGCTTTACTATTCTACATACTGCTATTTCACTTTCATGGACTGTTTTACTTCATATAATATATTCAAAACAACGTTTCTCGTCTTTTAAAATTTTAATTTTTAAAAAAAAAATTGAACCCTCCGTCGGTCTACCGACGCCTTCTAGACGTCGGAACTGCGACAACCCAGAAACGTCGGAAGAGAGACAGTATGAAAACGTCGAAAGAGCGACATTCCAAACGTCGGACCACATATCGTCGGCATTGCGACATCTTCCAGACGTCTGAAGAGTGACGTCCAAAACGTCAGACAACGTTTAGTCGGAATTGCGACAGTTTACAAGCGTCGGAAGAGCGACGTCCAAAACGTCGGACCACGTTTAGTCGGAATTGCGACGGTTTACAAGCGTCGGAAAAGCGACGTCCAAAACGTCGGACCACGTTGGGTCGGAATTGCGACAGTTTACAAGCGTCGGAAGAGCGACGTTCCAAACGTCGAACCACATTTCATCGGAAGTGCGACAGTTTACAAACGTCGGAGGCACGACAATTTGTGAGACGTCGGAAGAGTGACGCTTGTTCGGAACGACGGAAGAAGTGTCGATAGTGCGACACTTTTTACATGCGTCGGAACGGCGATGGCATGACAAACCACGGTTTTTCCGCCCCCGAATTGTCGCTCTTGCGACGACTATGTGTCGGAATAGCGACGAATTGGCCGTCGGAATTTCCGCCAAATTCTCTAGTGTAACCATGCCCCCCAGACGAACAAGGGTTATAGGGCATGAAGTCAATTCCCCATTTTTCAAATGGTCCCACAGGGACAACAGGGTGCATTGGCGTTGGTGGTTTGTGGATTTTACGATCAAATATCTGGCACGCATGACAAATTTCCACCGCGATGATGTAGTCGCGAAATATGGTAGGCCAAAAGTAACCGACGCAGAGTATCTTCTACGCGGTATCATATCCAGAAAAGTGTCCACCACAAGGCCCAACATGACAATCATTTAAAACCTTTTAGGCCTCCTCATGAGTGAGGCACCTTCTTAAAATTGTATCAACACCATGATGATAAAGTGTATCGTCGACGATAAGATAATCTTAGGCTTTGGTATCGAATACATCGCTGGTCAGAGTGAGAGGCATGAGGCTGAAAATTCTGGGTCTGGAGATAAATGTTAAAATATCCATACCAAGGATCAGATGATCCGATTAAAAAAAAAGACTTATCAGGAATAGATGGTTCCAATGTAGTAGTAGTACTATTAGAGGGAAGGTCACAGAGATGCTCAACCAAAACTAGAGACTTCTTTGACTTGGATTTGATGAATTCCAAATCAATATCCTGCAAAATGAAAATCCATTTTGAATACTTTCCCCCTAGCAATTTACTCGATAAGATGTAAGTCATGGGGTTGCAATCTAAAATGACAATTGTCTTCCGAAACGGGATATAGTGGCGAAATATTTGGACAACTTGAACGACCGCCAAGGCGAGATTTTCTACGTATGAATACTTCACTTCTGTATCATTGAGATTACGACTCAAATAATAGATCAGATGTTCTATCCCATTTTCTACTTGGGCCAATACCATAACAATGGTCGTATCAGCCGTGACGATATATAAGAAATAATCACTCTGATAATTGGGGGGATACATTAATGACACCTGGACAAGTGTATCCTTGACATCATCAAAAGAAGCTTGAAAAACCTTATCCCAATGGAAGGGAATCCCCTTTTTCAAGAGCGAAGTAAATCCTTTAGCCATTTTGGCATAGTTGGGTATGAACCTCCTTAGGAAGTTAGCCTTTCCCTGAAGTTTCTGTAGCTGAAGAAAATTTGATGGCGCAGGCAAATCAAGAATGCCCTGCACCTTCAGTGGGTCGATTCGAATTACCTCTTTTTAGACGACGAATCCTAGAAAACAAACAAAACCAACACAAAACACACATTTATGTGGATTGAGGCACATTTTGTATGTCGGCAACGTAGAAAGATAGATCTCAAATGCATCAGGTGATCAGTCCAGTTTCGTGAATGCGCAGGTAAATCGTCTAGATAAGGTTGAACAATGTGCTTGATGTCATTGAAAGCATAATCCATTGCTCTCTGCAAGGTTGCCCCATCGTTCTTTAAACCAAATGGGAGTTTCCGATAAGATAATGTGCCCGAGGGACATATGAATGCTGTCTTATATTGGTCCTCTGGGTGGATATGTATTTGATTGTAGCCAGAAAATCCATCCATGAACGAAAATATTTCGCATGTTTCACAATCGTCAATAATCTGGTCGATAAAGGGAGTAGGATAGTTGTCTTTCGGACAAGCATGATTAACATCCTGATAATCGACACACACTCTGATGGTCCCTTGTTTCTTCATAACAGGAACAATGTTGAAAACCCACTCAGTTAACAAAACATCATAAATGAAAATAGCATGCAAAAGTTTTTCAAATTTTTCTTTAATGGCAGTGACCTTCTTCAGATGAACCGAATGAAGGCGTTGACATACCGATTTGATATCAGGGTACATATTAATGGTGTTTTCAACGATACTAGTACCTATGCCTGGAATTTCCTTGTGAGACCAAGCAAATACATCACGAAATTCATGAAATAAAGAGCAATATGTTTCGAGTTCTGATGGAGAACAAGACACGCCGACATGAATGTTTTCTAAAATGCCAGGTTTGGTCGAAATATCGATAGAAATGGTTTCTTCAATATTTGATAAATTTCACTCAGATTTGATTGCATTAATAGGAAAAGAATTTGAAAAGAATTTTTTGATTGATGGGTGATATAGTTCAATAAGATTATCTTCTTCATAATCCTGAAGATGGGAGCAATGATGATGATCTTCCCATGGTTCTCCTTCTGGCATCATGGATTCCACAATATTCTCATCTGTCAAGAATGTGGATGAAAAAGGATCAGATGGAGTACCAAAATCTAGTGAACGATCAACCCAAATGACCGACGATGATGATTTCAGATTCGTCGCCCAATCCATTTAGATTTTTTTCTATGCCAGCTCAATTGGGTCGGGCGACAGAAATTCATCCAACGTAACAACTTCAAAATCACTCGTAATCTTCCTTAATCTAGATGGAGCGGAATATATCATGTAGCAGGTCTCTATGCTTGCAATTTATATTGACGTCGCTAGCGGCGGTAATTCAAAGGTTCCCATGAGGGTGGAATCCTTTAAGAGTCCTACACCAATGTTCTGAAGTGTGAGTTGGGGTGTGTGAACTAACGAAATGCTTCCACTTACTTGGGAATGGAGGCAAAGAAGGATAACTGATTGATGACTGTGATGACACCTTTATGTGGAAAGGGGATCATTCTAAAATATGTAGAGGTGATCGCAGTCATAGCATATACCCATGGCCTTCCAAGTAAAATGTTGTATTCAAGGGGTCTATCAACGACCTCAACTTCAACATTCACTGTTTTTCCCCATAGTTCAACATGCAAGTTATTGATAATACTTCAAGGCTTATATGTACATCCATCGAAAGCTTTCAACATTGTAGGCGATTGAGATAGGCGCAACGAACCATGTGATTTCCAGTAGTTTAGAGACATAATGCACTAGATTCTCCCTCATCAATAATAGTACGATGAATGAGGTGATTTAGAACATTTACTTGGATGGAGAATTCCAATTCTGCTGGTAATTGCGGCACATAGCCTATATGGTTAAAGACTATGAGATTGGAATATGTCGGATCAATTCCACCAATTGCTGACAACAAAGCCTGCTTTTGGGAGGGACAATTTTGAAGAGCGTCAAGCACTGACATAGCTGAAGGGGATTGAGCCAAATCTTAAACTATATTATAATTTTGAGTAGCTCGTGCTCGAGGATTAAATGTCAATTTATGAACGACTCCCTTCGGTGGCTTGATTGTCAATTCAGGAATAGTAGTTGGAGGTATTGATTCCGTAGACGAATTCATGGTTGAGGTAGTAGGTTGATCAGTAGCCTGAATACCATAATATTTATTATGCGTTGACACCAAAACATGAGTCGATGGCTTTGTGACACACAACATAAGAAATTGGGAACTAGAAGTTGGATTCGTAGCAACCAAATTTATGTCTGGATTCGGAAATGGATCTGTCAACACAACATATGCATGCGAGATATTAACCAATTTTGAGAGTTTGGCATGGTGAGGATAGTCTCAAACAAAGTGTTCCTCATTACAGATTATGCAAGGGTAACAAGGTTTCCACCTTCCAGTCAATTGATCACATGATCTTTCCTGCAGGGTAGAAGTTTGTTTTTTCTTTGATTTCCCCTTTTTCTTGCTTCCAAGTTGCTGATCACTTTTTCCCTTGTTAGATGACATGGCATGGATTTTAGAAGAAGGCGCGGGATCATATGTAGTAGAGTGATGTGTTCTTGCAATACTGATCATACCTTCTCTGGCATGAGAGTCCTTAGATGGAGGAGGAACAATAAAAATAGATCGCGGCGCATTGGGAATTTTATCATAGAGCATGCCAAAATGAGTATAAATTAAGTCTAAATATTGGGCACGAGCAATGACCTGCTCTTCAGTGACGACACCACCCTTTGCCACATCCTCAATTATAGATGATAATAGGGACTTAATGAACCACTCAGCAAGGATATGATCAGGAACAAATGTCTTAACCATTCTACAACGATGATGCCACTCATGAATATGATTAGAAATGTGAGTAGCATTAGTCTGCTTAAAATTAGTCAAGAGTTTCGTTCCAGTTTCATATCGTATGGGTAACTGGAAGTGGGTAAAAAAGGTAGTAGCTAGGGCAATGAAATTATCAAATGAAGCTCTCGGTAACTCAATGTACCATTTCACGGCTAGACCAGTGAGCATATGCTGAAAAAGATGTAGTCAAATGAGTCATCATTTAGGGATTAGATGAACACCATAAATGATAAGTCATAACATGCATCGACAGGTCTTCCCCAGGGTTTCCATTGAACTTAGGAATATCTGAGTGTAATTTATGAGGTATCACCGACCACCAAGGAGTGTAATTGATTAGATCATTGGTGAGCTAATTTAAATCTGGTAACTCTAAAGTTGTAACAAAGGGAAACTGTCGATTTAGGTCAGGTTGAGCATAAACAAGGTATGATAGAATTTCTTGGGCAATAAGCCTTTGAGCACCAACATTAGGAATATGTTGCTGGTAACCCAGATAGGGGTTGTTTTGATAGCAAGCGCTTGAGGATTCTGTTGACCAAAACCTATGTACATTACTTGTTGAAATGAAGGTTGTGGCATTTGCGCTTGTGGTTGCCAAGGGGTCTGTCCACCAATATTATAACCCAAACTATGATAGCTTGGATTCAGCTGTGGATAGTTATAACTTGGTTACGGCTGCGACATTCCATAATAAGGTAATCTAGCTTGTGAATAAATAATTTCGAATACATGTGGTTGTTGTAAACCAGTTGAAGGAGTTGGAGTCTGAGGGCCCAATACTTGAGGGTATTGGGTGGAAGGATTCGCCTGAGAAGGTTGAGGTACAACAGTTTGATTTTGTAACAGGGGTAAGGATCTATTAACAAGTAGAGTTGATGTGGGTGCAACAAGTTGAACCGGTTGATACGAGTGCACAACCGTTTGTTGTTGGATGGGTAGAGTGGGCTGCCACTGACAAACATTCATTCTAACATTAGGATGACCAAATAGTGATGGATTATTGTCAAAGTGGGTGACGATAGGTTGCCCCCTAGCATGAGGAGTATAATAAGATGGAAAATATTGTTCTCCAAATGCAGGGAGTCCAGTCCAAATTGTATTGGATGGAATATACCCAGATGGACCAGCTTGATATTGTACTGATGATGTATATAAAGGATCAAGCCATTCAGTACTCATTATAGATTTACCAGTTAGAATACCAGATGATGACATTGGTGAAGTCCGTGGGTTTGACGATACACCAGAGAAGGTTCTAGATAAATATTTGTAACCAGGTGGGATGGAAGGGCCACCATATAGATGTGACTCTGGTGATGTTGTGAACATCGAAAGGGTAGCAAGAGAAGGTGTTGTCACAACTGGAATAGATGGTCCAACCGAATATGTTGGCTCAGGAATGGTTATTCGACCAAACGTATACCCTATTGGATCTACGGGAACTCTAATAAACACAAGAGAAACAAAAGCAGAGGAAGGTGATTGAGGAAAAGACTCATACAGTTAAAGATTCACCCCAAAATGGGTAGGAGTTAAAGGTGTTACTTCTTGTGGTATTTATTCAATCGAAATTAAACCAGGTGGAAGGATTTTACCATCAGGCCCAAAATATATTTTAGGAGGTTGAATTAGCGATATGGGAGACACAATGGCTACAATAGATTGCGGTGTGACCGATACAAGAACAAATTATAGTTGTTCAACTTCGAGATTCATATTTTCTGGAAAAAAAGTGACAGGATCCAGATCAACTTCCAGTTGAACAATGTCGAGTTCGGGAGGTATGGTCTCAATGATTAGATGAATCGTGACCACATGTAGCTGTGAGGACTCTGTCTCGACAACAGTAGATGAACCAAGATTTGTAGAAACAACTTGAGATGACTCTGGTATATATGAGGATGATTTCGCACTAGAGGTACTGATAGTACTAGTTTTGGTAGAGCAATGTAGCCTTCGCCAACTAGAAATGGCTTCTTGTGGTAAAAGTGGTTTCAGTGCTATTCTACGCGAACGAAAGGGAAAGGAATTTTCTTCTTCTACGATGACTGATTTATTTTATGAACAAAAAAAAATAAACGAAATAAAAGGGTAATTCTAGGAAAAAGGTTTGCCAAGTAATTGTGAATTGTAGAATACCTCCTGGCGAACCAAGAAGTACGGGCACGAAATCTCCCAAAATGTTGTGTTTGGTTTATCACAAGTTACAAGGCGACTTACTTGGTTCACTATGGATGGATAGAAACCTAAAGTTGTCCTCCCAAATTTACTTGAAGGTACGTGGAGGCCCAAGTTCGTATTAGCGCTGTCTAATGCGAAACCGCACAGTAAGAGCACCCCCTTATACTTTTCGTACTAGAACACCACCCTATATACCCGAAGGTACATGGACGAGCTTCAATATACTTACGTACATGGAGTGAGGTATCAAACTTGGAATGTATCGCAGAAAATTTAGTGACAATTGTTATGTTTAAGAATTCCAGAACACATCTCTATCCTATACCTTCTAAATGCTATCGTTATGTTCCAATGCTTTCTTAGGTAAATTGATGTAAATTTTATGTTGATATTGTTTAGAAAGTTTTTCTTTGAGTTTCATCGCGTGATGTGATGGAAATTCCTAAAAATACAAACAAAAATGATAAGTAGAATTTTCAATTTTAGCTTTTTCAATGAAAATCCTAGCTACTAAGGGAAAGAGCAATCTGTTTTAGAGAAAACAACAAAGAGCACAAACTAAAATGCAGCTTTCCTAACTTGTTCCTATGCAACACACAAAATTCACTATATGCACATGCAAGCTTTTCTTTTCAGTGCTCTTAATTTGAATGCAAGAAAGGAAACTATATGCATCAAATCAACAAAACAAGTGTTTTCTTCTTTGAGAAATGAGGAATTTAACAACAATTTATATTTTAGGAAAAATGAAGAATGGAACTACAATTTTTCCTACAGGAAACAAAGAATGAAACATCAATTTACTTTACGAAAACAAATGGATATAATGCAAAAATAAAATACTTTGAATTTGATTTTCCATTGATAAAGAAAAACACTAAAGATACATTGAACAAATTTAATTTTCAAAGGAGGAAGAATATGGAAATTTTACACGTCTCTAAGAGGTATCAGACAGTTGAGGATACAATAAGAAAATGGCTAAGAATGAAAGCAATGAAAAATTTGAATGGAATTTGGTTGGCTAAGTAGGGAACATAGTCTCTAAAGGGAGACAGTGTGATGCAGTGCACCCCTGAGTGGGAGATAGTGCACTGCAGTGCATTATGTCTTGACCAATAGTGCGTTGGGCACAGCAGTGATTGAAAATGAAAGCTACATAACACACTCCTAATGCAATTCTTTCATTCAAAAGCCTAATATGTAGAAATCATATGCACTACGCATGCATATGTACAAGATTCTCCTGATCACACACTATTTTAACTGCACAATACATAATCTATTCCACCATTGATCATCACATGCGGAAATTAAATCAATTGCAATGCACACATGAAAGCATAAAAAATAACACACATTAACACAGTGATTTAACGGGAAAGCCTGAAGCTAAAAACCCTAAATATATGTATATAATATATGTCACAGAGATCATATAACAATCCTCATACAAAGCTTATCACAAGCTCTCAGTACAATCCAATTGCTACACAGTAATCAGGCCCGATCTTGCAAATCCATGCACCGATATTTGCCAGCCTTTAGCCTGCCTCTACTGCACAATCCCTGCTGAAGAATGGCTCTGGATGAACTAGAATTGCTCCAGCCTTGCTCACACAATCCTTAAAGGCATCTCTACTAAATTTGTGGTGCAAACAATGCATCACTATAGTCACAACTGATAGTCATCTTGCCCTTTCACCTATCTCTCCACTGGTCTCCACTGAAACTGTCCATGCATTGTACTTAACTGATGTATTCTTCGGTTGATTAATGAGTTAATATTTAGTGAATTAATTATTAATTAATTCACACCACTCTCACTAGTGTATCAATCAGTTAGACTAGATACAACTAGCTCAACTGTGTCTAACTGAGTTAAAATGAACACAACTCCACCAACTACTTCTACAACTCCACCAAACTCTATCACATGAGTTCTAACTAAAGTCCTCCATGAAATCGCTCCAGTAAACCCTCATGAATAGCATAATTCCTTCTGTCAGCTCCTGTGCCACATCTGTGGACTTAACTGAAGTGCTCCAAGAGAATAAGATAATGTTTAGAGTCCAAATATTATTAAGAGCTAATAATATTCGACATATCTATTTTTAGACTGGCAATCTAAAAATAGATTCCGCCCAATCTGTCTAAAAATATAAGTCCATATATTTTTCCAACTTGACCAACCATCCACAAATAGCATCCTGCAACTCATAGAATATGATCGACATGTCTAAAAATAGACTTTGCGCCAAAAATCACCTGTGTGGGCCCCACCTAGTTTAGGTGATTATTTTCCAACTAGGATCAGGAATGATGTTTCAGGATGCCTCCTTCACTTTTTATTGTTGCAATCTTCAACACTCCCTCTCAACAAGAAAGGACTGTATTTGCATGCGACATGCAACTCCATGCATTCGCCCTGCAACCTTTGCAAGCGCCATGCAACTCCATGCATCTGCTCTGCGACTCTTCCGAAACTAAAAAGGCTCCAAAAAAATCAATCAATCTGATGCATCTATCATCAAAGTATTTGGATTTTGCTGATACCAATTGCACATGTATTCAGGAACCACTGCGCTATTGAACTCTGCACCCATGCACTCTGCACTTGATGTCAACTCTAAACCATGTTGCAGTATTCGACACTGTCACTTTGATCTGCTTGCATCAATCCAACTGATCATGCTACTGCTACTCTGTGGGCTCCTTGTAGCCAGGTTCAATTCATGAGATCCAAACCATCTCCATGAATCTTGCCCAGAAATATCCTCTTGGGATTACTCATGCATGTCGCCCCACCTCTCACCTGGTGGTATAGCTGCATGCACTCCCTTTGCCCATCTTGCATGAAATTTATCTGCATGAGTGGCTGCTCCCACTCCATGATCCTCATCTTTTGGCTGCTCCACATCTTGAGGTTCACTCTTACCTGCATGCAAATCCTGATCCCTCTCAAGCTTCAATTGCATGTATTTCTTGCACTTCCCAACAGTATGAAGCTCTGTAGAAATCCCATCTAATTCAAGTCTGTAGAGATTCTTGGCTCAAATCCAAACCTTCTTGACTTGTCCTATTGCTTTGTACCGAAGGAAAACTTTTCCTTCACTAAAGACAATATCATAGCCTTTATCCTCTAACATTGCGACCTAGATTAAATTCTTCTTTAAACCTAGAACATGAACAACATCTTGTAAAATAATAAGTTTACCTGACTCCCTCTGAAAGGTAATGGTACCAATGCCTGTCACATTGTATCGTCCATTTTCGCCCAACTCAACATGAAACTGGAGATCTTTCTCCACCAAGTCATTGAAAAGGTTCACATCTCCCATCATGTGAAAGGAAGCGCCACTATCAAAATACCACCATGATCCCAATGCACTAGACACCATGCATGCGATTAATGAGAATTCAAACTCAAATTGTGAGGCAAGAGCCTCACCAGCTACAGCTCCAACAACCTGCTTGTTCTTTTTCTTCTGTGGACAATTTGTGGCGAAATGCCCATGTTCGTGACTGTGAAAACACTTCACTTTGGACATGTCATGCTCTTTTCCATCCGCATCGGATTGAGAAGGATTTTTCTTCCCCTTCCATTTCCTTGCTTTGGCAGCCAAAGCGCAATCCTCTTCATCATCATTCTTTTATGAAGAGCCATCCCTATTACTCCGCCTTATCTCCCCTTGCACAAGATCTGACTAAAGTCGCTCCCATCCTGGCAGTTCCTCCCGACCATTGACATAGTCCTCGTAGCTATGCCAACTCTTCGGAAGCCCAAGGAGAGCCAAGCTCACCAATTCTTCTTCATATACACTAACTCTTACACTCCCAATCTCATCCCTGTAGTGGAAAAAATTTGTCAAGTATACTGGAATAGTGTCATTCTTCTCCATTTTTATTTTCCTGAGCTTGTCTTTAAGCGCCAACTTCATCTGGTCACTTCTGCTTTGGAAATTTTTTTTCAAAGCCTTCCACATCAAGAATGGAGTGGCTTTACCATGAAGGATGGACACAATGTGATCCTTCACACCTTCCAACATATTCCTTCGACACCTTGCTACCTTCTTTTGCCATGCATCAAGTGCGGCTGCATCACTAGAACCCGGTTTAGGAATATCAACGTCTATGAACTCCTTCAACCCATTATCCTCCAGCACTGCCTCCATCCTATCCTTCCATGCAATATAATTCGAGCTGCCCTCAATGGCATACTCCAATCGCAATCCGTTGAAATAAATTTCAGTGAATGCTCAACTTTGACACCAAGAAAACACTATAGCAAATTCGAATTCCACCAGCACAAAACTCAACCGCTTCAATAATTGCAGTCTACTCCAATGATCAACTGCTCTAATACCATGTTGAAATTATATGCACTAAGCATGCATATGTCCAAGATTCTCCTGATCACACACTATTTTACCTTCATGCACAATACATAATCTATTTCACCATTGATCATCACATACAGAAATTAAATCAATTGCAATGCACACATGAAACCATAAAAATTCACACACATTAACATAGTGATTTAACGAGAAAGCCTGAAGCTAAAAACCCCAAATATCTATATATAATATATTTCATAGAGATCATGTAACAATCCTCATACAAAGCTTATCACAAGCTCTCAGTACAATCCAATCGCTACACACTAATCTTGCCCGATCTTGCAAATCCATGCACCAATCTTTGCCAACCTTTAGCCTGCCTCTACTGCAAAATCCTTACTGAAGAATGGCTCTGTATGAACTCAAATTTCTCCAGCCTTGCTCATGCAATCCTTAAAGGCATCTCTACTAAATTTGTGGTGCAAACAATGCAACACTATAGTCACAACTGATAGTCACACTTGCTCTTTCACCTACCTCTCCACTGGTCTCCACTAAAACTGTCCATGCACTGTAGTTAAATGATGTATTCTTCAGTTGATTAATGAGTTAATATTTAGTGAATTAATTATTAATTAATTCTATTAATTAATTCACACCACTCTCACTTAGCTCAACTGTGTCTAACTGAGTTAAAATGAACACAACTCCACCAACTACTCTACAACTCCACCAAACTCTGTCAAATGAGTTCTAACTAAAGTCCTCCATGCAATAGCTACAGTAAACCCTCATGAATAGCGTAATTCCTTCTTTCAACTCCTGTGCCACATCTGTGCACATAACTGAAGTGCTCCAAGAGAACAAGATAATGTTTAGAGTCCAAATATTATTAAGAGCTAATAATATTCGACATATCTATTTTTAGATTGGGAATCTAAAAATAGATTCCACCCAATATGTCTAAAAATAGAAGTCCATCTATTTTTCCAACTTGATCAACCATCCACAAATAGCATCCTGCAACTCATAATATGATCGACATGTCTAAAAATAGACTTTGCGCCAAAAATCACCTGTGTGGGCCCCACCTAGTTTAGGTGATTATTTTCCAACTAGGATCGGGAATGATGTTTCAAGATGCCTCCTTCACTATTTCTTGTTGCAATATTCAACATAATAATTGAAATTAGATGCTATTGATGAGGATTAGCAGACGCAAAAACACCAGTAATGATAGGAAACTCCCCAGTGGAGTCGCCAAATTGTTATTCATAATTGTGATCTACGGATAAATCAAATTCCCTAAGTGTGGTGCTAGGCACTTATAACAACAGATGAAATATTTTGCTAACACTTTATCTAAAATAAGCAGACACACAGAATTATAGAAGAACCTACTTGTAATCCAAGCACTTATCCTTTTCCTTTTGTCGCTTTTTTTGTCGCCTTCAATCCAACTTAGATCGCCAAATTGAATCCTGCAAACATAAACAGAGGAGAGAAAAAAATATTTCAATATACAAATGCCTACTTATCTTAATCACTCAAATCGATTAGATGTGAAACATATATATCATTCAAGAATCCATTGCGTGAGAAATAGAAACATAAAGAGATACATATATGGGAAAATTAACAACAATCTTTATTAAAGAGTAGAAAGGGGAGGTTACAACCAATGATCAATTTGATGCCACTAGCTCCAGCTTCATCCTAGCCTCATCACATCCAACATTACACCAGCAGCATATCAGTACTTTCACTCTCTCAAATGAGAATCCAACAACATTTCTTTACCAAAATTCTTCCTTCCCTAGCACTAGGATTTGTGCTCAATTTATAGGGAAACTAATGGTAGTTTCTCAATGAATGACTTAATAATAATGGGAAAGAAATGTTCCCAAGTTTAGAGGTGTTATATGGACACTTGGATTAAAATTTTGACACATATGGACTCTTCTAGAAGGCACTGTCCATGTGGAGATTCATGGAAATTCTGCTCCCAGGTGACCAACGCACTCTTGAATCTCCGGAAGTGCATTGTAGTGCACCCTTGAATGGAGGATGTTGCATATGCAACGTAGTTAGTCCCTTTAGAGGTAGCGTTGGTGAGTTCATAAGTGATATAACATATACTTCAAACATTGGAAATCTCACAATAGAAACCATGAATGAATTTTTCTTCTCTTAGGGCATATAGCAACTGAAATGTAAGGGGATAATAGACCCTATTTCATTGGTCCTGGGGATGATGTCCAGTTTGACCAGGTCATGGGAATGATGCCCAAATTTACCTATAACACATTTATGGTTAATTATGAATCTTGAACAATTTTAATAAAATAAATTTATTTACTAACCATTCCTTAGCTTAATATAGCTAAATTTTAATTGTGTTAATTGTTCCCTTTAAATGCATTAACCTCATCATGATAAGAGGAAACCACTTCATATAAAAACCTACACTTAAAAAACAAAAATACTATTATTTTTTTGAAATCGAAACAATTCATTAGTGTCATCAAGTGTTATGCCCCAGAATCGATCCATTGATCTCAGTTATGGTTTTCACACCCCCCTACTCATGAATTCACATGGTTCCCCCATGGGGGCGATCAGGAGATCATGTGTTATGCTTAAAATTGAAATTTCTCGAAACAGGACCGAACCTAAGTGACCGGAAATGTCTCATTGTTGCGATTCCGGCGCCGGAAAAGGTTCGAAAAATTGATGTCGTATTGGGAAGATATCATGTTCTATTCGTTTTCCCAAACAGCTAAAATTTTTTGACTGGGATGCCCAGTGAGAATGCAGGTACAGTCAACAGATGTCATATTCTATGGAATATTCCATTTTCTCACAGCCAATCAGATCACACCACGTGGCTTAATCTGGGCCGTTGAATTTGTGGTACGGAAGTGTGATTCTGACTGTTGGATGGCTTGTACGTTTTTTTTTTAAGCCGTTGGACGAGAGACATGTGGCAAGCCCATAGGCTGCCACGTGTCCTTAGGAGGGTTGATTAAAATTTTGTTAGAGTCGGAGGGGGGGTTCGACCCCGCGACCTTTGGCCTGCCTACGAAGACCTCCGACCAATCCACCTACCACATGTTTCTTAACCCTTATGTCTCCTGCATTCATTTATGGTTTAAATTTTTTATATATGAGGGGGGGACCACCAACATTCCCAACCTACTGGCAGCCCAAAGCAGTGGTCAGATGAAACTAACCCGCAACATCAAACATTATATAAACCGGCGGCTACAAAACTTAACCGATGACGAGAGATACGTTCACATGTCATGTTGTGACATTAAACTACAATCCTGCGGTTACATTAAATTTGTAGGATGGTTCTTCAGGTGGCTTATCCGGCAGAGAGTTTAGACCTGTCACATGGTGGAGTAATGATGGTTAATGTAAACAGTTTTCGAAACCATTAACTCCGGGTTCCGCTCCTCTACTATGCAGAGTTAACGACAGGGGGTCGGCATGTGATCACCCCGCCCAAACCACTTGACTTTAAATCAAACGGTTTATATGGTAGAATTGGAGCGCACCCTTTAATTTAGGGGTTTTTTTCTAAATTTAGTCACAGTTAAGTGTAGTCTCCACTTTTGGTGGAGCTTTTCTAGCTGAAATCTGGAAAAATGCACTGGGAAGTCAATTTTCGACCTATTTGGGTGAAACAAGAGTCTAACTAGACTAATTTGAGCATTATGGAGCCATTGGTGCAGAGAAAAAAACCATTAGAGGCCTATAAACACATGTAATTTACAATTTTGATCATAATGACAAAGAGGGACATGCCATTGGGAGCTGGACCAGCAGATGTAGCCTAGGAGGGGTGAACTACTTCATCATGCCTTCTGTGTAAAACTTATGTGTGATTGTATTTCTCTATTATAAACTGTTTTATGGTGTTTTTTAGGCTTATTTTCATGCTTAAATTTCACAAATTCATCTATGTTTCATGGTTAAAACACTCATTCCTTAAGCAAACAAATGGAGACAAATTGTACATGTTTATATTATTGAAAGGACACTTAGCACAACAAAAATAATACACTCCTTTCATACCAAGTTGGCATTAGAGCTAGAGTTTAATCTCTGATGTTTTTGTGTGCAAATATTTGTTCAATGTTTGCAAGGTTTTTCATGCTTACTAGGCTCAAGCTTAACAGAGGAGAAGGCAAATTGGTGGAAGAAAGAGGTTCTCGAAGTGAGCGACAACAAAGGAGGGCAAGATTGCCATATTCTCCACCACCTAGTTCGCCTCCAAAAGAAGCAGAAGAAGAAATAAGCATGCCTCCAGGAGAAGAAGAAACCCATGAAGAGGTGGATCCCAAAGAAGAAGAAAGGGTGTTCAGGAAAGCATTCCTTGACATGACTGAAATGGTGAGAGTTTTTTATCAAGAAAGTAATGAAAGACTAGAAGGAGAAGGATCCAAACTTCACAAGGAAGGTTAGGGATCATCAGGAGGCCACAATGATAAAGAGAAATCAAAGAAGGGCAATGGAGGAAATGGAGGTAGAGGAAAATCACCCTCATCATCATCATCACATAAGTCAAAGAACACTGGTAAGTCAGTCACATAAGTCAAAGAACACTGGTAGAAGTAATTTTCTAAAACTTTATGTTAAGTTTGAATTGCCAATGTTTAATGGTGAATTAAATGCAGAAAATATTGATAATTGGATTAGGAAAATGGAGGTTTATTTGAGAATTAAGAACCTTCATGATGATGATACCAAAATCCAACTAGCTTCATTGAGGATGGAAGGTGAATCTCTTGTTTGGTGGGAAGCCAAGACAAAGGAGGAGATCAAAAAGCATGGTAAGATTATTCTATCATGGAATGATTTCATTACTGCAATAAAACAACAGTTTTATCCATTAGCTCATATGCACAAATCCATAATTAACTGGAAAAATTTTAGACAATTGAAAGGAAAAAATGTACAAGACTACACCCAAGAATTTAGGAGAAGAGCTCTCTTATTAGGGTTAGATTTGCAGATTCAAGATACTTTTCTCAAGTACATAGGGGGCTTACATAGTTACCTTAAACATACTATCCTCATGTTTAATCCTACAAGTCTAGATGAGGTATGTGTTCAAGCCACACATCTAGAAGCTAGAGGGAAAATTAATTTTGAAGAGGGTAGAAACAAACCTTTTAAGGGGAAAAAGAAGAGAAGACCTCAAAAGGAAAAGGCCAAAAGAATGCATCTGTTAAGAAAGAGGGAGAGAAAGTGGTCTGTAAACATTGTTCAAGAGAAGGCCATGAAGAGAAATATTGTTGGAAATTACATCCCGAAAAGAGACCGAAGTATAACAATAACAAAGGGAAGCAGAAAACCGCAGCTACAACTCAACATGACTTAGGAGAGGATTTAGGTGATGAAACTAAAATTATAGCCATGGGATTGAAGCACATGAAGAGGAAAGAAATTGAAACAAAACCCAATACTAGTACTTCAAACTGTAACATACAAGCTCCAAATGAAGAAGAGAGAATTGAACTATTTCATGTGAGGATCATATCCAAACATACCAAGATTGATACACTGTTTGACAGTGGGTCACAAGAGAACTTAATCTCTGAAGACTTGGTCAAGAAACTTCATCTTGAGACCATTCCACATCCAAAATCATATCCACTTAGGTGGATTTGTAAGGATGCAAATTTACAGGTTTCAAAGAAGTGCATATTGCGCTTTGCAATAACTGCACATTTTATTGACACAGTTGAATTATATGTGGTTCTGCTTGATATTATAGGTGTTTTGTTGGGTAGTGCTTACTTGTATGATAGGAACGTGATCTTCCATCACCATGAGAACAAATACCATTTATTCAAAGATGGCAAGGAGTACATTGTTAGAGCACATCGCAAGAAGACAAATATTGCAATGGTAAATGCTGGACAAGTAAAGAGGCTGGTGAATTCAAGTAAGGATTTTTTTCTTCTAATGATTAAGCCTAAAGCTAATGTTAATCATGAGTCATTTGAAGATTGTGATCCTAAGTTGAAATCAGATTTATATGATGTAGTTGATTCACATCATGAGATGTTTCAGGAGCCAACAGGTTTGCTTCCTAAAAGGGAGATTCAACATGAGATTCAGTTACAACAAGATTGTCCTCTTCCAAACATTGACATGTCTCACATGTTGATAATGGAGAATTCTGAAATAAAGTGGTAAATCAAGGACTTTTTGGACAAGGGACTCATAAGGCCAAGCACTTCGCCATGCGATTCACCCTGTTAATGGATTTGGGTTTATGTATGCTTCGACATGTATATATGTGTGTTGTAACACTAAAAGGGACATAATGAAAAATCAAGCTGGTCATCCCGATTTGGGATCAAGGAGAAAATATTTGTGTTTATCTGTTTTATGTTTTATGCTCTCACTATTGTTTATTTTCTTTTTTAAGATTCGTTTGTAGATAATTTCTGTACAGGGTTAAAACCTACATTTGGTATCGGAGCTGTTTCGGCTTCAAAGGGATGCCTTTTCTGCTGAGGGTTTTTTTCTCGGGCCTGTGGTAGACCCTGTTCAGTGGGAGATCTGCGGGATCGATTCTTGCGGTGAAAGAAGATGGCGAGTAGTGGAAAGATAGAGATTGAGAAATTTAATGGTCAGATTTTTGAGTTGTGGAAGCGCAAGATGGAGGACCTGCTCGTCGATAAAGATCAATGGATCACAGTAGATCCAGGTACTAAACCAACGATAATGTCAGATGAAGACTGGAAGAAGTTGGATCGGAAGGCGAAGAGCACAATACGGTTGCGTGTCTCTGATTCGGTATTGTTGAATGTATTTGGGGAAGCTACAATGAATAATTTGTGGGACAAACTTGGGACTTTGTACCAATCTAAGTCTCTAGTGAATAAATTGTTCCTGCAGAAAAAGATGTATAACTTGAGGATGAAGGATGGAGACTTGGTGACAGAGCATCTGAACACCTTCAATACTGCGGTAAGTCAGTTGTCATCTGTTGATATTAAAATTGTTATTAAAACCCGTATGAAGAGTGGCAGGCTGGAACCAGGTTTCACCAGACCCCAGGAAATGTTACCACGAGGGTGGTAGCAACACAACTACCTTCTGCACTTTAATGACATTGTCTCACCCTTGTCGCTTTCTGGAGGAATGAGACTTTAGAGAACATGTGGAGGGTTAGAATGGGAGATGTCCTTTATCTATAATGGAGGAAGGTCCCGTGTGCCTAAACAAGAATGCGTTCTCATGGGAGATCTTAACATAGAGGGAGATATAACTTCCGGAAAGTTAAAGGTGTGCCGGAAATGCGGAAAGTTAATAAATACAAAAGGACCCAGACGAAAGTTTCACAGGGTGAAAGGACCGATGATGTGTTTTTCCGCAGGTCAAAAAACGACTCTTGATGAAGGGTGGGGATGTGTATTTATTTCTTCAAATACACATGTAGATCATGAGTCATGGTTGATTGACTCAAGTGCATCCTTTCACTTCACTCCCCATAGGGAGTGGTTCTGCGAGTATGAGAAATATGATGGTGGTGATGTCTTCTTAGGTGATGATAGGAAGGCCAGAATCGTCGAACGTGGAAAAGTCAAGCTGAAGCTGCAAGGTGGAAGGATTAGAAAACTTCCTGGTGTTCTGCACATTCCTGCATTGGCCAGAAATGTGATTTCTGTAAGTAAGATGAATGATGTAGGTGTAAAAAAAGTGTTCTAGAAAGATACCTGTAAGATGGTTCGGGGAGCACTGGTATTAATGCGGGGAGTTCGGATTGGAACTCTATACAAGATTCAGGGAAACACTGTTATTGATGGGTGCAACAGTTCTGTGGTTCCTGAAAGTGGAGCGGAAAGCCTAGCGGTCTCTGGAGAAAAGACCATGCTATGGAATCAAAGGCTTGGACATATTGGAGAGAAGAGCCTTCGGATACTGCATGGAAATGGTATGATAGAAGGTATGTCTAATAGCTCTCTGGATTTCGATTTCTGTGAACATTGTGTATATGGGAAGCAGAATTGGGTAAGTTTTACTTCTGGTGCTAAGAGGGTGAACAAGATATTAGAGCTTGTGCACAATGATGTGTTTGGCCCTGTGTCGGTTCCATCACTGGGTAAGTCTGTGTACTATGCTTCATTCATAGATGAATTCTCAAGGAATACATGGATATATTTCTTGAGGAAGAAATCTGAAGTCTTTGAAAAATTTAAAGAATTTAAGGCTCTAGTGGAAAACCAGACAGAGAAGAAGATAAAGGTGTTGAGGAAAGATAATAGTGGAGACATCTGTAAGAAGGAATTTGAAGAGTTCTGTAAGAAGTGTGGTATAGCACGACAGAAGACTAATCCATACACACCTCAGAAAAATGGAGTTGCAGAAAGAATGAACAGAACGCTGTTGGAAAAGGAAAGAAGCATGCTCAATGGTACCGGGTTAGGACAAGAATTATGGGCGGAGGCAGTGGAGATTGCATGTTGCCTGGTTAACAGGTCACCTTCATCGGTGTTGGAGGATAAAACTCCACATGAGGTATGGATTGGTAAGAAACCATCTCTTTCACATCTGAGGGTATTTGGATGTGATGCATTTGTACATGTTCCAAAGGAGAAAAGGACCAAGTTGGATAATAAATCTGAAAGGTGCATCTTTATTGGGTATAATGATGGTTTAAAGGGTTACAAGCTTTGGAACTTGGAAACAAGGAAGGTTATGTACAACCGAGATGTGGTGTTTAGAGAGGTGAAAGATGTTGTTAAACATGAAGTCCTACCAAAGGAACTTGAGAAGATAGGGTTTGAGCTAAAGGAAGATGAATCAGACTCTACGACAGAAGAAGACTCAGAAGAGGAAGATCCATAAACTCCAGCTGTGAGAAGATCAGTTCGAGAAAGAAGACAACCAGAAAGGTATAGTCCATCTGCCTTCTATTCAAATTTTTCTTTAACTATAACTGATGATGATCCCAGAAGAATCAGGAAGGCAGTAGATTTATAGGATGGAAAACTCTAGAAGGAGGCCATGGTTGATGAAATGGAATCCTTGCATAAAAATGAGGCATGCGATCTGGTGGAGTTGCTAGTTGGAAGGAAGCCCATCGAGAGAAAATGGGCGTTTAAGAAGAAGATGAATGTAGAAGGCAAGGTGGAGAAATACAAAGCTCGTTTGGTAGAAAAAGGTTATTCCCAAGTGCCAGGAATTGATTTTGATGATATTTTTTCTCCTGTTGCCAAAGTTACTCCTATTAGATTACTTTTATCTGTTGCTACTGCATTTGATTTTGAGGTAGAACAGATGGATGTGAAGACAACATTTCTTCACGAGGATCTGGAAAAGGATATCTACATGAAACAACCTGAATGATTTATGTTGAAGGGGAAGAAAGAACTGGTATGCAAGTTAAATAAGTCTGTATGGGTTAAAACAGTCACCAATGATGTCGTATTAGAAATTTGATACCCATATACGGGAACATGGCTTCACCAGAATCAAGGAGGATCACTGTGTTTATTTTAAATTAATTGGTGACCGTGTTATTTATTTGGTCTTGTATGTGGATTATATGTTGTTGATTGGAAATGACAAAGAAATTATCCAAGATTTGAAGACCCAACTGTTCTCCAAATTCGACATGAAGGATCTTGGTGCTGCAAACTATATTTTGGGCATGGAAATTAAGAGAGACCGGGAAAAGAGGAAGCTCTGGTTAAACCAGAGGAAGTATGTCAAGACTATATTGGCGTAGACCAATATGCAGATAGTAAACTCGTTAATGTTCCACCCCGTAGGTAAAGCTTCATTTCATCTTATAGTGTCCCAAGGCATGAAGAAGAAGAGATATGTCCCATGTTCCATAAAGTGTAGCGGTGTTCGATGTATGAAATGGTCTGTACTAGACCAGACATTGCACATGTAGTGGGAGTATTGAGCAGGTTTATGTCAAACCCAGGGAAGGAGCATTGGACAGCAGTGAAGTGGGTTTTCAGATATTTACGTGGCACTAGTGATTATGACTTGTGCTACCAGGGAAGACCAGGATTGGAAAGAATGTTGGACATTCGTGGTTTTGTTGATGCAGACTGGGCTGGAGATCTGGACCAAAGAAGATCTACAAGTGGGTATGTGTTTAGCCTATTTGGAGGTGCAGTCAGCTGGATGAGTAAAAGACAGTCTGTAGTGGCGCTTTCAACTACAGAGGCAGAATACATAGCAGCCACTCATGCAAGCAAGGAAGCAATTTGGTTGCAGAGATTGTGTTCAAGTATGGGGTTGGTACAACAAGCTATAAGGATAGAATGTGATAGCCAAAGTGCAGTTTTCTTGGCTAAGAACCCTGCTTATCATTCAAAGACAAAGAACATTGATGTTCAATATCACTTTGTTAGAGATATGGTTGAGGCTAAAAGGGTGTTGCTGGTAAAGGTGGACACTTTGAAGAATGTTGCAAATGCATTGACAAAGTCTGTGAGCACTCAGAAGTTCTCTTGGTGTAGAGAAACAATGGGTGTTGAAGAATTGGGCCAATGACTAAGCCCTTAGCTCTCCCGTGCTCCTCACAGAAGAAAACAACAAGTGCGATAGAATGTTGGGTATGTGTTATATTCTTTCCACGACTAGTCACGCACAAGGGGGCTGCAGGGGGGCGACACCCCGTACATTGCGCTCGCGCCGCAGCCCCGTCGTGTTCGAGGTAGCCCGGGGAAAAATTTTTGGACCTTATTTTTCGGTGGGCTAACCCACCCATGGTTTTGTGCATGGGTTTGCACATGGTTTTGGGGTACGATGGTTTTTGACCCCTGGTATTTTGTAGATCCGGTCAAGGGAACTACAGTTATGTTCTAATCCAGTGTTAATGGATTGGGGTTTATGTATGCTTCGACATGTATATATATGTGTTGTAACACTAAAAGGGATATAATGAAAAATCAAGTTGGTCGTCTCGATTTTGGATCAAGGGGAAAATCTCTGTGTTTATTTGTTTTATGTTTTATGCTCTCGCTATTGTTTATTTTCTGTTTTAAGATTCGTTTGTAGATAATTTCTGTACAGGGTTAAAACCTACACACCCATAGTCCTGATTCCGAAGAAATATGGGACTTGGCGCATATGTGTCGACTTCGGAGATTTGAACAAGATAACGGTAAAGAATCGATACCCACTCCCAAGGATAGATGATTTGCTAGATCAGTTGAAAGAAGCAAAGTTTTTCACTAAGTTAGATTTACGAAGTGGATATCTTCAAATAAGGATTGCATAAAATGACATATGGAAGACTGCATTCAAAACCAAACAAGGACTCTTTGAGTGGTTGGTTATGCCATTTGGTTTGTGTAATGCGCCGACAAATTTCATGCGTGTGATGGATAATGTTTTGTGTCCATTTCATGATGACTTTGTGATTATGTATTTAGATGATATACTCATTTTCAACAAAACAAGAGAAGAACATGTCTTGCATGTAAAAAGGGTACTTGATGTTTTGAAGAAAGAGCAATTATTTCTTAAGATGTCTAAATGTGAATTTGGAAAGACTTCTCTGGTTTATTTGGGACACATTGTAGGAGGAGGTGAGTTGAAAATTGATCCTTCTAAAGTGGAATCCATTGTGAATTGGCCCACTCCCAAATCAGTAACCGAGGTAAGAAGTTTCTTAGGCACAACTCAATATTGGAGAAAGTTTATTGCTAACTTTTCTGCCAAGCAGCTCCTATGCATGCAGTGACAAGTGTGAAGAAAGGCTTACAACGGGGAGGAAAAAAACAACATGCTTTTGAAGCTTTAAAAGACAATATCAGTTCAGATCCGGTCCTTGCATTACCAGATTTGAGACAACCATTCGAGATTCAAATCGACGCTAGTGATTATGCCATGGGTGCAGTACTTTTGTAGCATGGTAAGCCTATCGCTTTTCATTCTGAAACATTCAATGGTGTTGTAACTAATTATCCAACATATGACAAAGAGATGTATGCATTGGTACAAAGCATCAAGAAGTGGAAACACTACTTGATGGGTAAAGAGAAAATTATACATACCGATCACCAACCATTACAGTACTTGTAGTTGCAAACAAAATTGCAGCAATCACAACATTTCAGGTGGATGGGATTTCTTCAACAGCTTCACTTGGTTATAAGGTAAAAGAAAGGTATTTTCAATAAAGTTTTTGATATGCTTTCAAGGCCAATTATAAGTGCTTCTATTTTTCTTAAAAATGATTCTATTGTACATGACAGTTACATAGAACAATATGTATCTGATGCTGATTTTCAAGATGTGTATGCTAGTTTGAGTGAAGGGAATAAAGTTGAGGAAACTGATTATCATATGCATAAAAATTTGTTGTTTCATTTGGGCAAGCTGTGTATACCATAAGTAGAGAGACTTAATGTCATGAGATAGGCTCATTTTTTTCCTATTGCTGGACACTTTGGGGTAAGCAAAACAGTGGCGCATCTACAAAGGTATTGCTAGTGGCCTTGCATAATAGATAGTGTGTCACATTTTATAAGAGGATGTTCTATGTGTGCAACAAGCAAGCCTAGAAATAGGAAGCTTGGGTTGTACAGGCCACTACCGGTACCATCAAGGCCATGGGCGAGTGTCTCCATGGACTTTGTTGGAGGTATACCTATGTCAATAAAACAACATGATTATATTTATGTAGTTGTGGATAGATTCAGTAAAATGTGTATACTTATGCCATGTAAGAAAACCATTACTGCTGAACTTTATTTTCAACATGTATGGGTTCATTATGGTTTTCCAACTTCTATTGTTAGTGACAGGGATTCTAGGTTCGTTGGGAATTTTTGGTCCAATCTTTGGAAGATGATGGACACAAAGTTGAAAAAGAGTACTGCTTTTCATCCGCAAACTGATGGCCAAACTGAGGTGGTGAACAGAACCGTTGTGCATCTATTGAGAGGATATTGCAGCAAACATCCCAATTTGTGGGATGAACAATTGTATTACATTCAACACGCATACAACTGGGCCAAGCACTCTTCTACAAATGCTTCACCTTTTGAAGCCTACTTTGGGTATTTGCCGAAATCGCCATTAGACTTCATCTTTGAGAAGGATGTTGCAATTGATGGGCATAGTGATATTGACAAGGCTCGAAATTTCATTGAGCAAATTCAGATTATTCATCAACAAGTTCAAGAACAACTTGAGAAGAGCCAAAGAAAATACAAGGAGAGGCATGACAAACATAGATTTGATCACAAGTTTCAAGAAGGAGATGAAGTATGGTTGCACATAAGCGAAGAAAGGATGCAAGGAGAAGGTAAAAAGCTCAAGCCAATTCGTTATGGTCCATTCAATATCATTAAAAAATTTGGTAATAATGCATTTCAACTTGACTTTCCTTCTTATATGAAAATGTATTCCGTTGTCAATGTGGAGAATTTACTTTTGTATGAGCCTCATTTGATTGATGATCAAGGGAGTGATACTCAGCTGCCATCTATAGATGATTTCTCGCCAGAATTTCTGGACGAGCTTGAGGGTGCCATCCTTGATAGGAGGACACACACTTCTAAGAGGGGAAGTGTCGATTATCTTCGAATTGGGCTAAAGGGTAGAAAAAAAAGTAAGGAAAGATGGATGGAAGTGGAAAAGGTGAGGGAGATGTACCCTCATCTTAAGAACTGGTAATTAAAGTCTTTTGGGGTCCAAAAGCTTCCCAATGGGGAGGTGTGATTAGGAGATCATGTGTTATGCTCAAAATTTAAAGTGCTTGAAACAAGACCGAACCTGAGCGACCAGAAAGGTCGCATCGTTGCGATTCCGATGTCACGAACAGTTCGAAAAACCGATGTCGTATGAGGAAGATATCACATTTTGTTTGTTTTCCCAAACATCTAAAATTGTGTGACTGGGATGCCTAATCAGCATGAAGGTACAGTCAACAGAAGGCATATTCTAGGGAATATTCCCTTTTCTCACATCCATTCAGATCATGCCATGTGGCTTCATCTGGGCCATTGAATTTGTGGTACAGAAGTGTGATTCTGACTGTTGGATGGTTTGCACGTTTTTTGTTTAAGTCATTGGATGAGAGACACATGGCAAGCCCAAAGGCTGCCACGTGTCCTCAGGAGGGTTGATTAATTTTTTTTTTTCGAGTAAAGGGGGGGGGGGGATGGTCGACCCGCGACCTCCGGCCTGCCATCGAAGACCTCCGACCAATTCACCTACCACATGTTTCTTAACCATTATGTCTCCCGCTTCATTTATGGTTTAAATGTTTTAAATATGAGGGGGTGCACCGCCAACGGTCCCAACCCGCTGGCGACCCAAATCAGTGGTCACATGAAACTAACACGCAACATCAAACATTATATAAACCGGCAGATACAAACCTTAATCGACGACAAGAGATATGTTCACATGTCACGTTGTGACATTAAACTACAATCCGATGGTTACATTAAAGTTGTAGGATGGTTCTTCGAGCAAAGATGTTAGACATGTCACATGGCAGAGTAATGATGGTTAAATGTAAATAGTTTTCGAAACCATCAACTCTAGGTTCCGCTCCTCTACTGTGCGGACTTTTCAAACGGTTCAATGCGGAGTTAACGGCAGGGGGTCGAAATGTGACCACCCCGCCCAAACCACTTGAATTTAAATTGAAATGGTTTATATGGAGGAATTGGAGCATGCCCTTTAAGTTAGGGGTTTTTTCTAAATTTAGTCATAGTTAAGTGCAGTCTCCACTTTTGGTGGAGCTTTTCTAGCTGACATTGGGAAAAATGCATTGGGAGGTAAATTTTCGACCAGGGTGAAACGAGAGTCTACCTAGACTAATTTGAGCATTCTGGAGCCATTGGTGCAGTGAAAACATCCATTAGAGGTCTGTAAACACATGTAATTTACAATTTTGAGCATAATAAAAAAGAGGGACATGCCATTGGGAGCTGGACTAGTAGATGTAACTAAGGAGGGGTGAACTGCTTCATCATGCATACTGTGTAACACTTATGTGTGATTGTATTTCTCTGTTATACACTATTGTATGGTGTTTTTTAGGCTTATTTTCATGCTTAAAGTTCACAAATTCATCTATGTTTCATGGTTAAAACACTCATTCCTTAAGCAAACAAATGGAGACAAATTGTACATGTTTATATTACTGAAAGGAAACTTAGGACAAAAAAACTAATACATTCCTTTCAGATTAGGGAGTGAGGGGTTAACCCCTCCTTTGGCAATATTGTAGTGGGAAGAGCCATAAAAAATAAATCTTGTAGACCAAAACCATAATAGAAGAACAAGTACAACTAGCCACAAAATCCTATCTTAAAACTCAAAGGAGGGCGAACAAGTAAACACCATGTAACAACTCCAAACCTACATTTGTTTCTTTAGGAGTAAAAAAAAAATACTAATAAGGAACACACAAAAGTAGAAAAAGAAAATAAAAAAAGAGGTAGGAAGAAAAACAAACAAGTAATCGAGGAAATGGGGGAATATATTATAAGTGTGATCTGAACTTAGACAAGAACACAAAAGAATAAATATATGACCATAAATACAGAGACGAAGTAGAAATAACACTTCATTTCATTAATATCAAAGAACTGAAATATGCTTACAAACAAAATGAAAATAAACTGGCTCGGGAGATGGTATCTTAACTGATCTGAACTTAGACATGAACGCAACATAATACATATATAACCATAAATATAGAGATGCACCAGAAATAACACTTCATTTCATTAAAATCATAGAACTGAAATATGCTTACAAACCAAATGGAAATAAAGTAGCTCAAGTGATGGTAGCTTATCTCTGAGAAGATATGTGGAGGCTACATGCCTCTTAACTATGTTACAATGAGGCTCAAAGGCCTATTTATTATTGAGAAACAATGGAAAACCGTAAAAATTCAAAAACCTAACCCTATGAGATGAATCACCAAAACTGTGGGCCCCGTTGGGGTAAATTGGTACATCAACTTACCAAGGTCGTAAATTTGGTAAACCTTGTTAGAAATATATATTTTAGGAATATAAATTTAGACTACAGACATGAGTTGCAAACAGGATTCAGGGTCTCAAAAAGGCTCCAGAAGTTCAAGACCCGAAAAACTGCCAAAAATAGTAAATTGTGCTACAATTAAGGAAACTGAAAAATTGAAAGAAACAATAGTGGGGGTCTAAGTGGAGTAAGCGGATGGCCACCAGTATCCACCTAGATTAGTCATCCCCAATTAGGAATAAATGGTCCCCATTACATTGAGAGTCTCCATGATATGGGGAAAATTATGTTGAGCTTAGTCTTTGGTGAGCCACTTGCCTTGGTGCAGGAGTTGGCCAGCGAAATTGATAACTCGATACAATTGGATCTTATATTGGCAAGTGTTCTTGATCTACGTTTCCATGATTTTATCAGTTATGGCATGTTCCATGCAGTTTGGGTTTAACTCTGTTGATGTGAGTTGTTCTGCAATATCTGATGTGTCCAGTGATGGTGGAAAGTATGGTCAAAGGTAGTCCACATTGAACACTGGGTGCAGGCCAAGGAATGGTGGAATGCTTTTATAAATTATCCAAAGGGATTCAATATGATCTTGTAATGTACTAAAAAAAAATACTGAATCATTCTACAATTTGTGGAAACCAAATATGATTGCACAATCACATAACAAGTAAGAGCAAGAAATAATCAATAGCACAACAAAATATGTATCCAGGGAAAGCATCTGCTCATAACCCCAATATTTTTATAATTCATAAAGTCAATACCATGAAAATATACAATTATTTTCTCTCACTGAGAAACCTATGCACTATGTTGACTCTCTCACTATGATCTAGGCAAATAAGTCAAATACTTAACCAATTCTCAACCTTTGTCTGACCAACCTTGCTCACGCATTCTTGGAGGAATTGTGGCCTTATTAAATAGGAAATTCCCAAGAATTGATCCCACAATTCCTTCAAGGAATCCTGATGACCTCATACATAACTTGTACAATTTTCTAATTATATAACTGATAGTCATCTTCCATTTAACCTCAATCTCAATTGGGTCTTCCATAGAACTAACATGCAACAACTATTTCTAGTTAATTATCAATTAAATGGTTGACCACTACTTGTGAATTAAATCAGATTTAATTCACTGGAGCTATCACTAGCTCACCTCTCAATTAGAACTAGTTTAACTATTTTTTAACTCAATTAATTGAGTTAACTAATTTCAACTCACAAATAACTATAAATGGACCCCCTAAAAACATGTGATAACTCTACATGCCTTCTCTTTGACCCTCAACTCGAATTTCCTTAACTAACTAAGTCTTCTTGACTCAGTTAACTAATACAAGATGTCATCAGATGAAATTACAATTTATCTTCCAATTTAATTAAGGGAAAATTAAATCAGAATCTCTGTTTGGGTGCCATTTCAACACTCCCTCTCAACAAGAAAAGGATTATCTGCTACCTCGATCCTGTCTGTGTAGAATTCATATTTTCTTCTTGTCGGTGCCTTCATCAAGATGTTTTCATCATGATCCTCTACGGGAATGTACTCTAATGACATAATCTTCCTCTACACACAATCTCTGATATGGTGATACCAGATATCAATATGCTTGAACCTGTCATGAAAAATTGGATTAATTAAGAGTTTGATGCAACTCTAGTTATCACAATGTATTATCTTCAGATCCATCTTTCGACCAAACAAACCAACAAGTATCTTCCTCATCCAGTTGGCTTCACATGCTGCCTAACTAGCCATCATGTATTTTGCCTCTGTTGAACTGAGTGGAACTGATCTTTGTTTCTTGTTGTACCAGGAAACTACTGATAATCTTATGCTAAAGATGCCCATGATGTGCTCTTCCTTTCGATTGGACTCCCTGCCCAATCTGCATCGGTGAAGCCTTGAAGCTTCACTCCCTCTATCTATTTGTACCTGTTGAAGCCCCAAAATTCCATTGCAACAACATGGGGGATAACCACTCGACCCAGACCTTAAAGAAACTCCTTTTCTATTTGGTGTAGTGGCTCCGACTGGGAATAATGGGACTAGTTTCCCAAATAAACAAATTGATATGGTAATGGTAGGTTTTTGGTACAATGATAAAATAATTTAAACTAATGAAATTAATCTATCTAAATAATAAAACATATACATCTACTTAACCTATTTGTTTAACTTAATCTATAACCTGGGTAAAATTACCATTGATGTGATCTAGAAATATGTCTTACAACAAAAGGTAATAAATATCATTCAATTGCTGAAAGAGATGAAACATATGTAAAATTATTATCTTGACTAAATAGTTAGTCAAAATAATTATGTGAAATATATCACATCTATCAGTTGCTTTATGCATATAATAAGGAATTACAAAAAACCGCGCGCTCGCTCCCTCTCGCGAGCTTTCGATTAGGCCGGCCGATCGCCGCGGTGCCTGTGTGCCGCCGCCATGGGTGCGCCAGGGGGTGTGGAGCCCTCTCCCACCCCTCCATCTTCTTCAGCTGAGGCCTTTCGTTGTCTTCTATCGCAGAAAGGAAAAAAACGTACTCATCCCGATGTCCCGAATTTCATCAAAAAAGCTGATGAAATCCCAGAAATTGCTCTGCCGGAAGATCAACCGATCAAAATCGCTCTTGCCTTGGCTGACAGAGGTCTAGTGGGGCAATTTATGGGTCGATGGCCAACAACAAAATCAACTGATGAATGGGTTCAACGAAACTGGAGGCCCCTGCTGCCCAACAACGTGATCTGTTATGCTATCGGTAGAGGTTTTTTCATTTTCGAATTCACTACCAAGGAAGACCGAGATCTGGTGTTCAGAAACGGTCCATATTTCATGGGAAATCAAGGTCTCTTTCTGAATAAATGGACCCCCGACTTCGACCCTTCAGTCGATGTCCCAAAGGAGGTTCCTGTTTGGGTCCGGCTCCCCAACCTACCAATATACTGCTGGAGCTTCCAATCCCTGCAAAAGATAGGAAACTGACTGGGCAGATTCATCGACAAAGCTGATAACAGGGGCCAATACACCTGCGCAAGAATCTGCGTGGAAGTTGACTTGGAAGCTGGTCTGCCGGAAGCCATCAAACTTACAGTTGGAGATTGGCACCAATTCCAGAAACTGGACTACGAGCAATTGCCCTTTAAGTGCAGAATCTGCCATGAGCACGGTCACTTTCAACGAAACTGCCCCAAAGCCCCATCAGGGGACAAGGTGGAAGAAGAAGGATGGAAAGAGATAAAAAAGGGCAAGGTAGTCTCAAAGCCCAATGAGCAGAAAAAATCTGGACCAATGGGGAAACCCCAGACCAATTCCAAGACCAAACTAGTTTCAAATGAAGGCCCCTCCTCAGGTGAAAAGGTGGATGCCTCAGGGAACCATGAAGAAACTTAAGATCAGTCGAAGAAAGTGAAAGAAATCGAAGAAGAAACAACTGTCCCCCTAGCAGAGGCTGATCAAGGGGGAAACAAAGGAAATGACGAGCACATTAGTCTAGCCTCTGTCTCTGGGGGAGAATCAGAAGGAAGAGACTCCGAATCAGACAGTTCACAAATTACTCCTATCAAATCGGCCAGGGGCCAAAAATCCAAGAAGAAACAGAGAGAGGAGAAAACTTACCTGGATGTTCTCCAAGGCTCCCAGAAAACTCTCAAAGGAATGATGAACACCAGATCCGGGCGCAAGCACAACAGGGCTCCAAAAGGAGCCATACCTTCCCAATCCAGTAAATAATGAAGTACGTCTCCTGGAATTGCAGAGGATTAGGTAGCAGGCTGAAAGAAGATGCCCTGAAAGACATTGTGAGGTTGCACTCACCTGAAATCCTTCTCATCCAGGAGACAAAGCTGGAGGATACTCTTCTCCTCCAATCCAGCAAAATATTCTGGCACAAAGGCCCCGGAAGAGCTGTCAGTGCTAGGGGCGCCTCTGGTGGGATTGCCTCCTTCTGGGACAGCTCCAAATATGACTTGACTCATGAAGAAAGTTGCCATCACTGGATTTTCACTCAGCTCCTCCACAAAGACTCTGGTCAACAAGTAAGTATGTTCAACCTTTATGCTCCGGTCTCTCCAGCAGAGAAAAAAATTTGCTGGGACTCGCTCCAGTCCTTTCTTTTATTGCACAATCCAAAAACATCATTATTGCAGGGGATCTGAACGTTACTCTAGCCACTGAAGAGAAAAAAGGGGGTTCTCCTATTAGGGACCCAGCTAGAGAATGGGTTGAAGACATAATGATCGGCTGGGATCTGAAGGATATCAAGCCTTCAGCTGGGAAATACACTTGGTCTAACAAAATATTAGGACCCAACCACATAGCTGGTCGTTTGGACAGATTCCTCGTCCAAAACTCCTTCCTTACTAGTGGTCTAATGGCCTCTTCCAAAATCCTTCCTAACTGCACTTCCGATCATAAACCCATTAGTCTCGAGCTCTCCATGGATGGTTTTCTTGGCCCCATTCCCTTTAGATTTAGCCCTTTGTGGATTCAACAAGAGGGTTTCCATGAGGTGGTTTCTGAAGCCTGGAACCGGCATGTCCTGGGATCCCCTTTCTTTGTGTGGGAAGAAAAGTTGTGGGTTCTTAAGAGAAGGCTCAAGGAGTGGGCTAAAACTCTGAAAACTCCAGCTGCCAAGAGAAAAGAGTCCTTAGAAAACCTTGCTGCCCTCCAATCATCAATGGAGGATTCTTCTGTTACCCAAAGTCTGCTCCAAAAAGAAGTTGAGTTGCAAAAAGCCCTCCATAAAGCTAGTAGGGACGAAGAGGAGTATTGGAGACAAAAATCCAGAAACTTATGGTTACAGGCCGGCGACAAAAATACCAGTTTTTTCCATAAGCATGCCGAAGCTCGCAAGCAATTCAAAAATGTATCAGAAATCCGCTCCCAAGATGTTGTGGTAAAAGATTTTGAAGGCATCAAGAGAGCAGCCTTCACTTTTTTCAAAGAGCTTTATTCAGCGCCTGCTGACCCTCCTATAGTTCCCCATGCCTATCCGATTGATCTAATCCCCCTCTGTGTCCAAGATTCTGTCAACACTATGCTGACTGCACCGATCAGCATGGATGAGCTCAAGAAAGCCTTGGATTGCATGGAGCCGGATAAGGCGCCTGGGCCTGATGGGTTCACTGCTAGGTTTTTTCAGTCTTGCTGGTCCACTATCAATAAAAACCTCCTGAGAATGGTTAGGAAGTCCCAATCTTGTTCTAAGATAGGTGGCAGTACCAATTCAGCCTTCCTTGCATTGCTTCCGAAAGAGAAAGGAGCTTCAGATTTCAGTGGATTCCGTCCCATTTCGCTGTGTAATACTAGCTATAAACTGATTACCAAAATCATATCCATCCGACTCAAGAATATTCTGCCGGACATCATCCCGGAGAATCAAGGAGGTTTCATCAAAGGGAGAAAGATTCTGGATAATATTGTGCTGGTTCAAGAGGCAGTTCATTCAAGTTGCCACCGAAAAGAGAAAGGAATGGTGATAAAATTCGATCTGGAAAATTCCTTTGACAGGGTGAGACATGACTTCCTGTTCACTGTTATGAAGAAAATGGGCTTCTCAATAACCTTCATAAATTGGGTGAAATCCTGCATTTCCTCCCCTTGGATTGCGCCGCTGGTAAATGGCCGATCTACTGATGTTTTCAATGCATCTAGGGGATTAAGACAAGGTTGTCCGCTGTCCCCTCTCCTCTATGTTATCCAAGCCTCAGTGCTTAGTTTCCAGCTAGACTTTTGTCAACAAGTCCAAACTCTGCCAGGCCTCAAAATGGTGCACAATGTTAAAGACATAAACCATGCCCAATTTGCCGATGATACTCTGCTGCTTGGAGGAGCGAGCATTAACTCGGCCAGATCTTTTAAGAAGGAGTTGGAAATTTATAAGGAGGTCTCGGGCAGCAAGATAAACTATTTAAAAAGCACAATATATGGCTGGAACTTCTCGGTCAAAGATCTGGTTGACATTGCTAGGCTCCTTGAGATGAAAGTTTGTCAGACCTGGGAGTCCTTCAAATATCTTGGGATTCCAATCTTCAAATCCATACCTAAAGTTTCCCACTGGATGCCCCTCTTAGACAAGCTTAAGCTCAGAATACAAGCTTGGGGAGCCTCTTGGCTGAACACTGCTAGAAAAATTATTCTAATGAAATCTGTTCTCATAAGTATGCCTCTTTTTCAGCACTCCATTCTGCTTGCTCCCAAAACCTTCCTCAGTAAAATGGATAGTATTCTGAGGAGATTCCTTTGGGAAGGGGGGAAAAATAATGAAAGAAGACTTCATTTAGTTAAATGGGACACCATTAAGAGGCCAACCCTGGAAGGAGGTCTTCAAATGAGAGATTTTGCTGCACAAAATCTCGCTCTAGGCTCCAAAATCCTGTGGAATATTGTAGCTGGGAAAGCTAGCTGGAGTAAGAAAGTCCTGTGGAAGAAATATTTTCAAGGCCAACGTTTGAGATGTTTGGATCATCCGCCAAAAACCACCAAAGGTTCCCCAGTTTTCAAGCTTTGTCTCTCTGCTCTGGAGCATTTCAGTTCCAATCTCTACTGGATCCCAGGTAATGGGAAAAAAATTAGAATCTAGGAAGACCAGATCCTAGGAGATCAGCCATTGAACCATATTGAAGGCCTTGCAAATATTAAATTTTAGCTACAGTCCAACAATATGGAAACCCTTTGGGACATTTCCACCTGGACGGAGGATTCTGGTAGACTGTGGGACAGCTGGAACCTGGGAGAGGTTCCACATCGATTGCAAATTGAAGCTTCGTTACTTTTAGACAAACTCCAAGGAAAATCTCCCATTTCAGCAACAGCTAAGGACAAAAGAGGGTGGGGCTCCCATTCTGGCTCTTTCTCAGTTTCTGAAGGTTACAAAAGTTTGATTGTTGTTCCTAATGTCCCTCCTGACCCAACGCAATGGAATTTTATTTGGGCCTTCCCTTCGCTCCCAAAAGTAGACTTCTTCTGCTGGACGTTAGCTCACAACAGTATTCTCACTAGAGATAATCTGAGAAAACGTGGAATGGAAGGGCCATCCAGATGCCCTCTGTGTATGTCAGAGGAAGAAAAAGGTAATCACCTGTTGTTGCTGTGCCCTTTTTCCAAAGATGTTTGGAAGGGGGTCCTGAGGTCAAGGGCTGACAAAGTTGAGATGCCAAGAAATATTCCAAATCTGCTTCACGAGTGGGCCAAGTTATCTTTGTTCTGCCTCAATAAAAAAAACCTTCTTAAGACTGCTTGGATGTGGATCCCTAAATACAACTGCTAGAAGATATGGTTGGAAAGAAACAACAGATTGTTCAGGGGTGAAAACTGCACTACAAACAACGTTATCTCCAAAATTAAAGCACTCCTGGGAGAAACTTTGGATGCTAAACCGGCATTAAGGAATGAAGCGGTTCTGGACAGTGAGGAGGAGATTTGGCTGAAAGATATTGCTCCAAATTATCAAATCAATCCTATTTCCCCGGTCTCTTCCCATGCTATTTGGGAAATTCGCCTGGAAGAACAGGAATTTATAAAGTGGCGATCTGCTATGGATGATCACTATCTCTTCTTCGACGAGGCCTCTAAAGGCAACCCTGGGGCTGCGGGTGGGGGTGGTGTTCTTCTGAATCCTGATGGCTCTACTTTTCTCAGGTATCACTGGGGTCTGGGCTTCGAATCAAATAACAGAGCTGAGGCTCTGGCTTTGTGGCAGGGGCTTTCTCTGGCTCTCAATCGGAACATTCACTCTCTGACGGTCTTCGGTGACTCCAGACTTATCATTCAAGCGCTGAATTCCAATTCGACCCCTTTGCAGATCCACTTAGTCCTCATTCTCAAGAAAATTAGGTTCATTCTGGACAAGTTTCGGAAAATATCCTTTTATCATATTCTGAGGCATCTAAATTCTCAAGCTGATCTGGAAGCCAATCTTGGCTCAGCCCGTAGCCAAAGATCTCTTTTAGTCAATTCTGAAGAGTCTCTCTGCATCATTCCGTAATCTTCCTAAGATCAACACTTTCAAAAAATCTGTTCATTCTCCTGCACTGTTGGATCGCACCTGTTCTAGTAACCATGGGCTTCTGAAACAGGCATCTCCCAGGATTTCCTCACCTCAAATCTCTGATCGACTGCTCTTGTCACAGTTTGCCCAACATACGCACCTGGATCCACTGGTAGGCAAACCAAACAGAAATGAATATTATAAATATTTCCTGGATAAAAAAGTTGACCTGGAACAAAAATACATAAACAAATATATTGAATCCCAAACAATGTTGGAGAGCTGCTGCGGTCTTCCTCAAATTTCAAAATCTCACCTCCAAACAGCGGAGCATGATCATCTATGTTTTTCTTTTTCTTTGCTGGTTGCTTTGGATCAACCAGAAGTTGGTATGTAATGCCACTGTCCATGGACTTAGTGGAAGGACGAGGAGCAGGCAATGGACCTAAACATATGTACATTTTCTAAGCAGCACAATGGACAGGGCAAATCCTATTCCAGCAAATTGGTTGAATCTAAGACAACAATGGGTTGTCCAGACAATTCCTGCAGTATTAAAGCACCTCCAATCATGGATTTAGCAAGCTCGTGGTCTGATCTCAAAGGCGACACCTATTGCTGTAACAAAGGGCGAAACCTATACGTATACTTGAGGGAGAATTTCTTAGTCGAAAACGGTTATGTGTAATATCGATGCGCGGCGAAATTTGTTTGTCGCTTTTTAATCGATTTAACCGTTACAATAAAAAAAAAATAAAAGATTACCACTGAAACATTGTACAAAAGTGCATGAATGATAAATTGTAAGTCAGACTAAATACATATCACATTATAAAAAGAAATTATTGTAGATTCACAATCAAGAATTTAATCATAAGATAAAAGTACCATATATGATAAGTTCTGCTCATGAAATCTGCAATATTGATCTACTTTCCTTCAATTCCAATACACTTTAAGAGAATGAAATTTCAGTAAAGGATATTCAATTTTCCAAAAAGTAGATCCTATTCCATATATTTCATCAATGGAATGCATAAAAGTACATAAGTGAAAGCTTTCACAAATTGTTCTTTGATAAAATTCTGGACCCTTCTCTAAATGCATGAGAAGGGTTTAAATACTAAACTAAATATGTCAAAAATAGATTATTACATAAAAAATTTAGGAGGTTTCAAAAAACCTTCCTCATAATAAGTAAACTAAACTACAATCTAGAAATAAATATAACAAGATTAATTAGGCGGGTTGATCTTCTTTCATCACTTGATCTCTAAGCTGGAAGATATCAATCATCAACTTCAACTGAGTTGGTTATGTGATCCCAGATCTGACCTGGCCTTTAAACAAGAAATTTGAGAGTGTTGGCAAAGATTTTCTAGTGGAATCGGTTAAGGATTGCAGAGTCATACACTGGTGATGTGGTTGATCAAGAAGTTCCAGTAATTTTCATAATCCACTTTTGTTATCTGCTTGATAGATTCTGCCTGTGTCTCGATATTCTTTAATAAGTTTAGCATTCTGAATTTTTCCATTAACAAACTCAATGATCTCATTTGCTAAGTTTTTTTCCTTTGACGTTGCTTTCTATGCTTGTATTAACTACATTTCCCAGTCTTTAAATAAAATATCTTTGTGAAATTTATCAACCTTCGGAAGATCAACATCTTTTCAGTTGTCAGATTCTTGCCATAAAACGAATTTAGAAATTTTCTTATGAATCTTTTCACATTCTAATATTCTATTTTCCACTTGTTGAGTGAAGATTTTACTCTTTCATAGTATGAATTGGTGGCTGAGATTTGCTGACAAAAATTCTGCTTCTTCTTTTTTAACTTTGTGTTCCATTCAAGTGGCTCTTTTATGAACTATTCTATTTGAGGTTTTCTTTTAAGCTTATCCATTACTGCGTCTATCTGCGTATCCTTTTCAGAGATTTGTACTTGATGTTGTAGCTTCAATCTTTCAAATTCTTTCTCGAATTATGCCATTTTCATATCAACTTGTTTGTTGACATTATGATTTTCTTGTTCCAGTTGGCTTTCCAGCTCTTGAAATCTATCTTCTCTCTTCCTGAGTAGAATTTCAACTTCTGCTGCTTTATCCATCGTGGAATTTGTATACGCCCCTGAAAATTGTGATAGTTTGGTAAGATGTTCTGCTGAATTGAAAAAAGTGTCTTTCCAGGCTACATCTATTGTTTCATTATTGAGAGCAGTCAATGTTTCATCAACTCTTCTTCTTTTCCTCATCTTTACTACAACTTTGTGACTTGGACTGTAGAAAATGTCCATTGGAGGTATTTCCTCAATTTTTAAAATGATTTCTTCCATTGGGTAGGCCGGGATGATCTCCTGTTCTTGAGACTTTGGGATTTGTTGAAGTACCACTATTGTTTCTACTAGATTCTTAGTTTTCTCTAGAGTTTGAAAACTTGTTGATCCTTCTAGATTAGGATTAGGTGGTGTTTGCAATCCTTGAGAAAACTTTGTCCATTCTGTGCCCCAATTCTCTACTTCAGATTTCACTTTCTGCTCAGGTGTATTTTGAACTTGCTGTAGTTATTTTGAAGATAATTCAATTTCACTAGTTCCCTCCTTAGTATGTATATCAATTCCTTTGATTACATTTTATATTATCTTATCAAGGCTCTCATTTTTACTTTCAGATTCATTATCAGAATGATATGAACTTTGAGATTTGTGTTGTGAATTCTCTGAATCTTGAATTGATTTTTCCTGTGACTCATCCTCTGACATATATTTTGCTTCATCATATAAAATGATACTAGGGGTTGGTTCTCTAATTTATTCAATTAGTAACAAGTCCAATGGGACTATTTCCAACCTCTTGTTTCTGTATTTATGAAAAGATTTAAGGTCTGGTACATTGAGCTTATTGGATTCCATTTTTAACACATCTGTAAATTTCTCTATTCCTTCAAATAAATCATCAAAAACATCCTTTGCACGCATAAAAGGTCTAACTTTAAGAGAAGTGGTAAAATTTTGAACCACATTATTAGGATCATAATGTTTCCATGGCATTAAAGCCAGATTCAAAAAAGTATTCTTTGGAATTTCCTTCGCTGTATGACCTACATCAAATAGAGTGAAGGTACCACACTGTAATGGAAATGTAGGCCAAATGGATTTCTTAGAATCCCTGAGCTACTTATCTATACCATTTACAAGTGTTTGATATGAAATTTATCTAGCCAAGAGTTTATCTGGAACATAGTAGGGCAAAACATGAGGGGGAGAAATACTCCCGAAAACTATGACATAAATAAAATCCTCTTCTCCCAACCATCTGGCCATAGACAAAATATCTTCACTGGCCTCTTTAAAAATTCTAGGATCTTTCTCATTAAAAATGGTTTGATGAATGGGAAACATGACTCCATGAAAAATATTATAGAAATGGGAATGATATTCAGATTCCCACAGGGCTTTATAATAAATATGAATAGGGTTATGGTCTTGGCTGGTCCATTTCCAACCCATAAGAGGAAATTTTGGGAATAAACATATAACATCCATGATATACGAGATCATATAAAAAGGAGGGATTGTCCTAGTTGAAAAGACCCTATTTGTCCTGTAATCCATAATGGTTTTTTCCAAATTATTGGATAAAATGTTTTCCCAATTCATGATAATAGAATTGACAATTGCGTCAATTAAGGGAACCCATTGAATGGAAAATTTAGTGGTATCAGGTCTAGAAAACAATCTACATAGAATTGTTGCTGTAAAATAGTAAGGTGATGACAATTGCGCTATTGGTTAGATACCGAGTTTGTATCGATTTAATTTTCTTTGATCTGTATTCCATTCTTTCACCACCTTCATTGGGTCTTGATTCTTCTTTGAAAATTTCTCCCGGAAAGCTTTATCATAATCCTTTTGTGGCATTAGCAAATGGTACATTGTATGCAAATCCTCTGGTGTGAATGAACTCGTGTTTTCCTATTTGGAATTTTTGAATGTCCTGTTTGCAATATTGAGGTTGTCGATGAACCATTTTATCATATCGGTGTATGGTAAGATGTTTGGCCTTGCATGTATCCTATGCAATAATGAACATGCAACTTCGAAGTAGGAAGGTTCTGATGAAATGGTCGCATCTACCATTGCGGTTTTATTTAATTCCCTTGGATTTTCTTCTTCAAATAGATTATACATGGCTTCCCATGAATAAATTCCATTGTCCTTATTGCACATAGTGTCTGAAAATAGTGGAGGCATGTCTGTAACTTCAGAAGTGGATGATTAGGCAACTAATTTTCCTTTCTTTGTCATTTCTGTTGATATCGCTTTCTCAGATAGTTTCCTTAATTCAAGCAAGACAAGGAAATTTAGAGTTGAGATAAAAAGCGAAAAGGAACAGAGAAACATATTTACATCACCATAAATAAAAAGGCCAAAGATTTTATTTGAAACATGCTTTAGAAATATATCGATATTTTTGAGCCTCGTAACCATTGATTTCCATTAATAACCCTTTAAACGATTATTAAATATTTCACGTATTTTACACTATATGTCCAATCAAAAGATTTAAATCATTAGAGTTTATTAACAAACCAATTGATTAAGGATTACTTAAAGCGCTTTGGTAATAAATGTTATAGCACAGATCACAGATTTTATGAGCATCCATATTATGTACTTCAATAGTGAGTGCATGCTCGATGCGATCTGCGCAAATTGCATATCGCATTTTATCAAGGCGTGCATAACTTTCATTTGGGTTGATTCTGCGAGATGCGATATGCGCTAAAACTCTAAGCACTAAATTTTATCAGATTTTGCGGTTATTTTTCATTGTTTGTTTATTGTTTTATCAGGTCCAACTCATCACAATTTCTTTTCCGAATGATATAAGTTTTTCTTTTTAGGGATACACGATGCGATTTATAGTTATAAGGGTTTTTTGGATTTTTAATATGGAATTGTACATAACTCAAAAAGTTCTTAGCGCTTTTTGCAATTCACAAGTTATTTGTGTATTTTAGAGTTGTTAACTTGTGTGTTTTGCGATTTGTGCTAAGCGCAATCAAATCAAAGCGAAAAAAGGTTATGCCTTTTATTTTTAAAGTTTTTAAAACTTAACGCTAAGCGAAATAATATTTCCTAAAATCTATTTGTTTTTTAAAGGATCCCCATTTATTATTCATAACTTTAATCGATATTCAAATAAATGGGGTGTTTGTTTTATAACACAACAATTGGCGATTCACTGGGAGAACCAATTATCTCTCATAATTTTAAAATATCTATATTTCTCAAAATAAAAATAGTTGAAGAAATGTAAATAATATGAAATTTAAAATAAGTAATATTTCTCCAAGCCATAAAAATAAAATCACTTCATTATTATCCACTTGATATCCTCTTAAAGATGAAAATTCTTCTGTCTAAATCAGTCTTTACTGGGTTAAAAGATAAAGTAGCAGATTCTCTTTGAAGATTATTTTAAAATATCCTTATTTGTCACAAGTAGAGCCTCTACTGCAATTAGGTATTAATAACCTTAGACAGGGTTACCTTTTAACCATTCAATGTTTCAATATCCCATCCAAATAAGAATTCAGTCTTTAAATATAAATCCTAAGTCATATATTTATTTTTCTTCTTTCCTCTTTTTATTTTTTATTTTTGCTACTTAAAATTCATTGTCTTGGTTTGGTTGCCAAATAATAGCAATGCAATTCATTGGTTGTAACTTAACTGAACAAGCTGGCTTGTGATGAGACACCTCATCTTTTGATTAAAATAATCTTAAGCCATTACCCTATTTTGGTATGCAGTTTTGGTAATGTCAGTTAGTTATTCCCCTATGAATATGGTAAGTAGGCTCGTGATGAGACCTATTATCTTTTAAGATTTTTTTAAAATTTATTTCATAAGATCTAGCCTTAAAAAGAGAAAATTTTATTGTATGGGGAGAATCATTGACTCCTTAAGAGTTTCTAGATGACAATTTCAGAGTTAAAAATGTCTTTCTGCAAAGATTCTTTTACTTGGTTAAAGATACTTTTCTTGAATGATAATATATTCAAAAGTATTTTATAAAGTTGGAGGATTTTCAAAGAACAGATAACTTTGTGAAAAACAAGAAATTTTTCAGAGATCTAAAACCTTTTTATTTTTCAAATGTTATAAATATTTCTTTAACAATGACTATTTATAAAAGGAGAAATAATACAGTATTCAAAGAAACTTTATCTGTGAAGTTAATATTTATAATATTTCAACTTTAGTTTCCTATAAAAAGTAAAAACAATAATATACCAGGGATAGAAGAGGTTATCTTCTATGAAAAGTATTTCTTCAAAATTTGTGCATTTACAGGTAAGGATTCTCTCCTTCCTGATAAATATTGTAATAAAAATGTTGATGGGCCGATTAACTGAGCAATATGAAATGGTCCAAGCCACATTATTTGGAATTCGATATGTTTACCTTTTTCCTCATGTGCTTTGTTCCACTTCAATACTAGATCTCCTAGTTGAAATGATTTTGGGCTAACAGAATGTGCATCAAAGGAAGTCTTAACTAACTACTGATGGTGTGCATGTGTGATTTTGGCTTTATTTCTTTCTTCTTCTAATTTAAGAATTTGTTCTTGCCTTAATTGCAAGGAAGAAGAAGGAGTTTCTTCAATAAATTGGACTAGGGCTATAGAAGTAATAGCTATGTTTATGGGAAGAACAACTTCTTTCCCATAAACTAGACTAAATGGAGAATTGCCTATTGAGGCCTTCTGTGTAATCCGGTCTGCCCAAAGAGAAAATGTTAAAGATTTGTGCCAATTATTCTGACTTTGATCAATAGCTCGTTTTATGATTCTAAAGATATTTTTTTTTGTTGATTTTTCTAGACCATTTCCTTGAGGATAATAATTAGCAAAATATTTAAGTTTGAAAACTCTTTTAAGAGAAAATTTTGTCATTGCATTTCCTGAGAAATAAGATGCATTATCGAACATTAAAGAAGTTGGTAAACCAAATCTAGGAATAATAAATAGATCAATGATTTCAATGATGTTCTCAAAATTAGTTACCTTTAGTGGAATTGCTTCCACCCATTTTGTAAAATAATCTGTTGCTGTAAGAATATATTTGTGTTGCTTTGAAGAGTGTGGAATGATCTCACCTATTATTTCGAGTCCCTATTGTTCAAATGTTTGTTCAATGTTGAATGGTTGTAATGGTAGTACAAATTTTCTCTGTCTTCCGGTATCTTTTTGACATGTTTTACATTTTCTTACGTATTGATGTGCATCTTTAAACAAAGTTGGCCAGTAATAACCAGCATGTAGAATTTTGTGAGCTGTTGTTTCTCCTCCAAATTGTCCACCAGCTAAACCATCATGTAGTTCCTTTTTTGACTCAGATTTTTCTAAACATATTAATATAATAGAATCATATTTTTATTTATTTTTTTCTGAATAAGAGATCATTGATGATATGATATTATTTTGATTTTAATCTCAAGGATATTTTCTTTTTGTAATTGAGCTGTAGAGGAGCATGTCCATTTTTTAAGTAAAAGATGATATCAACATATTGAGATTTTGTATCATTGAGGCTTACCTCTGAAATTTGTATATCAATACCTAGATCTTCTTCTATTGGTGAATCAGATGCTCCAGTCAGCATTATGCAAAAACCTTGACCTCTAAAAATTTTAGCTGGTCTAATTTCTACATCATATTCTTGTAAATCAGTTACTTAAATGGCTCTCTTTTCTCCCACTTCCCTTTTCATCAATAATGGTCTTACTGCTGTAAATGAGACTATGATTTTAGTGTGAGTTTTCAGGAGAAATGTCCTAAAATTTTTTACTGCTTTGAAGACAGCAAATCCATGTTTTTCAATAGCAGAATAATTCAATTCAACACCCTGTAAATTTGAACACAAGAAAGCAATAAGTACTTCAATATTTTCTTCATTAATTTGTGTCAAAATAGTTGCATATGATGTTTCTGAGGCAAATGTATATAATACAAAATGTTTTGAATAGTCAGGAGTAACCAAAGAAGGATCATTGATGATAACTTACTTGATGAATTTGAATGGTTCTCTTTCAGTGTGACCCCATTTAAAGATTGAATTTTTCTTGATCATGCATTGTAAAAGAAAAAATATTTGTGAAAAATCAGGAACAAAACTTTTGACAAAATATATTTGGCCTAAGAAAGACTACATTGATTTCTTTTTGTGGGGAAAAGGGATTTTCTCAATTTCTCTAATCCTTTCTGGATCGATATAAATACCCTTTTTTGATACAACAAATCTTAAAAGCTTACCTTCACTCAAAGAAAAATAAGACTTCTTTGGATTTAATGAAATCCCATACTTCATACATCTTTCAAAGATTTGTTTAAGGTCATTCAAATGGTTGCTTCTTTTCTTGGAATAAACGGTGATGTTATCCAAGTAAGTTACAACATACTTATTTATGAGTCCTTTAAATGCTATATCCATAGCTCTTTGAAATGTGGCACCTGCATTAATCAAACCAAAAGGCATTTTTTGATAAGCATAAGTTCCCCATTTGTTCTAAACATAGTCTTAAATCTATCATCTGGATGTACTTGGATTTGGTTATATCCTGAAAATCCATCAAGAAAATACATAAGTTCAGAACTAGCTACTAATTGGAATACTTGTTCCATGGTTGGCAATGGGAAATTATCTTTCAGACAAGCTTTGTTTAGATTTATAAAATCTATGCATATGCGAATATCACCATTCTTCTTTCTAACAAGTACTAGATTGGAAACCCATTTAGAATGTCTAACAGGAAAAATGAACTTGGCCTTGAAAAGTTTGTTTAATTCAGACTTTATCGGACTTTCGAGATTTGGGTGAATTTTCCTCAGTTTCTGCGGGACTGATTTTTCATTCGAGATCATAGGTATGGTGTGTTGTATGACATAAGTATCATAAGTCTTGATATTAGTATAATCCTAGGCAAAGTTTCCTTTGTATTTATTCAACAACTGAATGAATGATGATATTTCATGAGAAGGTAAACCAAGACCTAAGTTAATGTTCTGTGGTTTGTCATCAATATTGAGATTTAATAATTCAAATTTCAAGGTTGGAATTGAAATTTTAGCATTAGTTATCTTCTTGAATTTATTTGTGAGATCATAAATATCTTCCAGCTTAACCACATATTTAGATATTGGAATTTTTTCACTGTTTTAACTAGATTTGATCGTCATATGACCCTTTTGATGTCAAAAAATCAACAATATCATAATCATCATTAAATACCTGCAAATTAGTGACATTATCGAGAATGGATGGTCTAAAAATCAATTCTATGGAGAATATGTCAACTAAAATCTTCTGATGGTATGAGTTTTGATGCAACATTAGCTAATAGATCAACACTAGCATTTTGAAATCTGGGAATAAAGGAAATGTTGAATGCTAAAAATGATCAGTGAGATCTTGAACTAATGTTTGATAATGTTTAAGATGTTTAGAAATGTAGTTGATAGTGTTTCTTACCTGTCTAATAATGATTTAAGAGTCTCCAAATACTTTCAAATATTTCACATCAAGACTATTGGCTTTATACAATCAAGATTACACTCGAATTGTAATTTGCAAGATATCATGATATTTTCTCCTCCTGGACTAACAAGAATACAACCAAATTCTGCACCATCATTAGATTTGGAACCATCAAAGTACAAAGTCCAAAATAAAGTTTTGACTACTGGTTTATTTACAAAATTTGTACATTTGGAAAGATCTGTTTGTGAGAATTTTTCAATTTGAGAAATGAAAACATTGTCTAAGAAGGGAGACTTTTGAGCATTTAAATTACCTAAAAATGATTCACTTGAGTAGTTTCCAATAATATTGTTGGTAAATGCTACTAGCTCATTGTCACCTTCAAATTCAGTTACTGTATGTTTCATATGTTTTTATCGATCAACTCGAATTTGATTTGGTTTTCCATTATAAGGTAACCACATATGAGACCAATTTGTAGAAAAATATCCATGAAGTTTTTCAGACCAATTTCTACTCAAAATTAATCCATAGAATTCTGGAATATCAGCCACTAAAATATCAATGATTTGATTAGCTTTGGGATTTGAAGAAAGTCATATACTAACTGAATATATTTCCCCTAGGACTTCAACTTTGGTTCTATCAAATTGTACTATATGAACAACAAATTTTTGAGGAGTGATGTTCAACTTAGCACAAATTGTTACTGGCATTATATTAGAAGAAGCTCCTAAATCAATCAAACAATTATGAAGATTCATATTGTAAATTTCATATGTTAGAAGAAAAGGAGGTGTATGTGAATTGGACCTATCACCTACTAGAATTGAATCTGAACACTCAACCTTATTTGAATAAGTAGAAGGTTTTATTGAACTGTTTTCAACCTGAGATATAACAGGAGCATGTAGTGGTAAAGCAAGAACTGCATTCAGTTCTCTAAGAAATATCTTCTGTTGTTGTTTCAATTTGGTAAGTCCATGAAGTGATATGTTTGCCTTTACTTTCTTCATATCTTCAACAATATTATATTCCATGTGGTGTCAGATACTACCAAGGTTTTTAATGTAGTTGGGTAATTTGTTGAAGGTGGACTAGATTGTGAAACCTTAGAAGCAGATTTCTTATTAGCCGATTTATCTTTTGAAGCTGATGTTGAAGCTTTCTACTTTTAATTTAGTTGACTTACTTCAGCAGGTCCTTTGCTTCTAGTGGTAACAGAAAATTGTTTTTGTTGTTATGAATTTGGGAGAATAAATTCCCACATACCATTTAATTCAACAACTTCCTCTTCCTCAGTTTATTATTCTTCTGTTTCTTGGTCAAACTTAGCATTAGATATCGTGTTGGGTGGCTGAGAACTAGAAGACTAATTTCTCTTGAAAGATCTGAAAGTTTTCTTAGCATTGGAATTTTTAGAAACTTCCTTTTTTATGTCTACCATTTCATTTGTCATGGTTTTCAGTACTTTCTAGAGGCCTTCTACATCAAAAGGATCTTTTGATGGTTTTTTATTTGAATCATCTTTGAAAGAAACTTTCCTAGGATTTCAGTCTTTTTGAGAGCTTTTCTTTTCAAGAGCAATAATACGTTTCTCTACAGACACAGCTTCCTTCATGTTTTCTGGTAATGTAGCTAACTTTGATCTATAAAAAAAAATGGCTATATTAGAGGGAAGAGAAGAGATATACCACTCAATTTGAACTTCAACACCAGGAACTAATGTAGCGGAGATTTTATTGAGTAATTTATTGAATCTAGAATTGAAATCTTTGATTTTCTCTCCTGTTTTAGAATTGAGATTTGATAAGTCATTGATGAGTGATGCAGTCATTCTGTCATCTCAAAACTTAGCTAGGAATTGTTCTTCAAACATATCCCAACTAGTTACAGAGCAAGCAGGTAATGAAAAATACCAGGATGTTGTAGAACCTGTAAGAGTATATGAAAATAATCTGACCACACAGTCTTCTTCATATACCTTTTTTAAATTTATGGCTAAGATATAATTGTGGAGATTTTCTTCTGCTGGAAGACCATCATCAAGATTGTATTTGGGTAACTATCTTTCAGGAAATTAGGAAGTGGGTGAAGAGGAGATGCCATTGCTAGATTATTCCATGGTTGTACATGTGGTGGAGGTTGTTGGCCTGCCATGATTGTAGTAGTTTGGGTGAATTAAGATGGGATATGAGTGGAAGAAGAGGCAGGTTGACTACCTAAACTAGAGGAACTAGCACCAGAAGTGTGAGTGAGAGCTATTGAAATGTGTGGGGGAAGTGAATGGATTTGGGATGAGGAATTGGAAAAAATCTCACTAATAGATGTTTGTGATTTAGATCTCTTGATATTATTTCAGGAAGAAGGAATGGGAAATTCCAAAGGAGGAACTCCAATTTTCTCTCTTAGAGAATGAGTCAAGATTCTCCTAGGTTGTAGCACAGATGAAACACTTTCTAATGGTTGTGGTATTGCAGGATTTTCAGCTGAAATGGAAATTTGTTTTAACTTTTCAATCAAAGTTTGGACTTTTGGTGATTCATATTTATAGTCTGAAGAAATTAACTTCTAAGACATAATAGGGGATTTTGGAGAATATTTTTCAAATTATGATCTTAAAATAGTTATTCCATATGGAGATCCAGAATTTGGAGGTGATATAGATGGAGAACGACTATTAGGATGGCTTCTAGATTTTTTATTGGTTTTCTTTGCCATTCACAAATGGCCCTCCTTCTAGCGCAAAAATTTTGAAGCCCCGGAATTCCGTAGCAACAACATGGGGGATAAACACCCTATCCAGACCTTAAAGCAGCTCCTTTTCTGTTTGGTGTAGTGCCAACTAGGGATAATGGGACTAGTTTCCCAAATAAAGAGATTGATATGGTAATGGTCGGTTTTTGGTATAATGATAAAAGAATTTAAACTAATGAAACTAATCTATCTAAATAATAAAACATATGCATCTACTTAACTTATTTGTTTAAATTAATCTATAACCCAAGTAAAATTACCAATGATGCGATCTAGAAAGATATCTTACAACAAAAGGTAATAAAGATCATTCAATTGCTGAAAGAGATGAAAATTATGTAAAATAATTATCTTGACTAATTATTTAATCAAAATAATTATGTGAAATATATCACATCTATCAATTTCTTTATGTATATAGTAAGGAATTACAACTGAAACATTGTACTGAAGTGCATGAATGATAAATTCTAAGTCAAACTAAATACATATCACAATATAAAACGAATTAATATAGATTCAAAATCAAGACTTTATAAGATAAAAGTACCATATATGATAAGTTTTGCTCATGAAATCTGCAATATTGATCCACTTTCCTTATATTAAAATACACTTTAAGAGTACATAAATGCAATTTCAATAAAGGATATTCAATTTTCCAAAAAGTAGATCCTATTCCATATATTTCATCAAAGGCATTCATAAAAGTACAGAAGTGCAAGCTTTCACAATTTTTTCTTTGATAAAATTCTAGACCCTTATCTAAATGCATGAGAAGGTTTTAAATACTAAGCTAAATATGTCAAAATAGATTATTACATAAAAATTTGAGGAGGTTTCAAACAACCTTCCTCATAATAAGTAAAATAAACTACAATCTAGAAATAAATATAACAATATTTCTTAGGTGGGCTGATCTTCTTTCGTCACTTGATCTCTGAGTTGGCAGATATCCATCATTGGCTTCAAATGAGTTGGCTGTGTGATCCGAGATATGACCTAGCCTTATAAACACGACTTTTGAGAGTGCTAGCAACGATTTTCTAGTGGAATCGGTTAAGGATTGAAGATTCATACACTGGTGATGTGTTTTGATCAAGAAGTTCCAGTAATTTTCCTGATCTAATTTTGTTATCTGCTTGATAGATTCTCCCTGTGTCTCGATGCTTTCTTTCCACTGTGTCTCCAATAATTTGACCTCTACAATTGCTTCAGCTGTATATTATTTAATAATCTTAGTGTTCTGAAGTTGTCCATTAACGGACTCAATGATCTCATTTGCTAAGTTTCCTTCCTTTGATGTTGCTTTCTCTGCTTGTCTTAACTGCATTTCCCAATCTTTAAATAAAATATCTTTGTGAAATTTATCAACTTTCGGGAGATCAACATCTTTTTGTTTGTCATATTCTTGCCATAAAATGAATTCAGAAAGTTTCATATGAATATTTTCACATTCCAATCTTCTATTTTCCACTTGTTGAGTCAAGATTTTACTTATTTCACAGTACAAATTGGTGGCTAAGATTTGTTGACAAAAAGTATCCTGTTGCTAAACTTCGTGTTCCATTCAAGTGCCTCTTTTATGAACTGTTCTGTTTGAGGTTGGCTTTTAAGCTTATCCATTACTGCCTCTATCTACATATCCTTTTTAGAGATTTGTACTTGATGTTGAAACTTCAATATTTCAAATTATTTCTCTAATTGTGCCATTTTCACCTCAACTTGTTTGTTGGCATTATGGTTTTCTTGTTCTAGTTGGATTTCCAGCTCTTGAACTCTATCTTCTCTTTACCTGAGCAGAAGTTCACTTTTTTTGCTTTATCCATCGTGGAATTTGTATACGCCCTTGAAAATTGTGATAGTTTGGTAAGATGTTCTGTTGGATTAACAAAAGTGTCTTTCCAAACTACATCTACTGATTCATTATTGAGAGCAGACATTGTTTCATCAACTCTTCTTCTTTCCTCCTCTTTACTACTACTTTGTGACTTGGGCTGTAAAAAACGTCCAATGGAGGTATTTCCTCAAATTTTAAAATGATTTCTTCTGTTGGGTAGGCCAGGATGATCTCTGGTTCTTGAGACTCTGGGATTTGCTAAAGTACCACTGTTGTTTCTACTATATTATGATTTTTCTCAGGAGTTTGAAAACTTTTTTATCCTTCTGGATTAGGATTAGGTGGTCTCTACAGTTCTTGAGTAAAATTTGGCCATTATGTGCCCAAATTATCTACTTGAGATTTCACTATTTTCTCAAGTGTATTCTGAACTTGCTGAAGTTCTTTTGAAGATAATTCAGCTTCACTAGTTCCCTCCTCAGTATGTATATCAATTCCTTTGATTACATTTTATATTATCTTATTAGTGCTCTCATTTTTAATTTCAGATTCATTATCAGAATGATTTGAACTTTGAGACTTGTGTTGTGAATGCTCTGAATCTTGAATTGATTTTTCCTGTGACTCATCTTCTGACATATATTTTGCTTCATCATCTAAATTGATACTAGGAGTTGGTTCTATGATTTCTTCAATTAGTAACAAGTCTAATGGGACGGTTTCCAACCTCTTGTCTCTGTATTCATGAAAATATTTAAGGTCTGCTACACTGAGCTTATTGGATGCCATTTTTAACACATATGTAAATTTCTCTATTCCTTCAAATAAATCATCAAAAATATCCTTTTCATGCATAAAAGGTATAATTTTAAGAGAAGTGGTAAAATTTTGAACCACATTATTAGGATCATACTGTCTCCCTGGCATTAAGGCCAGATTCAAGAAAGAAATGTTTGGAATTTCCTTCGTAGTATGACCTACATAAAATAGAGTGAAGGTACCACACTGTAATGGAAATGTAGGCCAAATGGATTTCTTAGAATCCCTGAGATGCTTAGTTATACCATTTACAAGTGTTTGATATGCAATTTCTCTAGCTAAGAGTTTATCTAGAACATAGTAGGGAAAAACACGAGGGGAAGAAATACTCCCAAAAACTCTGATATAAGTAAAATTCTCTTCTTTGAACCATCTAGTCACAGGAAAAATATTTGCACTGGCCTCTTTAGAAATTTTAGGAGCTTTCTCATTAAAAATGGTTTGATGAATGGGAAACATGACTCCATGAAAAATCTTATAGAAATGGGAATGAAATTTAGATTCCCACAGGGCTTTATGATAAATATGAATAGGGTTAGGGTCTTGGTTGGTCTATTTCCAACCCATAACAGGAAAGTTTGAGCAGAAACATATAACATCCATGATATATGTGCTCATATAAAAAGGAGGTATTGTACTAGTTGAAAATATCCTATTTGTCCTGTAATCCATAATGGTTTTGGCCAAATTATTAGATAAAATGTTTTCCCAATTCATGATAGTAGAATTGGCGAATGCGTCAATTAAGGGAATCCATTCAATGGAAAATTTAGTGGTATTAGGTCTAGAAAACAATCTACATAGCACTGTTGCTGCAAAATAGTAAGGTAATGGAAAATGCGACATTGGGTACATACCGAGTTTGTCCCGCTTTAATTTGCCTTGATCTGCCTTCCATTCTTTCACCACCTTCATTGGGTCTTGATTCTTCTTTGCAAATTTCTCCAGGAAATCTTTATCATATTCTTTTTGTGGCATTGGAAAATGGTACATTGTACGGAAATCCTCTGGTGTGAATGAACCCATGTTTCCTTGTTTGGAATTCTTGAATATTCTGTTTGCAATATTGAGGTTGTCGATGACCCATTTTACCATATCGGTGTATGGTAAGATCTTTGACCTTGCATCCATCCTATGCAATAATGAACATGCAACTTCAAAGTAGGGAGGTTCTTGTTGGGCCTTAAAATTGTCATGCACTACCATTACATTTTCACTTACATTTCCATATTATCACCTTCACTCCACCTCCATTTCATTGCATTTACCTTACCATTACCACTATTGGATTACATTTATGTTTTTACAAACTTTATTAATTCCTAGTATTTTTAAGTGAATTTGTGGTTGAAAATTAGAAAATAGTGTGCACATAGTTATACCTAACAAGTGGAATGAGTTTGTTGCCATGTGTAGGTCAAAAAGAAGCTTCCAAAAGGCTCTTATGTGGCCTCATAAGGCCAAATTCGAATTTGGATGGAGAAGATAATGGGATCATAAGGATATGTGTCTCATTTCCTATTTCTATTATAACTCTAAGAAGACATGTGCCTTATCACTTCATATTTGGATTGTAACTCTAGAGATATATGGAGAGATTCATGGACTCTCATTAATGAGATAACTTCTCATTTTTTTGTATAAATAGGGGAAGCTGTCTCTTATCAAATCATGTGTAAAATTGGAGTTATGCTCAAGCTTTGAATACAGAATTAGATTGTGGCACCTTACTCATGAATATTCCTTCATTTTGACTTGGTTTTGCGTACATATGGAGCATCTCGATTTACCATCTCATACTTTTAGATGAACTACCTAAAATGTTTGAGATTCACTTGCTTTTATAGATTAAAGTTTATTTGCTTTCTTAGTATTAGTTTTAGAATGAATGTGTAATATTTTCTTTATAAAATCATTTCAAAATGATAGATTTATCTATTTTTCAATTGGATTAAGTTTGAGGCAATAAATCTCATAGTTATTTAGTTTCATTTCATGTTTTCTTATTTACTTTCTTAGATCAAGCTATCAATTCATTGTATAATTGAATGCTCCTAAAAGATTAGGCAAAAAATGTGACTTCTCATACTTCCAAATTGGGTGATTGAATGTTCAACCTATGCAATCATTGAGCTTTTCTTTTACATGCTTTTACATTTTTTTTAGATTTAGATCCTCATTCAATTGTATAATTGGGTGTTCTTAAAGATCATTTCAAGAAGGTGATTTTATCATATTTATAAATTGAATGCTTGAATATCTAATATGCTCGAATAACTAACCTATGCAATTATTGGGTTTTCTCTTTGCATGCTTTAAGCACATTTCCTAGATTTAAATACTAAAGTATAATGTTGCTTATACATCATCTCAAGAGGGTGATTCTATCATACCTCCATATTGGATGTTAGAGTGATTGAACGTACCATAATTGCTTTTTTATTTACATGCTTTGAAATGATTTCTTAGATTAAAATTTCAATTCCTGCAAGTGTGATTGCACGTGCTATATTTTCTTTTGAATTTTTTTTATTTCTTTTCGTTACTTGATTTCATAGGTTAGTTGAATTTCATTTTCATTATTTGATTTCATAGATTATATGTATTGTTTTTCGTTATTTTGTAGTTAGATTGAGCTAAAATGAAAGATAATTTCTAGCACATATAGTGCACGCATGCTTCACAAGCTTACGAAACCCCCGGGTTGACAAATTAAATGACAGGCAATCACTTTGCCCCAACATTTTGGCGTCGTTGCCAGGGAAGTGTGCATATGAACTAACTTTCAGTCTAGAGTGTATATTTTTTTTTTAGTTTTTACTAACCATTTATGGACAAAGAATCTATAATGCAACCCAAAGACTACATTGAGGAATGGGATCAAAAAGCAATTGCACCACAACATTCATCTATTCTTCAAGAGATTCTTGTGGAAAATCGAAAAGACAAGTCAATTTCAAATATCTTTACAAACCATCAAGTACATTTTTCAAGTTGGGATATGAGCAGTTCAAAAATTCTAATCCGTAAATGGCTTCATTGGAAGCATGAATATACTTAAAAAAACAAAAAAATGTTTTTTTAAATAAATAGGAAAAATAAAATAAATAAAAAAGTTAGAATTTTAATTATTATTATTATTTTTTTCAAAAATAAAATAAAATAATAATCAACGTTGATTAATTCATTTTGAATAAATTTCAGTGATGCAGTAAGAATCACTTCATTTTTTTATCACCATCAGAAATAAAATTTGTGTGTGAAAATATGAATTTATTTGAAAATTTTGAATAATATCCTCTCTTCCCATGCCCCGTTGCGGCTTGGAAGATCAGAAAATCATATTAGTCAATTTAAAAATTAAAATTAAAAAAAAAAAAAAAACAAAATCGTTAAAAATTTTGCTGGAAATTGATTTACAATTCTATTGAAAATCGTCGTTTGAGTCATGATCCTTTTATCAGTTCTCCAAATTTTAATGTTTTGCATCCTCTCATTTTTTTTCTGATTTATTGAATTACATGTGCATAATTTTTCTTTAAAAAAAAAACAAAAAAAACATAATAAAATAAAAGTTGGCCCATGGAAAGGAGGCCCATGCATATGCGTGAGGCCAGCCTTTGGCTTGGCCTTACGCATATGTGCAGGCCTTCAATCCACGCAAAGATCTATGTATTGCAATAAAAAATGAACCTTCTATTTTCCATATTCAATTTTACTCAAGCAGTAGTTATTAGAAAATCGATTTTAAAAGTTGCAGAGACAAACAATTAAGATGTATCAGATGAAGAAACTGTTGATGAAGAAAATATTGCAAATTGCTAATGAAGAGAAGATTGCAGATTCAATTGTAGAGACAGACAATGAAAGTGTATCACATGAAGAAACTGCTGATGAAAAGAAGATTGTAGATTCCATTGCAGGTAATTGGAATGAGGAAGATCGATCTAAAATTCTCTGTGAGAGACAAGCCATTACACATCAAAATTTGCAAATAAAAAATCAAACCACAACAATTTTATTTTGTTGCAGAAGTAATTGCTAGAAAACGAAATTGTGAGAAATGTGTAATTGCCAGAAAACACATTTTTTTAGCAAACCAGGGTGAATTAGAAAAAAAATAAAACATGGGTTTTTTTCAGGAACGGGGTGAATTAGGTAAATACATTGCAATTTTATGAAATTCTCAGCCATTTGGGAGAAAATCATGGTTTTTTGGAGCTCTTTTTTGCAGATTGCGTGAGGAAAAAAAATGATTTGTTTTGAACTGTTTAAACATGTCAAGTTGAAAGCGGAAGAATCCAAGTTAATAAAAAACTCTACTCCACATGGAAAGTGGTCTAAGGTTTCAATTTTATTTAATAAATTTGATTTAGACACATATGTGTCTCATGATTAAAAAATAAATAATAAAAAAAAAAAATAGTTGAGAGAGTTGTGGCAAATTTCACATGCTCAATTCCACTTGGCATTTTTCCAACATAATAGATCATCCATCAATTGCATCATTATATTTTATTTTTTAAATTTAAAAGAATCATGAAATCTCCAAAAACATTATCTTATTAAAAAAAAAATAAAAAAAAATAAAAAAAAAAATTGCAACACAGATGACAATTTCAGTGATTTGCAGAACAATTGAAGGATTATTTAGATGATGACTATCTTGTTTTGATCGCTTGGATTTTTGAACATTTGGCTTTAAAAATTATAATATTGTTGCTGTGTATTTTTCTATGAAGTTTTAACTTGCAGGACACAACGAATCTTTGTGATGCTAATCATATTACTGAACACATTGCATGAAGTCATCCAACAATAGGGAGTTGATTTATTTTTCATGGTTATTTCTTAAAAATGGATTGTTATCTATATCATGAATTTGACTGAATATAATACTTTTGATTTTCCTTAAAAATTTGTTCCATTTGGCATTAACTCTTTTACGTATGTATCGGAAAGGAATTGATCACTTCTTTTTTAACACATTCACGTTTTATGTTTTAGTGCCAAGTTTTTTTGAAGGTTTTGAATTATCGAATGATCATTGAAGAAAACTAATTGAGCACACAATTAGTCTTCAAAGGACCAATTTCATGAGAAACATAAGAACAAGTCCATGTCCATATCCATCAAGACCATTACTTTTCCTCCCTTTTGAATTATAAATCCAACCAAGCAATTCAAAGCAAGCCACATTTATTTTCCCAGCAAAAGTCAGTTTTTCATTTTCCTTTGTTCACATACAATTTCCATTGCTCTTTGTCCACTCTTAACCCAAAAATAAAAGTAAGAAGCTCACTTACATGCTTATTTCCCATTGTCATTTTCCATTTTTTTCTCCTATCATTTTCATTTTGCAAATAAACCTTGCTTCAATGAAAATTATTGAGTCCATAGTCCTTTGAGTCTAAAAATCCTTACAAAAACACCTTGAGGCTTGCACGTCTTAATGGCAAGTCTTCTTGCTGACGAATAGTGGGAATACATTAATGTCCCCTATTCATCGGATCTTCTAGGTACTCGACAACAACAAAATTATTTGTACCTAACAAGATGTGTTTGGGCATCTTGATTCTCATTGTCATCAATGGTGAGATTTTTCGTGTTGACTAGTGGCATCCATTAATAGCCACTAATTCAACAATTTCCTGCTATGTTCGACATTAGAACATCTATTCACATAGCAGGAATTATGCCAACGATTTTTGAAGGCATGAAGACTATCATTTTCAGCATTTTGAAACAAATGAAGAATATATGCAGCCGCAACAGATCAACAACATTTTTCAAATGCAGAATCATATGATAGCTATAGAATTAGCACCATTTTGCAGCGAATTCACCAGTTTTAGTAAAAGCAATAAAAATTCATCTTGACTCTTTTATGCATAACTTGTACAGCCACATGAAGAAGATTATGATCAGAATTTTGTAGCCACCATATTGCAGCAATTTCAACAGTTTTAGTAGAAGCAATAAAAAATCATCTTGACTCTTTTATACATAACTTGTACAATTACATGAAGAAGATTATGATCAAAATTTTGCAGCCTCTACATATGCAACTCATCCATTTCCAAAGGGTAAGTTAAGGTATGTCATTTTTTAAATTTTTACCATAGAATTCCTTGAAAAGCTAGAATGATAATTTTTGGAAAAAACACTTCTTTTCCTCATTTCATAAAATTTCCAATACCATTAGTTTTGGGGGGTGGGGGGGTGGTACATTCATATTCACATTTTTCCACATTCATACCACGTCCAAAATTCTACATACTTTCAAAATATATTAACTATTACATTATTATTATGAGCATACAATGGCTTTTCAAAAGTACTAAAAAGTATAATTGTATACAAACACAATCATGGTTCTCACACAAGAACCAACCATGATGCAATCCAATAGAAATATACTTTGTAACAATAACCAAATTATCATTATGCAAAGTTCAAAGATCAAAATTGAATGCAACAAAAAAATATGGTTGAAACACAGGAACCAACCATGTTGCAGTTCAACTAAAAGACTTTGCAGAAGTATGAAGTTATCAAATAATATCATGCAAAGTTAAGCCAAAGCTCAAAGGATAAAAAGGAATTAATGTAATAGATTGCATGAGGACATGCAATAGCTTTAGTTGGAGGGTATGTTGGGCCTTGAAATTGTCATTCACTACCATTACATTTTCACTTACATTTTCATATTATCACCTTAACTCCACCTCCATTTCATTCCATTTACCTTACCATTACCACTATTGGGTTATATTTATGTTTTTCCAAACTTTATTAATTCCTAGTATTTTTAAGTGAATTTGTGGTTAAAAACTAGAAAACAATATGCACATACTTATACCTAACAAGTGGAATGAGTTTGTTGCCATGTGTAGGTCAAAAAGAAGCTTCCAAAAGGCTCTTATGTGGCCTCCTAAGGCCAAATTCGAATTTATATGGAGAAGATCATGGAATCATAAGGATATGTGTCTCATTTCCTATTTCTATTGTAACTCTAAGAAGACATGTGCCTTATCACTTCATATTTGGATTGTAACTCTAGAGATATAGGGAGAGATTCATGGACTCTCATTAATGAGATAGCTTCTCATTTTTTTGTATAAATAGGGGAATCTTTCTCTTATCAAATCCTATGTAAAATTGGAGTTATGCTCAAGCTTTGAATATAGAATTAGATTGTGGCACCTTACTCATGAATGTTCCTTCATTTTGACTTGGTTTTTTCTACATATGGAGCATTTCGATTTACCATCTCTCATACTTTTAGATCAGCTACCTAAAATGTGTGAGATTCACTTGCTTTTATAGATTAAAGTTTATTTTCTTTCTTAATATTAGTTTTAGAATGACTGTGTAATCTTTGCTTTCTAAAAACATTTCAAAATGATAAATTTATCTATTTTTCAATTGGATTAAGTTTGAGGCAATAAATCTCACAGTTATTTAGTTTCATTTCATGTTCTGTTATTTATTTTCTTAGATCAAGCTATCCATTCATTGTATAATTGAATGTTCCTAAAAGATCAGGCCAAGAAGGTGACTTCTCATACTTCCAAATTGGGTGAATGAATGCTCAACCTATGCAATCAATTTTTTTTTTTACAAATTCGGGTGCTGATTAATATTCAAAAAAGAGGTATAGGAGACGAAGCTCCAATTTTACATGGTAATGTTGGCGAGAGGTGGGCCAATTACAGACATTATTGGTGCCAATTTCCCTTTTACATCCAGCTTTCTTCACTATGAGAAAGGAAGAATTGGTGTAAAGTCTTACAAACTGGAATAATAGAAAATAGAATTTGCAATTCATGTTTGATCTGTGTGTGTGTGATGAATTTTCCGCCCATTGAAAACTTCAAAATTGCCATCCGTTTCAAATTTTGTGCTTTTTCCAAGCTGATATTTGACACCATAACATTGATGCCGGAAAAAACAGTCCTGTCTGGGCAAACAGAGCCGCAACATTGACTGACAAATACTGTCTGGGAAAACAGAGCCACATAAGTTATTGAGGCGCACATGGTTTAAATAGAATTTGAGGGGATGAGGAGCGGTCGTTTGATGGTTGATGGCTGGGTCACGAGAAAGGTAATGAATAGGAAGGGGCGCGAGAGTTAAGGGAAAGTCGCAGAGGCAGTAAGAATAAGTTTATGTAGGAATTACATCTGTGAGAATCGTTTCAAAAATATTTATCGCTGTATTATAAGGCTTTGCTATAGAGATGGGCATGGGTTTTCGGAGTACGAGGGCGTAGATCCTCTGTGTGATGAGCCTGCAAAGGAGTATAATTCTGTTCATGGCAAGTAACACTGCTGATCAAAGCCGTTACAACGAAGGTTTCCAACATTATGAAGACATGCTTTGTTTGCCCGTTCATCTGCTTCTTTATTGAGGGAGCATAGAACATGGTAAAAGAGGTTTCCTTTCATTTGCTGATCAAGAGCTTGGAATCGTTCTATATTTTGTTGTAGAGTCAAGTTGGGGGCTTTTCTGTTGCGGACCATCAAGCTAATTACAATGGCCGAGTCTCCAATAATTACTGCTATGCTTATGCCAAGTCTCTGTAGCTGTAGCAGACCTTGATAGAGAGCTAATGCTTCTGCTTTGTTATTGGATAACTTACCTAGTCCCCATTCATATTCAATTAAAACATCACCATTACCATTACAAATGATTCCTCCAGCCCCAGCCATTCCTGGGTTGGATTTGGAGGCGCCATTGAAAAAAAGATAATGAGTATTGCAGTTCCTGAGCCATCGTGAAAATTCCTCATCTTTCATCCTGATTTTCCAACTATACATGGAGTTGGTTCTGCTACTGGTATTACTTCTTCTTTGTGCTATGTTGTTTCTGTCTAGAAGATACCCTATGTAATTTCTTTCTTCAACATGGAGATCCATCGTGTTTAATTGCCCTTGACATTTCATGGATAGAGCTTCCAAATTGAGACTCCAAGCTTTGTTATAGAGCTTTCTGACACTGGTTTCTTTATCTTTGAAGACCATGCGGTTTCTTGCCAACCAAATGTTCCATAGAATAGTATAGGGCAAGGCATTCTAGACTCTTCGTGAAATGTTATTTGTTTTTTTTGTTGCCACGAATAGCTTTTTTTCCATATTTGCAGTGCTTCAAAGATGCTAGTGCTAGGTGCCCAAGGGAGATTGAGGCTTCAGAAAGATTCCTTCCAGCAAGCTATGGGAAAGGGGCAGTTGATGAAAAGATGTTGACTGGTCTCTTCATCTGATTGACAATTTGGGCAGCAAGATGGGCCATTTATTCCTCGCTTTTTAAGATTCTCAGAGGTGAGGACTTTCCCTCTTAGGAGGATCCATAGAAAAAATTTAATTTTTGGAAGAGACTCCGCCTTCCATACTAGTCTCCACTGTGCCCAAATAGACATGGGAAAATCAATGTTGCAAATATGATGGTAGGCAACTTTAATAGTATAGATAGTACCTGAAGGATCCCGTAAAAAATCATTAGCAACAAAGCGTTTTGAAGGTGCTATGCCATGGAGATGGTCTTGCATATTGATGAGGCTGATTTCTATATTAGAAGGAATGCGTGGGAAGGTCCAACCTTTCCAAGTATGAGAGTGGGAATCCCACTGAGAGATCTGATCCAAAGTTTGTATCCCTGTGCTATTAAGAAAGGTTAGAATCTACTGTGTACCAGGCCATTTGCTTATGGGCTGTTGCCCCATTATTTTATCATCCCCAATTCTAATGTGACTACCGCCTTTGGGCACTTTGGAAGTATTTTGTTCAAGAAATGGTATTGCTTTCTTACACATCCTCCAAAATTTTTTAGCACGCTCTATTAGGGAGCTCATGCTCCAAAAGCTGATGCCTTGGGAAGCCGAGATATTTATTTTCTAGCACTATCTTCCACCAAGCATTCTTGTCAGTTATGAATCTCCAAACAAGTTTGCCAGCAAAGGCAAGGTCTAGAAGTTTAGAAGATCTGATTCCTAGCCCTCCTTTCTCGTGCGGTTGAATGACCTGCTTCCAGCTTATTAGATTATATATATTTTTTTCAGATCTCCCCCCTTGCCAAAGAAAGTGACGAAGGAGAGCATCCACTTTGTTATGAAAGCTGGCAGGAGGTTGCAGGAGTGTAAAGCAGTACAAGTTCAGGGAAGAGAGACCTGCTTTAAGAAGGATTAGGCGCCCTGCTGGATTAAGCCAAGAGGTGCCCCATTGCTGCACCTTCATTTTCATCTTATCAATAATAACTTCCCAAGTTGCTGCTTTCATATTGCCGGCACTAATTGGCATGGTTGTGTAACCAGCTCCAAAAGAGAAGAAAAGAGATATCAACGCCTTAGAAATGAGCCACTTCGAGGGGGAAACCTCCAATACATTACATAAATGAACAATTCTTGGATGATACAAATGAACAAAACCTCCTTCTATATATAGGAGTCCATGGGGCCACAATATAATCCTAGTGGGGCTACAATGTAATCCTAGCCGACCTAACAATAATAATGTAAGGGCACAATAATAACAATATGGGGGTTACAGGGGTACAATAATAACAATAAGGGGGGCTACACTAACATAATAAGGGGCTATACTATTAATATAGGGACTTAACATGCCCCTCTCCTTCAAACAAGTGTTGTCCCCAACGCTTGATTATTTCTTGATGCTTCTGTATAAAATTCTCATCCTCCCATGTGAAATATTTTACAGGAAAGTTCTTCCACTTGCTGAGATACTCTGAAATTGATCGTACTTTTCGAGTTCTTTTTTCTATGACTGCTTCATAACTTCTTTCGATGTGATGTTGATCTTCCCGTTGTTTCATTAGATTCTGCACCAAAGTTGGGTTATCCTTTGAGAGTTGGAGAACTTGTTGTTGATGCTCGATGTGATCTTCCATTAATTTATCATCCATATTTACTATTATTTGATCCTTCAAACCATCCAACTTAGCCTCCATTTCTGCTTTTAAACCATCTATTTCATCTTCAATTGCTCTTCGTAAGATTGAAACTTGTTGCACTTGGTATCGTAATTTTGATATCTCATACTGCAACTCTTCCTCTTCATGCGTCATAGTATAGCTTTTTGAGGGATTAATGGGTATGGAATTATTTTTTGGAGGCATTATATAACCCAATGCTGATAAATATTCTTCAATATGCCCTTGGAATCACTTCAAACTGCTTTTTCAAACAAACGTTATGCAATTTAAAAAAAAAAATACACACCTTTTTCTTTCTTTTGAGGAGCTCGATATTGAAATTAGATTATATATGTGATTGTGGCTCTTCAATATCTGAAATTTATCACTGAAGTAGCCCTCTGAATTCTCTTTTGATTTCCACAGGTCTGACTTGATTTGGATTCTCCAAGGCAAAGTTGTGTCCAATCTCCCACAATGACCTAATTCTGGACTAGTTCAGTAGAGAGAACTTGTAGGACTTGCCACGTGTCACTGTTTCGTCCTTTGTCTCTGAAATTGATAGCCAAATAACTACAGTCCGTTTTCTTGCGACCAATTTTTACAGCACTCAATTCCACTACCCAGAGAGAGAGTTATTGAACTTTTCCCACGATCACCTCTTTGAGATGAAATTCAGGAGCCTGAAAAGGCACTACCTTCCACAGATCATATCTCCACAAATATTGCGAACCAAGCTCTGAAAGTTTTTGAAAACTTTCCTCAGGATTTCAGCTTCGCACCATACGAATTTCAGATTCTGAACCTTCGTAGAAAAACATTTATAGCGAAAATGCCACGATGACCTGTTTAGGAGCTTGAAAAAAGACCTAACTTCCACAGATGATATCTCCGAAAATATTGCGAACCAAGCTCTGAAATTTTTAGACAATCTTCCTCAGGCTTTCAGCTTCGCACCCTAAAAATTTCAGCTTCTGAAACTTCGTAGAATAAAAGTTATAGCGAAAATTCCACGATGACCTGTTTGGAGCAGCGAAACCCTAGAATCCAAAGCTCTGATACCAAATGTTGTGTAACCAGCTCCAAAAATAGAAGAAAAGAGATATCAACGTCTTAGAAATAAGCCACTTCGAGGGGGAAACCTCCAATACATTACATAAATGAACAATTCTTGGATGATCCAATTTATAAAACCTCCTTTCTATATATAGGAGTCCATGGGGCCATAATGTAATCCTAGTGGGCCACAATGTAATCCTAGCCGACCTAACAATAATAATTTAAGGGCACAATAATAACAATATGGGGGTTACAGGGGTACAATAATAACAATAAGGGGGGCTACACTAACATAATAAGGGGCTATACTATTAACATAGGGACTTAACATGGCATGCCCAAATAAGTAAAATGCTCCCAGTCCAGCTTACATGGAACTCCAAAAGTATTGGCAATGCTATGAAGAGTTTGTGCAGAGGCGTTCCACCCATATATACAGCTCTTGTGGTAATTTATCAAACCTCCTGAATAGCTCATGTATTTATCTAGGAGAGTTTTGAAACGGCTGACTATGATATTTGAGGCTCCCCCCATTAAAAGAGTATCGTCAGCAAACTGAGAATGATTGATGTTCTTGACTCCATGTTACACTAAAAAATGTCACCTTGAAATTCTGCTGACTGTATGAGCTCATTAAACACTCATACTTACCTCCTTTGCAAGTCTTACAACCTTTGTTCCTCATTCCAAGCCTCAGAACTGGAAGAAAAACCCTAAAAATCTCTGAAACTCAGGGTACGCAGGTAACATGAGACCTTCTTGCGTTTTTAGCTAGGGTACGCAGGTAATGTGAAGAGAAACTGCGTTCTAGAACGCAATTTTCCAGTGTTATGCCTGCGGACTTCCTGTAAAGTCAAAAAGCGCGAAATCAAAGTGAAAAAGTTGATTTTTGGTCAATTCTGGAAGGTTCTAGATGAGATTTTTTGGGGATGAGTACGCTTTAGTAAGGTGCATGTATCCCACACCTTAAGGAACTAATCCCTTGATGTGAGGAGCCTATCCCTTTGAAGGAGGATTCTATCCCTTTAAAGGTGGAATCCTAACCTCCTCATCTGCTCTATAAAAGGAGCCATTGGGTAGCCTCAAAGGGTTAAGTGAAGTTAAGAAGTTTTTGGAGATTGAGATTTTGGAGATTGAGGATTAGAGTTCAAGCTTTATGTGTGATTGAGTTGAAGTGCTGTTGAGATTTAGACTTCTTTCTGTTAAGCTTTTGAGAGGAAAGATCACATACCTCTTTATGCTTCTGGAGGAAGAGTGCAAGACTTATCAAAGTAGAGGAGATTCCTGCTTCGGACCCCGGGAAGACCTTTCGAACATCAAGGCTAAGGTTGTAAGGTTCTTCTGTATATTTTAAGATTAATACAATCAAGTTCTGTTTTTCTCAATAAATTGTTGTTCGATTGTTTATTTCAATAAGCTGTCGTTTGATCGTTTATTTCATAGATTCCTTGATCACTATGATAGGTATGTTTTATGATTATTTTTTATACAGGTGCTATTTGATATTTTCTTGTTTGTGATTGCAGATCAACGAAAGATGATACTTTCTTGCGACAAAAGAGCTCTTGTTGCGACGAAGGATTATTGATACGACGGAAGCACTACGACCGCAAATAAGAATTTGGATCTAAGGTAGGATCGACACCTTCATAGCATTTATTTGTAAAATGAATATATTTAGAGAAAGACAAACTTAGTTGTTCGTTTGTTGCTAGATTGTCTTCTGACACTAGGGAGATTGGTCTTGTCCGCAAGAACGATTTATCCGGCCAACAAATTGGCGACTCCGCTGGGGAAAGAACTTGTTGTTTTTGGTTCTCTTTTATTTTGATTTGAGGAAAAGTTTTTTCTGGTTTTTGATTGATGGATATCTGCCTGGGTAGCTTAGTTTTTCTTTTTCTTTTTTAAATTTTGAAATCTTTTATGTTTTTCTTGAAGTTTTCAGGGGACCGCACTTTGTCTTCACACACAGTGCGGGCATCTCCGCACTTTCCTTAAGTAACAAGTGCGGGACCGCACCTGTTACTTCTAGGAGCCTGCGGACCCTGTTAAAATTTTGAAAGAACTCCAGATTTCTTTTTTCTAGTTTAGTTTAGATTTAATTTAGGATTTTTAGCATCTACCCAGATCTATATTTTTCTGTCAAAAAATTCTTGTTTCTGAATTTCTTTCGGCAAATTCTTCATCTCATCAATCTCCATTAAGTTGATTGGGTGTTTTGAGTCTCTTTTTTGAGAAATTCTTAATTTGATTTCCTTTGGTCATTAATTGAAGGTTTGTCTCAGTCTTTTCACAATTTTGCATCTTTTTGCTTTTGTTTTTGCTAAATTGTGTATGAGTGTTAATCGCCTTTGAGTGTTTTTTGATCTTTGGAACTCTCACCCGATTTTCTTGACTTGCACTTGATTGATTCTTAGATTACATTAGAATCATCTTGTGTTTGAGAATTCTCTTGCATAGATCACATTTGCATAATTATAATTCTCATTCTCAGAATATGAATGAAAAATGTGCATAGATTACATTTGCATACTTTTCATGTGAATTGTGCATAGATTACAACTGCATAGTTTACATTCTGAAAAATCAATCGTAGATTTAGATCAATTTTCTTTGATTTGAATTTAGATGTTTTTATGCTTGTTTTAAAAACACAAAAATATAAAAATTGTTTTGGGATTGATTTGCATTAGTTTTTCTTGATGAAATTAGTGCATTAGAGAATTTGTTATATTTTCTCTTAGTGATCAATTTTTGCATTGTTGGAAGTATATGGAAACTCTCTCCTTACTTTAGTTAGGATTCATCGAATTGAAAAGATTACATTATCATATTTGATTGCATTCAGTTTTGGTTTGGGTCATAACACCATTGGTTTCATATCCATTTACCCTTTTGAGTAATAACAGCCTAAATAACACAACGCTTAATTAAAATTCATCTAGTAATTTTTACATTTCTAGGGCTCTTATCACCAACATAGCTTAGGCTAGTATCTTGGAGTAGGGAGTAATTAACTCTCCAAGGTAGTAAAACAAACAAGTAGACAAATCTTGCGGTAGGAAATAAATCCAATTGTAATTGGTACAATCTGGGAAGCTTCTCTTAAAGAAGTCAATCACGAGATCATGTCCGAACCTTTGAAACAATCAATTATGTTTCATTGGGGAAGATAGAAGATTTTGCGCGCATTACAAATGGTAAACCTCGGATTAACCATTGTCGAGGAGCCTGGGGTCACTTGTCGGTAAACCTCGGATTAACCATGTCGAGGAGCCTTCAAGGGGATTGAGCTTTGTTACTCTGCCCTTGCGCGTGGAATCGGATCGTAGACTGTTCCCCCAGTTGTATTTGTTACTGTTGGTAACCTTAGTGTCCATAAGCTTAAGATTATTTCTTAAGGTGACGGTGAAGGAAAGATCTCACTGTACCTGGAGCAGAAGTCGACTAGACTCACTTGGACTCTCTGGGGGGTTCTCTTCACTCGAGATGGTTCTGTGAAGAAACTTGTGCCAGTCTGTTTCATTAAGCAGGTTGTCGAGGTAACTGTTCCAACTACCATTTCTGCATTAAAATTCTACGATGTTGGATTTCATCACCAACTAGTGTTTTTAGTGCGGGAATCTACTATTTGTGTGTGGTTTGACTCCTAGATTTGATAGCGCGTGTTAATTTGTTTGTTTTTACTTTTAGAGACCATAGGTGTGAATTGTGAATTTTAATTGTTAGGTGTGAATTTTTAATTGTTAATTTTAGTTTTAAATTGTCAATAAAATTCACTGAAGTTGAATATAATGGCAACTGTTCCGGAATTTACCAACCAAGGAACCCCTCTTAACGAGAATCCTAGTACTTTTCCTTGCTTTGGAAATGTTGGTCCTCCTTATATGGCTACTTTGTCATTACCTAGATTTACAATAGGTTTACCAATATGGTTATTTTCAACTTCGTTGGCCCCGAATACTCCAATTATTCCACCTCAACTGGATGCTTCACCTCAACAGAGTTCACCATCTCAACATCACCAACATTATGTTGACCCTTTACCTTAATATTCCTAATTAGCAATAAGCTAATTGGAATATTAGTTCGGGCCAATGTTGCTACTCATAGTTAAATGTAAATATCAGTGAGCGGGTCATGGACTCACCCGTGCGCGCAAAGGCAAGTGCACGGGTTGAGTTGGCAGTGTGGGGGCCGAGAAGGGCTGCGCGGGAAAGGAGGATCTCGGCGGCGCGGGAAAGGAGGGAGTCCAGTGTTCGAGAGGAAGGCCGCCTACATAAGGGAGACAGCTTCCTCGCTTTTGGATTATTGATGAATTTTATGATAATGAATCTAGTCTCTAAGACTTGAGCACGCCGGCTGTTTAGCTAGGTCTGCAGCACTGTTTAGTGCGCCGAGTGTCTCCGAGCGGAGATCTCAACCTCAGCCCCGGGGGACTTCGAGTGCCTGCTCGGGTGAGGCCGTTCTAACCTCAGCCCCAGGGGACTTCGAGTGCCTGCTCGGGTGAGGCAGTTCTGTCATTAGTTTGTCAAAAGGATCGGATTGGACTTGCGCAGAGCCGCGTCAGGAGTGTCGACGCAGTAGGTGTGGGAAGACCGCAGATCGACCAGTGTGAGTTCAATATTGTTCCCATCGTAGAGGTTACGGGTCAGGAGGAGCAGCAGAGAGGATCGAGTCAGGGAGCCTTGCGCGGAGCAGCAGAGAGGATCGAGTCAGGGAGCCTTCCTTTCAGCCGCAGCATATTAGCAGCAACATTCTCAGTCGCTGGAACGCAACAGGAAACCCGCTGCACTTGTGTTTTTGTCTTTTATCTTGCCCGCGCCAGTTGAGCGCTATCATCGGGGCATCTATTGTAATCACTGATAATTCCCAGCATAATAAAATGGCTCAGCTTTCCGTTGTTTAACGTATATCTGTGCATGAGCAGTCCTACTATTTTATATGCTGTGAATGTTTGCTTATGAGTCATTCCATCGCTGTACCATTTGCTCAGTGATCTCTATGTTTAACGTGTATCTGTTGCATAGGCTGTTTTTATTACTTCATGTGCTGTTGTATGCTCTGCAACACTGGTTATTTTCCCTTGAAAACATACCATTGCTGTACCATTCCCGTGTTTTATAAATTCCCTTAAATAGGAATATTACAGTGGTATCAGAGCATGGTTCTGGCTCAGCCTGTGGACATTATCACAATGCCTACATTTTTACCTCCAGTGCCGAGTAAGGAAGAGAGGCAGCAAGATCATTTACCCCTTGGAGATTATTTCCGAGAATGGCAGTCCAAGGGGGAAGACTTCAAAGCAGCTTTGCCCTTCAAAGATTACTGTCAGCTCAGGCAGGATGAAGGAGGAAGGTACCGTGGTAGCAGAGGAGTTTCTAGCAAGCGGAGTTCAGATTCGCAGCGTACCATTGGGAGATCACCTCTTCCCATGCATGAGGAATCCACTAGTCCCTGTGAGTCTAAGCCCAAGAAGACCGGAGCGCTGAAAAAGGAGAGTTTATTCTCATCTCTTTTCAGATCCAGAGGAAAGGCATCCACCGTTGAGGAGGACAAGAAGGGTGAAGAAAAAGGAGGGAAAGTACCATGCGCTTCCAATTCTCATCAAGAAGGAGATATCGCATCACCTCTTGAGGAGGCTTGTGAAAACACTGTCCCACTCATGGATGAGCAGCCACATGCATCGACAGTTGGAGCAGCCAACACTTTTGAGGACGGGACTCTTGTAGACCAAGGGTCAAATCTCATTGCTACTATAGAGCAGCCTGGTTGCACTGCGCTTTGCAACATGGATGAAAGGGAGGTCTCAAGGAGAGATCTCACTATAGATGCACTTCAACACACTGTGGGACGCAATGATTTGGTTCCCTTTTCGCAAGAGCAGATAGAAGATGGAGGACATCTTCGGATGGATAACGTCTCTCATGCTTGTGTTGGACATCCCTTGAGCCATACACATCATGATGGGAGGTTTTTGCCTACCACCTATTTGATTCTTGATAGGGTCTCATTGATCCTTGAGAAGTTTACATTTCCAAACCCTATGAAGTGCAAATTCAGAAATTTGTTTTTGGAGGATGGTAACCCTCATTGGAGGAGTACCAGGATGAGGAGAAGGAGGAGGCATCCACAAGTGATCGAGTGGATGTGGTTGATGAGCAAGGAGCTAGGAGGCTACTTGCAGATCTATGATACTAGGCAGCAAGAGGCTTGGCTGCGCTGGTTATTCTTGAAAGAGTTTGGCCATCTCTTGGCAAACACTCTTCCTAAGAGTCGGAGGATGGGGGAAAGATGGCTGGATACTTGCATCATTGAGCAGCATAGAGTATGGATGCATGGTGTTGATATGATATTCATATCATTCATTATGTCTTCATCACATGACCGGTATGATGGAGGTATGGGGAGGCAACACAATGTCTTGTTGCTTGGTTTGTTTCTAGGAGAGCAAGGGCAGATTTGCTCTCATACTTTGTACGATATTGCAGGAAGAGGGGATGGCACTATCTCCTTGGTCTTTGATGATAGTTTGGAAGCACTTCCAACTTGGGAGGTGTTCCACATTTGTTGCAGCATTGTTAGAGAAGTATTTGACAAGGAGCATGTCAGAGAACAGAGCTTTGTATTGACAAGAGCTTATTTGCATGAGCTCCCAACGCTGTCACCGTGGAGCAGAACTTTATGGGTGAAGAGTGCTCGGCAGAGATATAGTGGATCTATAACCCATAGGTCCCAGGATCACTTCACATTTGTTGCACTTGATGAACCAAGAGGAGGTAATGATGATAGAGACATCTATGGCTTGTTCTTCTTGACTTGGGTTCCCAAGCATCAGGACGATCATCTTTTTGCAGCACATGGTTCAGTGTTCTTCATAGCATGCCAACACACTATGGTGGACTCATTCATAGATCCATGTACCATCTTACTTCCAGCGTATGGTGAGGGATTTGTTTATACATTCATTGATTTGCACACTCTTACCATTCTTATGCAGTGCATCGCTTCACAAGAGGGCCAGCTTGTCACATTGCTCCATGAATTGTATTGGGCCAATCTACATGATGGAGGCAACCATCTCTTTTGTGGCCTTGGGCAAATGTTTTGTCATCACTTGGATGCTCATTTTATGCACTCTAACATGTATCATATGAAGACATGCATGAGTAACAGGAACATTTTGCCATATACTATTATCAAGCAGCAACTTGTAAAACTGCGTTGTACTTGTTTGGGAAGCTGTTGGTACCTCTTTTCATCGCTTGTAACCTTCAGCGCTTCCTTCATTTTGCTGCTGATCATGTCTCCATTTGCTGATATGGATCAGATCTGTATGGAAGGCTTGATTATAAGGGAGACACATGAGCTGGATGTGTCTTCGAGTGGGAAGAATTCTCACATTTTCTGCACTACAGGTTCTAATGGGAGCATGGGAGGAGGCATGGCCACCACTATTACATATGCGTTCTCTTTTGAGGTGGGCCATGAGGTTGATAGTCATCCATTGTACAGCCATGGGCAAGTGTTTGGTCTTATGTTGTTGTCATATTCAGCCATTTACTACCCATTAGTAAATGTGATGGATCTTGTACATTGCTTGCCATGTAATTTTCTGAAGTGGCAGTGGATGAGACTGCGTTGTATCCTTGTGAGAGATTGTTTGCGTCATATATCATCATGTAAAAACTTCAGCAAAACTCTCATTAGGCTAATCCATGATGAACATGTCCTATTCTTCATGGATGGAATGTTTTGGGCCAGCCTATTCTTAATTGTTAGAGGAACCTTCTCTGGAGGATTGTTCTTCACTTTGCCATGGGAGGGCAATAATTTTGCAGCCCAGGACCAACATATACTCTACACTTGTCATGAGTGGAGAGAAGGAAAGCATGGGGTAAGCTATGATGCTTTCCAAGTTCAGATTTACAACCCACCTTCATTACCGGAGCTTGAGGCGGATGGCAGACCCAGTGGAGATATGGCGGAGGTAGAACAGGGGGGCATTCCTTCTGAATGCCAAGGTGAGGACTCTTTTTCATACGAGTCCATGGGATCAGTTGAGGATGCTCTTGGGGAGCAAGAGCATTCATGCAGAGATGGTGACAGTAGACCGGAGCTGCATTCCGGTGTCCAGGGTGAGCAATCACGGGACTCTGCGGCAGATACTCTGGACGAAGAGACACTTGTGACGATCCAGCCAGAGTTGTATTTGCTGGAGCCTAAGTCAGTAGAGGAAGATGCTATGCACATCATGCATGATAGTCCTTCGGGGGAGAGCCAGATGGAGGCTCACATGGAGTCTGTGATGGATATGCGGCTAACCGCGGGGTCAGCCATCGAGGAGGAGCAGCCAGACGCACTGCCATCGAGTAGGTTGACGGCAGTTGCGGATCCATATCTTCTGGAGGTATTGCAGGTTGATGGGATTGCTCTGCAGGGGACGAGTAGACAGCGGGAGCATGAAATTCCTGATCATGAGTGGGAAGAGTTGTTGGATATAGTGGAGCATCTATCTGGGGATCGACACAGGGATGAGGTGCAGATAGATATACTCGCAGTCAGCAGAGCTGCAGTGTTTTTAGTGAGTAGCCCTCTCCAAGAGTACATCGATGGAGCTTGCAGCATATCCTGCCCACTTTGGCCCGTGACAGAGAGAGGGGTTTCCTTCCTCAGGCAGCTTTCTTTGGCAGATAGGGCAGAGCAGCGGGAGTTGATCACAGGCTGGCGGCGACATTCCAGGCATGCTCCATATGCAGTTGTTGTTGCTACATCGGACCCTTCTTCCAGGATGGACTGGCGGGAGATCATGAGTTGGTACCTTCTTGATGATACGATATTCTTCGTAGGGAGCACAGCAGAGCAAGGGGCCTTGGACATAGCAGAGGTCACAAATTCCAGCTGGCATGGCGGCACAGGTCATCATTCCTTCAGCACTCCATCCCGATTTCAGGAGAGCAGGATCAGCATGGGATTGAGTCAGGACTTGGATTGGATAGAGGTGATGAGTTGGTATGCAGTTGGAGGGGCAGCCTATGCAATTACAGGAACAGTACTGCAGGAGCCCGGGCAACGAGAGATTACATTCCAACAAGTTTGGGATCCTGGCATTGAGAGATCCCTTCATATCAGGGCGTTGCGGAGGTCAGAGAGGTTCCAGTGGCACATCTCGGACCCAGGCACAATTTGCAGTGTCAGTAAGGAGCATCAGCTAGAGCGGAGGCTTGTTCAGGCATTACGTGAGGACAAGCAAATTTTGTCAGATGAGGATGCCACTTGGGAGAGCAAGAAAAGATCTTGCAGCACCTATCACTACAGTTGCTTGGGGTCAAGCAACATTTTGCCAGGGGAGACTGTAATATTCCTAATTAGCAATAAGCTAATTGGAATATTAGTTCGGGCCAATTTTGCTGCTCATAGTTAAATGTAAATATCAGTGAGCGGGTCATGGACTCACCCGTGCGCGCAAAGGCAAGTGCACGGGTTGAGTTGGCAGTGTGGGGGCCGAGAAGGGCTGCGCGGGAAAGGAGGATCTCGGCGGCGCGGGAAAGGAGGGAGTCCAGTGTTCGAGAGAGGCACTTCATAAGGGAGACAACTTCCTTCTTTTTGATTATTGATGAATTTTATGATATTGAAACTGGTCGCTAAGACTTGAGCACGCCGGCTGTTTAGCTGGTCTGCAGCACTGTTCAGTGCGCCGAGTGTCTCCGAGCGGAGATCTCAACCTCAGCCCCGGGGGACTTCGAGTGCCTGCTCGGGTGAGGCCGTTCTAACCTCAACCCCGGGGGACTACGAGTGCCTGCTCGGGTGAGGCCGTTCTATCATTGTTTTGTCAGAGGATCGGGTTTGGAGCTTGTTACAGAGCCGTGTCGGGAGTGTCGATGCAGTATGTGTGGGAAGACCGCGGATCGACCAGTGTGAGCGCCGTATTGTCACCATTGTAGTGGTTCTGAAGACAGAGGAGACGTGAGAGGGATCGAGTCGGGGAGCCTTGCGCGGAGCAGAATCGGGAGTCTCGTAGTGGGCCTTCCTTTCAGCCGCAGCATATTAGCAGCAACATTCTCAGCCGCTGGAACGCAACAGGAAACCCGCTGCATTTGTGTTCTTTTGTCTTTTATCTTGCCCGCGCCAGTTGAGCGCTATCATCGGGGCATCTATTGTAATCACTGATAATTCCCAGCATAATAAAATGGCTCAGCTTTCCACTGTTTAACGTATATCTATGCATGAGCAGTCCTACTATTTTATGTGCTGTGAATGTTTGCTTATGAGTCATTCCATCGCTGTACCATTTGCTCAGTGATCTCTGTGTTTAATGTGTATCTGTTGCATAGGTTGTTTTTATTACTTCATGTGCTGTTGTATGCTCCGCATCACTGGTTATTTTCCCTTGAAAACATACCATTGCTGTAGCATTCCCGTGTTTTATAAATTCCCTTTTCCTTAAATGCAAGAATACATTTATCTTTCACCCAATATGTCTTCCTCCCTTTCTTCCTCTTCACTTGGTAAAATCCTTGACACTAGTAACCAGGTGACTAAGAAGAAGAAGAAAGGGAAGAAGAAGAAGAAGAAGAAGCAAGATAAGAAATAAGTCAACCAACCAACCATGGCTGTAAATGTTAGTAGTGTTGAGGAAACCTCCAACATGCATCGTAAACCCAAATACCCTTGCAGGCTTTGTAAGGGTGACCACTTCCTTATCAATTGTCCCGGTATTCCAAAGGTCTTGGAAGTATGGTCAGAAAAATCTCATCAACTTTCCGTTGATCCATCAACCAATGATAGTCAGGTTCCTGGGAAAAAGGGTAAAGTTAGGTTTCCTTGTAAGTTATGCAAAGGGAGTCATCAAACTCACATTTTCCCTCACATGGATGAAGCCTCAAAATTGTTGGAAAACCTTACTGTTCCACAACAAGAACTTCCAACTGGTTACCGTCAACTTTCTCCCAACCTACCATCAACTGACGGAGTGATTGATCTAATTTCAAGTACAGTCGATCCCACTCTTCCATTGGAGAGTGAAACTCATATCACTCAGGTTGATGATCCATTAGTTGATCAAGTGGTCGATTCGATTTCAAATTCGGTGGATCCCATTCTCCCTATAGAGAGTGAACTTCATACCGCTCAGGTTCTTCTTGTTAAATCAGATTCTTCTACGCTAGGGGGCATTTCACCTGTTTCTACAGAACCCCCTCCAAGTACTGAGGTCTTTTCCTTTGATTGGAATAGACTGACAGAGCCTCATCTTCCTTCCTCCATCCCTTTCCAAATCATTGTGAAGTTTGGTGGTAGGGACATACACTGCACATAGGTAGATGAAGGTGCTTATGTTAGTATTTTATCCTCAACTGCTTGGAAAGCTTTGGGTTCCCCTCAGCTTGTGCCTATTATGTAGAATCTGAAAGCTTTTAACAGAACCATTAGTGAACCTTTAGGGATCCTTCCTAAGTTTTCTATTACTTTGGAAGGTAAAACTGTCTGTATTGATATTATGGTAGTTCGAGGTCCCTTGGATTTCAATTTACTCCTTGGGCGAGACTATGTCTATGAAATGAAAGATGTCGTATCGACACTCTTTCGTGTGATGTCTTTCCCTCACAATGGCAATATTGTGACTGTAGATCAGCTTTCGTTCCCTAGTCTTGTTTCGACTACCAATAATATGACACCCCTAAATGTTCCTATTACAAAAGTGGATTCTACCCCGCCACGGGTTAATTATGTGGCAACTAGTCCCATGTTTTCAGTTACCGATGGAAGCGAGCCTCTCACTATTTGCTCGTCTTCTTATGACTTAGATCCGGTAATTGACATGGAAAAATCTATGGGATTATTTGAACGTGATGTTCTTATCCCTTTTGAGTCCCTTGACATGTGTTCCTTCCAAAGAACTATTCTTCCTTCTGATGAAGACCTCTTGGAAGCCATGATCAAGGTGTGTCCATTGACATGTGTTTCTTCCAATTGGAAGCCATAATCAGTTAGTCTAGAGCATAGTTCTTTTCTTGTGTCAAGCTCGTTTAAAAAATGAAACAAGCTTCTCTGAGGACAGTTCCTTTTACTGTGTCAACCTCGTTAAAAAATGAATCAGTGAGTTTGAGGATAGTTCCTTTTACTGTGTCAACCTCGTTAAAAAAATGAATCAGTAGGCGATGAGGACAGTTCTTTTCCTGTGTCAACCTCATTAAAAAATGAATCAGTAAGGGTGAGGATAGTTCCTTTTACTGTGTCAACCTCATTAAAAAATGAATCAGTAAGGGTGAGGATAGTTCCTTTTATTGTGTCAACCTCATTAAAAAATGAATCAGTGAGTGTGAAAAGAGTTCCTTTTACTGTGTCAACCTCGTTAAAAAATGAATCAGTGGCTGTGAGGAGAGTTCCTTGTACTGTGTCAACCTCGTTAAAAAATGAATCAGTGAGTCCGAGGATAGTTCCTTTTACTATGTCAACCTCGTTAAAAAATGAATTAGTAAGGGTGAGGATAGTTCCTTTACCTGTGTCAACCTTGTTAAAAAATGAATCAGTGAGTCTAAGGACGGTTCTTTTCCTGTGTCAACCTCATTAAAAAATGAATCAGTTGGTTAGAGGATAGTTCCTTTTACTGAGTCAACCTCGTTAAAAAATGAATTAGGTATGAGGACAGTTCTTTTCCTGTGTCAACCTCATTAAAAAATGAATCAGTAGGTTATGTAGGTAGATTAGAAATAAGTAGTTTCTGAGGATAGTTCCTTTTATTGTGTCAACCTCGTTAAAAAATGAAACACGTTGCCATGAGCATAGTTCTTTTCCTGTGTCAAGCTCGTTAAAAAATGAAACAAATCCTCCCCTAATTGAGTCGAGTCTTTGATTAGATCTCGTAAATGTTAAGTCATATATTTAGGTTAGTTTTTGCATAATTTTCTTACAGTTTTAGGTCGGGTCTTTCATATGATCTCGTAAATGAACCTTCATTCCATCCAGCTATTAATTACCAACAGTGTATTTAGTTGAATGAAATGAAGCTGGGGGGGCATGCGCTCTAGCAGTTATGCTTAGGGGGCATCAAGCACAGTTTTCTCTCTGTTTCAAGCTTGTGTAAAAATGAAACCACTCTGAAGCATAGTTTTTCTCTGTTTCAAGCTTGTGTAAAAATGAAACCACTCTGAAGCATAGTTTTTCTCTGTTTCAAGCTTTTGTAAAAATGAAACCTATCTTGAGTCAATTTCAGTTATTTTCAAGACTCGTTAAACTCATGAAAATCCCGAGATGATTTTACTATCTTTCATTCTCGTAAAACACATGAATATGCCTAGTTCTTTCCATCTTTTCCTGCTCGTTAATTAAATTGAAAGTCGGCCACAAGAGTACATTTTTATCCCTTTTTCGAACTTGTTAAAACTTACGAAAAAGTGAAAACCATGAGTACATTTTTATCCCTTTTTCGAACTCGTTAAAATTTACAGAAAAAGCGAAACTACTGAGTATACTTTTATCACTTTTTCGGACTCTTGAAAATTACAAAAAAGCGAAACCCTGGAGTCCTCTTTTAAGCCCTTTTCAGACTTTCTAAACATGAAAAGATTGTCGAGCACTTGATTATTCGAACTCGTTAAAGTAAATGAATGATCATCCCTTCAGTATAAGTTTACCCCTTTTACGGACTGAAATGGACTATTTACGAAAAAGGTATACGTTGACTAATTACGGTCAATAGAGTTCTCTCCCGCATTATTTTATCTTTTTTTGGGCTCGAGAGACTAAATTTATGAAAAATTACACCCATGGAGTTTTCTTAAGTTTTTTCTTCTGACTCCCTAAAATTGAAAAACACCGAGTTTCTCCTATACTGGACTCGTTAAAATTTAACAGTAAAGGACCTGTTCAATTTCAAATAGGAACGAACCACTCCTTCTTAGGGTTCGAATCTTAAACTAAGTTGGACTCATCCGAAGGATGAGCTTATAAACAAGCAAATGTTATCCTCCTCAAGCTTGTCAAAAATAAAGAGGTACTTGCCATAAATGGTGGGGGAAAAGAGAGAAAAAAGAACCTGTTTGTCACATTTTGATTATTCGGAAAACCATTAACCACTCTTGAACACGACACTTTTTGTCCACCTGGGTTGGGAAATCTTTTGCCTAACAGTTAATCAAACCATATTGAAAGTCTTCAGCCGGTTTCTGGGTATTAGCTTTGGGTCAATTGTTACCAAGCCATCTGCAGTGTCGTTATGTGTTCAAGAGGACAGTTCAAATAAACCATTCATCTGCAAAATATCTGTCATCCATTTTTGACCATCCCTGAGTCAGTCCTTGCCGATATATTTTCAAAACTTGATCTATGATTTCGTGTTGTGGGCTTGCCTACGACGGATCACTTTCTATCAACGACAACTCATTATCTAGGAAGTTGATCCAGAAATCGTCAGTACCTTGAAATCTGCATGCCTCAATGGCAGGTTTCTCGCCTTCGACGACAGGTTGCATCATTGACCTTTGATCGAATGATTCCGTGACATGTTCGACTTCAGCTCATTCATTCACATTTCATGGATTGTACTGAGTACTTTGAGAGCCATTGACATTACTGGTGGTTTCTCTCACACTTGTTAATAGTTCACATCATTGACTGGTAATCAAGTGGTTTCTACCATGTTCGACTTCAACACATTTATTCACATGGATAGAATCGTACTAGTTCGAGAAGCGGAAATCAAGACCCTGGATCTAGTTTCTACCATCCAGGTTGCGAGGAATTTTGTTATTCATTTATACAGTGGACTATTCATAAACAGATGGTTGCGTCCATGCTATGTCTACATATGTCTATACTGTTGATGTATTGAAAATCATTCCTGTATCAGAACAAATTAAATTAGTTTTCTAGTTAGTTTTGATCTGAGTATGGGAATGCCTACCTCAACGATGATATGATTACATATATATATATATATATATATATTTTGCATTGAATGTTTTTACAGGTTCCGACTGGGGTGTCCACAGGATGATCCTTGAAATGATAAAGTACTTCACTCTTCATATATGACAGACTTCATCTTCATCTATTCCAGACTTCGCACTTTAGGGGGCAATTTGTTACACTAAAAAATGTCACCTTGACATTCTGCTGACTGTATGAGCTCATTAAACACTCATACATGCCTCCTTTGCAAGTCTTACAACCTTTGTTCCTCATTCCAAGCCCTAAAAATAGAGGAAAAACCCTTAAAACTCAAAAAAGCCTTGGGTACGCAGTTAATATGAGACTTACCTGCGTTCTTAGCTAGGGTACGCAGGTAATGTGAAGAGGAACTGCATTCTAGAACGCAATTTTCCAGTGTTATGCCTGCGGACTTCCTGTAAAGTCAAAAAAGCGCGAAATCAAAGTGAAAAAGTTGATTTTTGGTCAATTCTGGAAGGTTCTAGATGAGATTTTTTGGGGATGAGTACGCTTTAGTAAGGTGCATGTATCCCACACCTTAAGGAACTAATCCCTTGATGTGAGGAGCCTATCCCTTTGAAGGAGGATTCTATCCCTTTAAAGGTGGAATCCTAACCTCCTCATCTGCTCTATAAAAGGAGGCATTGGGTAGCCTCAAAGGGGTTAAGAAGATTTTGATGTTAAGAAAACTAATGGAGGATTGAAGAATATTTTGATGGGTAGAATATTTGAGTTGAAGTGCTGTTAAGATTTAGACTTCTTTCTGCTGAGCTTTTGAGAGGAAAGATCACATACCTCTTTGTGCTCCTGGAGGAAGAGTGCAAGACTTATCAAAGTAGAGGAGATTCCTGCTTCGGACCCCGAGAAGGCCTTTCGAACATCAAGGCTAAGGTTGTAAGGTTCTTCTATATATTTTAAGATTAATACAATCAAGTTCTGTTTTTCTCAATAAATTGTCATTCGATTGTTTATTTCAATAAGCTGTCGTTTGATCGTTTATTTCATAGATTCCTTGATCACTATGATAGGTATGTTTTATGATTATTTGTTATACAGGTGCTATTTGATATTTTCTTGTTTGTGATTGCAGATCAACGAAAGATGATACTTTCTTGTGACAAAAGGGCCCTTGTTGCGACGAAGGATTATTGATGCAACGGAAGCACTACGACCGCAAATAAGCATTTGGATCTAAGGTAGGATCGACACCTTCATAGCATTTAATTGTAAAACGAATATATCTAGAGAAAGACAAACTTAGTTGTTCGTTTGTTGCTAGATTGTCTTCTGACACTAGGGAGATCGGTCTTGTCCGCAAGAACGATTTATCCGGCCAACACTCCATTATCAAATTT